>JABGLZ010000092.1:0-74413 GCA_014705045.1 Colletotrichum theobromicola | reverse complement strand
CCCCTCCCTCCGTCCCGAATTTTTATTCATTTTTTTTTTTCCTTCCATGAAAAAAATTTGGCGGGAGAGAGGATTCAGCATGTCGGACGAGCTGGGGTCCCCCTGCGCCAGGTACTAATTTAAATCGCCGAGAGGCAGGCAGGTGGCTCCGTGGCAGGCCAAACACTGTGAATTGCGATGCCCCAGCCTCGCTAAACCCTTTTCCATCCCTACGAGGGGCCAGTGAGGGGCCTGCGAGGGGCCCGTCCCTTGCATCCCTCCCTGTCTGAAAGCCCCTCATCACAGGCTGAGAGTCTGCAAGCTCTGATAAGTCTTGTCTCACAAGCCTTCATCAGCCCCTCACTTGCCCTGGTGGGCTGGTGGCCTGGCTGACAGAACGCCGGACGATATCTTGGATTCTGTCCATGTTGTCCATGTGCATTGAGCGGTTTTCAACGAAAACACCCTCGGAGCACTCACCACAAGCGGTCTCTCAACATGTCGTAGCAGGGTCATGAGACACCGCTTGGTGTAAGTGAAGAAAAGAGGGCTGCCAAACAGAGCTGATCTCATCTGCGGTTTGCCCCTCCATCATGCAGGATTCTCATTTTTCTCGTCCATCACTTTTTTGGCTCACACTGTGCGTGTCGGGTTTGCCTGTCTCCATGTCCCATTCCCAACCTCAGGTTTCCCATCCAATGTCCCGCCTTGCCGCGTATCCCAAGTCGAATTGGTCTCGGCTGTATGTCTGCCCTCTGCCCGCGGTCCCGGTCCGGTTGCTGGTGGTGGTGGTGGTGGTGGTGGTGGTGGTGCATCGGTGGGATGGCACATGCCTCTTTGTGGCCCTGCCTCAGCCATACTAGACAGTTGCAGCGTTGGAGAAGCTCAGGCTTCAGCATTCTGAGCCAGATCAGGGACGAAGTAATCGAGTGCTCAGGGGTGCAAAAAAGCTTCCCGCGTCAGATCTTCTCGTAAAGAGACGTCTGCATTATTCAAGTCAACAAGTCGCTGCTTGGCTAGCATGCAGGCACGCAGGCGACAAACCCCGGATCACCTCACGGACTCGTTTCTTGATAAAGGTTTGGGCCGAGGCTTGGACGGCCCCTCCAGATCGACACCCTCCCCTCGCCAAAACCCAACCCCCATGTCCGCCGTACACACATTTGACGTCGGCTCCGTATTTTTCAACCTCCTTCCTGCCTGGAACTCAATCTGCGATATCTCACTGGAGGAATTAACGCACAAATCCCAAGAGTTTCATTCCATTGAACTCGGGTTTCGCATCCCTCAGCGAAGCCACGGCTTCAGGTGAGCCCTGACCGAGGATTGGCTCGTTCCATCGAGATGCACTTTCCGACCCAGCCAGATCTGCCGTGCTCAATCTCGGCCACTCTTCCACTTCAGGTTGGTGGTAAGCTTAGCAGTCTACCACACCGGATGAACCCGGCCATAACCTCAAACGGCCATCTCTCCGTACAGTACAGTATGTACGCTGCGCTGCGCATGCATAAGCATCTGGAAACAAGTCCTGGCCCGGGGGAGGTTGGGCTGTTTCCTTTCAATTGTTTCGTAGCCAGTAAATTGCGGCAATCGTTGGTCGACAGCCATCTTCGATCGAATGTTCCTTGGTCTCGCTTGCCAGCAATTACGCAACGACCATGCAGGGGCAAGGTGCGTTACGCCTCACATTTGCAAAGTAAACGGGTGAAGACATCGCCAACCACTGATTTGCGTCGGTTCAACCTTCCCGTGGATTCATTCCATGCGTGCACGAGTCGTCACTGACAAATTTGGAGTTGCCGACCTGCCTGAACGGATTCCATTCCGAGAGCGAAGCTGGAGACACCCGATGATATCGCGTCTCCGCACTCGCAGACAAACAAGATGTGTGGTCTGGATTCTCTGGTGAATGGAGACCATGCCAGACAAGTGGCCACTTTCTGGCCGCAGGTGCAGCAGCCCAAGGCGCACTAGAACGGCATGTAACCACATACCGCCGCAATCATTGTGCATGAGAGGCCGCAGGCCGCGGGCTTTTGAGAAATGCAAGAAACAACAAGTCAGAGCGACTGTGCGCATTGGCATTGGTTCGCTAGGAATGCATCCCTGACTTCCTCCAGGCGAGCATGTTGCAGACACGACATCGCGTGTCGGCCATCTGGCAATGGAGGGAAGAACAAGTCGAATTCCCATAACGATGTCATCGCAGAGGTGAGGATCTTGGATGTCAATCGGCATGGTCGGGAAAAGTTGCCCGCCACGTGTGTAGAAATCTTCTGGAAGCTTGGCTTGGCGACGAATGATGATTGAGTGTAGGATCCTTCAAGGAAGGAATTGAAGGAGGGTCCTCCGCGAGGGCGGCACGAATCGCCCGGCTAAAACGAACCGGGAGGCAGAAACGGACCCTTGTCTAGTCTCTGGCGGGCATTCCTCCCAAAAAGGATTTGTCCATATCTCGTGAGGATGTTCGGGGCCGTCGCCGTGTTTGATTGTCCGAACTGCCGCACCTGACGCAGCAATGATCTAGTCATTGACAAGCTGATTGCTGAACGAAGGAGTTCCAGAATCGAGGCCATCACAGTTTCGTCCCTTTGATGCGCCAGGTATCTGACGATTGTGCCCGGTACCGAAAGACAACGTTTGCTTCGATAGCATGCGATACTGGTAAGGCGTGCCTGACCCAACTAGCGATGTCGTAACACGACGATCTTTCACCGGGGGGCTTCAACGTTGACCAGCTGCCGGGCCGGAAGGCCGTCGCCCGTGGGGAAAGGTGTTCCAATCGGGCTTGGCCCACCAGAGAGCTTGTCCTCGATGTCGGCCCTGGCACCGACCGACCTTCGCGTTATCTTTCGGAGTGGCCGCCTTCTGCAGGCCCACTGGAGGTTAAGAGCAAGGTCAACTGTACCAATTGGTGTTGCAGGCCTACTTTCCTCCATAGATTCGACCCGCCTGGCTCTCCTCCCTGCGGAAGTGGCTCCGATGCTGTCAGAGGCATCTGAGAGGCGACGGGGACGTCCCGCGCAGACATTTGGAAATGTGTTTTGTGAAAGGTCACCGTTTTAGTTGGGAGTTGCCTCGCAGGGATTGACAAGACTTATCAGCAACAGAATAAGTGGTATCGAGGCCTAGGTGCTCTTTCCTGTCTGCTATCATCGTGACTAAGCACGTGACTGGGCGCCACCTTGACGCGCCTCCCCTGCACATCGCGTGAACGACACGCGAAGCCCCATTGAGCATCATCAGCCCCGCGCAGCCGGTAATACAACGCCCTGTATGCTTAAACGACGGAGGCTACCTGGACATCATGGATAGCTTCTCGTCGGAGAGTCGAGCTGCGGTGCAAGAGGCGTTCAACGCATTGCGCGAATCAATTGGCACGGCGCTTGAGACTGGTATGTCAACAACCCTGACGTAATGGCCTGCACCGACGCTGACCACACACGATAGAGCTCGAAAAAAAGAAACAGAAAGACTTACAGCGAGATGATTCTTTGCGGGAAGAGCTGGAAATTTTGAGATCACGCTGTGATCACGTTGATCGGCTGGAGCAAGAAAACTCGTCACTCAGAAACAAATTGCTGCGAATCCACCATCAGAACCGCGACACCGAATCGCCAAGAGACACACCTCGCCCCAGCGTCTCCGTACAGGACAAGGCTACAAACACATCTCCTACACCAGCAGAATCATCTGACAAGGAAAATGATGTGGAGCGGATTCTACACGAGAGCCACAAAGTCCTCAGGAGGTACAATGCTCTTAACAAAAACTTCAAGCTCTTGAAGACAGAGTACCAGAAGCAGAAGGATCTGGTGAAGCAATGGGAAGCATACGCGTCATCCTTGGAGGCGAAAATTAAAAGAATCGAGGACAGGCATGGACAGTCAATCGACCCTACACATGCGGTCGAAGCCGCATCGGAGCCTACCAGGCCTCGTGCGACTGCAACTCCAAGCTTCACTGCAGACCCTGGGGCTGAACCGGAGCAGGCGAATGGAGCTGCGGAACCTCAGCCAGCTGCACAGCCTGATCCTCCAGCAGATTCACCCCTATACGATAAGAATCCACCCTCAGGACACGCAAGCGATAGAGGCACGACAGATAGCGGTAAAGACGCCGCTGAGCAAACTCTTCCTCCCTTGAAGCAAACCGTCAATGCCACGGCAGAGATTCTTGTCAAGTCCGAGCCCTCCTCCGATGGCCCAGTGTTCATCTCGGAGCGCTCTGTTGGGAAGAGAAAGCGTGCCAACGATCAGGTCGTTGATCAAACCGCGCGGACCAGAATCAAAATCGAAAGTTCCGGGCTTTCTAACAGCTTGCCTTCTACTCAGATTCAGGAAAGCATGGATTTGGACGAACTTGGACCGAGGGTCACAACGCCGAGAAGGAGACGGCATGCAGATGTCGAGCGAGAGAAGAGCTTCGACTCGGTCTTCGTCAGGCCGGACAACGTCAGCACGCCGGCTGCAAGACCTCTTGAGAATTCTGAGGTCTTAACACCAGTCAACCCTAATGTGATGCCCGCGCATCCGCAGGAGAAAAAGGCTGAGGACCCTACCAGGAAAGGACTCGCCCAAGGTATAAGAAGCCTTGCCGAGGACGGCCTTACTTACAATAAGACGGGACGTGAAGAGCCGTCAGGTGGACATTTTCGCACGCCACAGCCTGCTGGTCGGTTGCGTACTCTCTTGAACACGGTGCCTTCGGAAGAGACGCCGACCATAACACGGTCGGCGCCTCGACTTCGTGGCAAGGATCCCGAGGATGACGACGGTCTTCGTTTTCCTGACCGGAGGCAGTTGCCTTTCAACAAAGAGCGGCGAGACAAGCCAAAAGGGACCGCTTCTAGTGGAAACAGCACCGAAGACGCCGCACAACCAAGTCTAACGCGTGGTTCGTCTAAAAAACGAGCCACAGTTGAGACTTCGCTGACGTCGTCTAAGACAGGTCTCCGGTCGAAACCCGTAGCCGATCTGCGCATGGGGGACTTCAAGGTCAACCCAAAGTTCAACGGCGGCGCCGACTACGCATACTCAGAGGTAGTCAGAGGCAATGACAGGTCTTGCTTGCCAGGCTGTACAGATATGAATTGCTGCGGGCCACATTTTCGAGCAATGGCTCTCGCACAGAAGAACAGCGCCAATCGCACGGTGGCATCGGACAACAAATTGTTCGAAGATTTTCTGGGAGATAGGATCAGTACCGTCTGGGGAATGTCGAAACCGGAGAAGGAGAATCTCTGGGTTGAAGCCAAGACATGGCAGCTAGCCAATGAGCTGGGCAAGCATCGCCATCGGTATGCTCGGCGAGCGTCTCCTGATGGGTTTTGGAATGTGGACTTCCCCAATACGCAGGAGGTACAGGCCGAGAAGGCAGAGTTCGAAAAGCGAGAAAAGCAAATGATACTAGAAAGATATCGGGAAGCGATGAGAGGAGGTGGTCGGTGGGTTTTCAGGGATGAATGAGTCCCCAGCGCTGTTTTATCAACGTCGTCTCAATGTTTGGATCATTGATAGGACCCCCGCGACACAGAACGTACAGGTTAGACAGCAACATTAAGACAGATCAGGAAAAACCCGTAAAACGCTTTTCACTGCCACCGGACCCCCTTCACTCATAGCTACAGACTAGCTTAACCAAGCTCACCTGTGAGCTTCCCCCTCGAGACGCTACCCTAGCTCCCAGCTCACCGGCTGAACTCTCCAAAGTGGGGCCGATTTCGGGCAAATTACGGAAGATGAGGCTTGAGGTCAGTGTGCGGGGATCATAATGTGGTCAGTGCACGAGGCTTTCGGCTCAGGCAATAATCGCATTGCGCCAACAAAGCCCGGAGCCCGCAAGCCGCTAGCTCCAGGTCAACCAACCTTTCCTTCCTGCGCGCGGCGTAATTTTTTGTCATCTCCAAACTGGAAGCGACTGCGTAGCTGCATTGAAGCTGCGCTGCTCCGGTCGTTGTTGATTCACTGCGACCGCCTTCCTTCGCTGCTTCCTCTGCAGCGCATCCCGTCCTTGCTCAAGCGACATCTCGGTCCTGATCCACTTTTGAGTCAGGGCACCTGTGTACTTTTCCGGCTTCGAGAACGTCAAACCGAAAAGAGGAGGCGACACACGACACTCCAGAGTTTGCCTGTTCGCTCCCACCGCCATCGCGCACCCCACGCGAAGAAACCGCGCCTTCCATCGAAATATAACGAAAGTCGCACTCCACCGAAGCTGTCGACGCCTCCACTGCGACCGCGCCGACAACCGCTTCCAAGAAAGCCGCAGATCCATAGGGCAGTGATAGTTCCAGCCGTGGACGATCACTGCAAACACACAACTCCCAAGCCGGCAGGATGAACAATCGTCATCTGCCGGCTGGGCAAGCCATGCCAGGGGGTGGTGGGCCGGGAGCTGGCGGCGGCATCGACATGGGCGGCGGGCCTGGAGGGGGCAGAGGACGGAGGATGCAACAACAGCCATCGTATGCGCAATACCAGCAGTATCAGCACATGCCGATGCATCATGCCAACTACATGAACCCTTACGCCGCCGCACCGTACTACCACCAGCTGCCGTACCAGTACCAGAATGACGGCATGCCCTCTGGATACATGCACTACCAACAACCGCAGCAATATGTCCAGTCACCACGGGCAATGCCGCAGCAGTATGTCCCCATGGCCGGCGTCAGCGTTCCCCCGCCCTACTCTCAACCGTCTCAGCCGTCACCTGCTCTTTCGAACCCCTACCAGCCGCCTCCTATTCCTGCCGCCATGCCTGTGCAATCGCCTCCGCCCCCTCAGCCTCACTCTATTCACCAGACTCCAGAGCCTCCAGTATTGACACCAGTTGCCGAACCTTTCCAACCCGCGGCCGAACCCTTCAAGCCTATTGCCGAGCCCTTCAAGCCTATTGCTGAGCCCTTCAAGCCCGTGGCTGAGTCCTTCCAACCATCGGCGCCTGCTCCCCAGACTCCTCTGACTCCTCAGACCCCCCAGAGTCCGGAGCTTCCCAAACCGGCCAAACATTTCCGCGCACCTGTGAGTGTTCCCAGAGCATTCAGCTTATACTTCTTTGCTAACGAGCCCTAGCTTCCCTGGACGCCTGCCTCCCAAGGACCCTTTCCCAAGAGAGCTCCGAAATCCAGACGGCGGAGAAGATTGTTGAGCTCAAGTGCGAAGAACGTCACGCTGCAGCCTATAACACAGAGCAGTGTGGATCAAGCGGAGCTGGACCAAGCTACGACTGCAGATGCAACGGACGCGGCCACCGACGTTGAAGTCACGGGCTCGACACCTAAGAACGCGCCCTTTGATAACTCCAGGGACACCGAGTCTGAAAGTATTACCCTGAGGGCGGAGTCAACGGCATCTGAGGCTCCTAAGGAGAGCGACAGGTCCATGACCTCAGTTTCGATCGACGGCAGCCCCAAGGCTATTTCTAAGGAGAACGCGAGGCCCACGACCAGCAGCTCCAACACATCCCGGCCTGCTGTCCCTGTTGTTCCTGTCGTGCCAGTCATCCCGAAGAATAGTCCTAAGGAGGCGAAGCCCGCGAGCACCAGCAAGCCGGAGGAGGCTAAGCAGTCTGCTGCCTCGGAGCAGCCTGCGGAGGAGCCTGTCACGGCAGAGGCCGCTGACCCTGAGCAGAAGGTTGAAGCTCAGCCCGCGGCACCTGTCAAGGCGGCACCCAAGACCTGGAGCGGCCTTTTCTCTGCTGCCGCGGCAGCTGCCCCTAAAGCTCAACCTAACGCCAACGGTCCGGCTACCTCAGCACCCGCCAATGGAGCGAGCACCAACGGAGGTGAAACCGTCAACGGTGCCGCGTCCACCTTCTCTGCCGGAAATGCAAACTCGCTGGCTGCTGCTATCCAGGACTTCCGTGTCGGCAGTCTTTCCAAGGTCCAGTTCATCGAGCCGAGAGGTTTGATCAACACTGGAAATATGTGTTACATGAATTCAGTGGGTACTAAGCCATCGCCGAGATGGTCTCTTTGCTGACAGTTGTAGGTTTTGCAAGTTCTTCTATTCTGCATACCATTTTATGATTTCCTCGATCAAGTCAGCAAAAGGGCTGTTCACAAATTCAAAAGTGACACGCCCGTAATTGACGCCATGTGAGCCTTCCTCAAATCACTTGCCGTATTTTGTCACCTAATGTGCCGCCAGGATCATGTTTATGGGGGAGTTCCGCGTCATCGATTCAACGGATTCGGTTGAGAAGCTCCGCAAGAAGCTCAAAAATGAGCAATTGGAGCAGTACGGCGACTCATTCATTCCGGAGTTCGTTTACAAGGCCATTCAGCCCCTCCCAGCCTTTGCGAGCATGAGGGTATGTGGTAGTCCTAGCGCCTGTTACATCTACACAGCTAATTCTTGAGCAGCGAGGACATCAGCAAGATGCCCAGGAGTTCCTCGGTCTGATTTTGAACGCCATCGACGAGGAGTGTGCACAGGTGATGTCCAGCGGAACAGCGAACGGCGCCCCCGAAGTACGCCCTACATCGTCAGCAGCGAGTGTCGCCGAGTCTCAGGATGGCGCGGACGGTTGGTTCGAGGTGGGTTCCAGACAGCGGGCCGTCGAGACACGCTCTTCCGGAGGCAGCCAGACCACACCTATCACTCGGCTGTTCAGCGGACAGTACCGATCAGAGCTCCGTCGTCCCGGCGTGAAGGATTCGGTAACCACTGAGCCGTTCCAGTCTTTGCAGCTGGACATTGGCGCGCCGTACATCAACAACGTCGTGGATGCCATCAAGGGTTTGACACTGCCTGAAAGACTCCAGGGCGATGCTGCACCGATGACAAAGCAAACCCTGATCGAGACACTGCCTCCCATTCTCATCCTCCACCTCAAGCGCTTCAAGTTCGACACTGAGGGAACCACCAAGATCGGCAAGAAGGTCGGTTACCCGCTCGACTTGCAGCTTCCGGCAGAGGTTCTGTCGAAGAGACGCCGCAATGCGCTCGTCGCCGAGGGAGCAGGTATGCCGAAGTACAGACTGACTGGTGTTGTCTACCACCATGGCAAGCAGGCCAATGGTGGCCACTACACGGTCGACGTTAGACGGCAAGACGAAAATGAATGGATCCGACTAGACGATACTGTCATCCGTCGCGTCCGTAGCGAGGACGTCGCTGAAGCTGGCGCGGAGGAAGAGGCCAAGGATAGCTCTCGCCAAGGAGCGTCTTCACGGGACGCATCCACCAACCGATTCGGTGCCATGGCTGATGAAGATGAAGGCGATGGTTGGAAGGAGGTCACCGCCTCCGCGAAGGGCGGAGACAAGGGCGACAAGAAGTGGAGCGCTGTTGCGAATGGCAACGGCTCGACAGCGCCAAAGGGAAAGCCGGCCAAGGATAACATCAAGGACAACAAGGTTGCCTACCTGTTGTTCTACCAACGCGTTTGAAAAAGCCACAAAGAAGCGCGGACCTGAAATCTAAGCAGAAGCTATCACGGCATTGAGGTAGAAGGGGACGGGTTTGAAAAACAAGGCGGCGCTTCAACGCAGCAGACAACACAGGCGCCAGAGATTGCGATTCTATGGACACAGTGAAAGAGAGATAAGGGGGAGGCCGCCTCAACAATGGTGCCGCGATATTCTCGATCTAATTTGACTACATCCTGCGGTCTGATTGGCAGAGCTCACTATCCCTCGGAGACTTAGGAGAAGCAAAAAGTTACATCTGCTTGTGGGGAGGTTTTTTATGAACTATCGGCGGTTATGGCGGAGGGTTCAGCAGTCTCAAGGGGCCTTCAAGGTGGCCATCGGCGCGGGGTTGGAGGGGGGAGTGATGGGGAGGAATCAATGATAGGACATGGACCAAAAAACGTCCCTGTAAAACAATCCAAAAAAGCGTCGATGAAATGCTCGCTTGATTTCACTGTGATCTGTGTAGTCTCATCAGTGAACTGCGGATGCTCGCACGGAAGCCGCTCTGTGCAACTGATGTCCGAGAAAGTGGGGTTGTGGATGAGGTGAGAGGCGGGCGCGCAAACCTCTCACAATCACGCATCTCAATTCTCAACTCTCACCATAGACGGTTTCACCTACCGCCTCATCTTGCCAAAGTGTACTTCTACTTGTCCCCCCTTAGCACACCGGAAACCTCCGCAAAAATGCCCGCCCCGTCCACTCTTCCACAATACCTCTACAAAATCGTCCCCGAGGCGCCGCCGTCCCCGCTCCCGGAGGAGTACCCCCTCTCCGATCTCGACCGCAACGACGGCTTCATCCATCTGAGCACCGCCGAACAGGTACTGCCCTTTTGTCACCCTAGCTGTTGATACCAACCCATGTGGTAGCGGCTCTTAGCAAGAAGAGAGGGCAAGGACTAGAAGAGTAGTAAGAACTAACTGGGGGAAACAAAAGGTCCTCGGAACAGCCGACCGCTTCTTCTCGTCGACCACGACGCTCTACCTGCTCAAGCTGCCCTACGCGTCCCTGGATAAGGGTATCCAGTGGGACGATCTGCCGTCCGGCGGCGGCTGCTTCCCGCACCTTTACGGCCGCAACTTCGGCGCGGCGGATGTGGAGGAAGCGCGGGGGTTCACGAGGGTGGAGGGCCAGGTTTGGAGCGAGGTTTTGAAGGGGGATGCGTGGCTTGTGTAAAGCGCGTGTTGGGGTTGGCGTTAGGACATGAGTATGAAAAGGGAGAGTTACTGTCTGGAGGGTTGAATTGATTATCGCGAACGTTATAGGAGTAATGTGATTGATCCCTATGAGTCTTCATGAGTGGGTGACTAAAGTGTCCATTCTTCTTCTGTTTATATGTACTTCTGTGGCAATGTCTCTGTTGTGTTCCTGCGGAACAACTAAAGAAGAACTGAAATTGTAGACACTTCCTCACACAAGGTAGTGTGGGACGAGGCGACAGTCTATAGATCTCATTGTCCTGCCTCATCACAGACGTTCCTGGTGCGGTGAGGGGGCTATTCTTATGTACGAATTGGTTCCTCAGCATTGAGAATATATAGGAAACTAGGATGCTCATTTCTGCAGATAATAACCTAATACGTCTCTTATCTGATTTGCCTTTGAGTACCACGGTCACCGTTCGCTTTATGGAGGGTGATGGCATGCGAAAGAGAGTGAACGTAACGCAGTCTTTGATCTCGAAGTTGATGAGACGGCCTGCATTGCGGATATAGGTAGCATACAAGCCCACCGAAACGTTTATTTCCACGCGAAACACACAGTCTGTTCCTGAACTAATCTGTCGATTCGAACTTCATTTCACAGACTCTGTCGTGAGATAAGTGGGTGTAGCGTGTTGCGCCTGAAGTCCATCGACCTGAGCAGGGTGAGCTCAAATGAATGATCCATATAACGATAGATGTCCAGCTTCCAGAACTAAATAGTCTGTGAACATCCCTCCGTAGCTTCTTTGGTAGCGTTACGAGATTCGGAATGACTCCCTGCTACAGGCAGAGCTCTACGCCGCAGCTGTATATACCACCAGGCAGGCAGCGCACATTCAAATTTCTATCCATCATTTTCCATCGTCTGCAGCGTATAACATTGTATCGCCTCCTCGTACGTACATCTCAAGATTGGCATACAATCATTTGTCTTAAACACGCACGGTTCCTCGAGGAACCAACGGCTATCTATCTGATATCTGATCCAAAGTACAGTGGTCTGCTTTGTCGCCGTACTGAGGCAGAAGAAGCACGTCACATCGAATACGCGCATGTATTTAAATCATGATGAGGCCCGTCGGGTATTTCTTACGGTCGAAGAAGCCAATTGAGTCTGCAACAGCGTGTTGGAAACTGTCTTCCGGTCAACAGTCTCGCCGATGGCTATCCAGAGTTCAGCACAATGAGTGGCCCCTCGCCTATCCCGCCGCGCACTTTACACGTTGAAACCCACTGCATAAAGGGCGGCCCTTGAAAGGAGCGATATTGAAGTTCTCCCATGTCCACAAAATTGATCGGCAGTAGGGGCTGCACTTGAAGTTCTGAGCCAGAAAGAAATGCGAGAGATCCATTCGTTGGTGTCTGGGCTGGCCATAGAGGAAGATTTTGGTGTAGACGTCCATCATGAGATTGGTGATAGTTAGCGAGAGCCGCCTGGGCAATGCTCTTCTCAACCGCTTATCAAGTGCTAGAAGACGCAGGTGACATGCAATAATATTCTTCTGCAATCGTCGCGCGTGAAGAGTAGCGTCCCAATGTTGCCGGGTTCTCTGATCCCAATCGCAAGTCAAGCTCAGAAGCTAGAGCTAGCTTTTGACCGCGCTCTTCCCTCGCTCGGCCTGGTCTCTGTCGGAACACCCTTTCTCATCCGCCATGATCCTCGTCATTGAAGTATTCGACCATAACGAGGGACCGCCGTGAATGGCTTCCAGACCTGAGGAGTCGCCGCAGCAGTCTTTCTATTCTCCCAAACAGAAAGAAGTCGGCAAGAGGATTCGCTCGCTCACGAGTGGGTTCGTCATTTGCCTTTCGCTTTCACGGTCTCATTCGCGTCTCCTCGACCGGTTTAATATATGTACTTCTTCCGCTGATACTATACGCGTGCTAGTCGACATTCGCATATCTTCCCACTTCCATCTTCGCCTAATTAAATCCCGTAATGTTTTCATGAAATCGAAGCTGAGCAGACAAATGCTGTCGGCTTGTATCTAGGTTTCCACTATATCGGTTGTGGTACTATCAGACCCCTTTTGAATTCTACAATCTGATGTCAACCACTAGATGTAAGGGCTAGCCTGCACTCTGTTCCCCACTGTCTAGTGCGTATTAAACCCAGTATTATAGAAGCAAAACTCTATAGAAGAGAGGAGTGATCCTGGTTTCACAGACTTCGTCACAGAATCTACTGAATGGACCACGCTTTGGACGACCAAAACCGCCGGCAACGCCTTGGATCCACCGCTGAAATACAAGAGACAGAACACCTTCATTGCCGTTTGGAAAGTACTCCCCTCTGCATGATTCGTGTATTTATACAGATGTATCAAATCCATGAGCATCAAGGGAGCCTGCCTGCAGCTTGTTTTCCGCTCCACAGTCAATGACCAGGATAAGTCTGGCCTCCCTCTACAGATCGTTCATCAACCTGTTCTGTTTTCTTATTGCTGCTTGATGCCTCTCAATCGAGTCTTTACTGCGTTAAAACATCTCGGCTCTGCACCGCGAGTTGTATCTGCTTCATTGCGCTGGTCGTCGAATTCTTGAGCAGCATCTCCTTCTCTACGCTCCACGTCATCCATTACCGACAAGTGCGTCTACACCAAGAGTCCACACTAACCCAAGACTCTCTCGTCCTCCGTCGTCATTTCAGCCCACATACTTCAAAGCTCAAGTACAGATTTAATAGAACGGGCCACGGAAGAAACCAAGTCCTATGCTAGCCAACGCAATGAAGCCAACATATCAACAATTATTCTAGATGTACGTTACTGTGACTCATTGTGGGAGAGGTCAAATTCGCTGAAGGGAGAGAAAGAAAGAAATACAGCCTTGAGATATATAATTTATAGACACCTGACGACCTGCTCATGTGCACAAATGGGGCTGTAGTCCTCTAGCCAACGTATTAACCCCTCACGTCATTTCATGGCACCTGTCCGTGAACAACATTGCCTGAAATCCAGATCAAGTCACACACGAAGTCAGACTTAATTGACAAATGTGAATGTCATAGTTCCTCACAACAGCATGTTGACTATCCCGTAGCCAACAAAAGGCAGTTGTGGATGATGCTTAACTGCCACGTTGCGCAGAATTTACCAAAAACCGAGATGGAGACAAAACAAAATGTATAAATTACGCCTCTTTGAACTCCCGAGTTTCCTCATACCCTAGATATCACACCTCATTCATAGAGAAAACTGTCACCAAGCGAGTCCCCGCTCCCTCCCATTCGCAATGCCACTTTCATCACCCGGGTCCAATATTCAGAGGCCGTATAGTGGGCTCTTTCCCTTCCTATGATGGGAACGCATAACCATGATCTTCCCCTCCCCTCCCTATGCTAGCAGGTGATATAACCAAGTCTATTATTACAGCGAAACAACCTCCCTTTCGATGCGGTATGTATCGCCTGTTTTTCTCCGACCAAAAGTGCACCAAGCCGCTTCATCGATTCCTTCGATTTTCTTTTCGTATTTCCTGGCCGTGTCAAGTAATCCGTGTCGAGCCAAAGAGAGTGAGAGAATGGGGTGTTTTTGGTAGTTGGATATATGGGCAGCGGAAAGTCGAACATATGAGGATTCGGAGCATCTGACCAAGACCTGTGCCTTCCACCAACCGTCCAAAGCCTGAACAAGCTTCTGGGCTAGTGTCGGAAAATGCCTCTTTCCGTGGAAAGCTCCTGAGTACCGTGTGTGTGTATCGTTACGTGGTCATACAGCGCCGTGTTCCGTCACCCGCGTTCCGCGGATTAGTCGGAGAAGTAAGTCGTACATATGAAGAAAAGAACTTTGAAAATGCAGATTACGCTAGAATCATGCGTTTCCAGGCTTCTCCTCAGTGTCGATATGCCAGACGACGTAGTTCGGCAGACCGACAACGCGGTAACCGGCACGCTTGGCCATCTTGGCGAATCCTTCCGTCTCGGCCTGGTTCTCGAAGGCGTAGCAGGGGAAGTTAATTCCTGGGTTAAGTCAGCAATTGTCATCGCCAAAGATACGTGACGACCAACCTGATCTGTGGACATCTCCCTTTACGAGAATGTTAACGCCACCAATGCCATCGAGGTCGAGCTCTTCATCCTTATTGTTGCGCCAGTCGCCCTCCTTGGCCATATATCTGCGGCCGGTATCATACTCCTTGTAACCTGTATCATTGTGAGCTGGATGCCAACTTTAGACATTCAGGATCCTTACCCTCAGCGAGGACGACATCCTTGTCAAGGGAAGCCGCCAGTCTGCGACCCTTATCAGACTCAACCCATGAGTTGTAGTCGAAGCGCCCCTCAATATCACGACCATCGCGGTAACGGTGGAACCAGATGTCTGCCGCAGAGTTAGCTGCAGGTACTTTTGAGCAACATTAGGGCATACTCACTGGGAACAAGGATATCGGTGTCGTGGGCAATGAAATCCTCAAGAATCTTCTTGGGACTGTCAACGATGTCAACGTCGCGCCAGTAGATCCAGGAGTGCTCAGGCTTCATGGCGGCGGACAGTAGATAGTTGCGGGCGCGGCCCATGGCCTTCCTTCGGGGGCCCTGAGCCTTGAACGAGTGGCGCTCCTCGACGCTCTGGCTAAGCTCGAAGCCGAAGTCCTTCTCGACAACCATGGCGCTGTTGAAGGGAATCTTGTCAGGACGGCGCTGGATGCGATCCAGCTCGGAGGCCAGGACTGCGAGGGTATCATCCTTGGAGTCGCCGACAAGGAAGGCAAGGTCAATCAAGTGGTGGGGGTAGGTAAGTTCGGCAATCAACTCGAAGTACTTGGACAGGTAAGGGGCGGCGTCTTTGAGAGGGGTAAGGATCAGAACGCGCTCCTCGTTGTTGACAGCCTTGCGGGTGGACTTGATGGGGTTGAGGTCGACGTGCTGGATGGAGGTGTGGTTGATCTCCAGGGGCTCGTGGTGGTTGAAGATGACGGGGGTCTGGAGGTGCCCGGCCCACGAAGCTTGCTCATTGAGCGACATCTCCATGGGGGGTTTCGCGGGGCCCCAGCAGTAGAAGCTATTTGCGGGCATCACTTGTTAGCAAGTTTTCGTCTAGTACAATTCTGGCGCAGCGCATCGCGGAAGCAGGCCATGTTTTCTTGCAGCTTCCGACGAAGCGTTGACTGCCAAGGCGCGAAAGACATACCTCTGCATCTCAGAAGCTGACGTGCGAATGCCGCGCCATAGCAGCAGAACCATGCCCGTAAGGGCGAGCAGGAGAAGGAAGCGCGTCTTGGTGACGATGGCCCATATCGCTCTTGTGGGAGGTAGTCTGGCCTGGGCTGACTTCCAGTTGATACCGCCTTTGGGGAGAAGCATGGCTCCTTAGAAATGGGGGGTGGCCCTGGGACACCACCCTAAAAACCTCTGTTTACAAAGAAAAAAGGCCGTGTATCTGTTTGGCACGGCAGGCGTCCCAAATGATAGCTTCGTCGACGTTTGACGGAGTGCGAACAGTTATTGGTGTCGTCGATGTCGTCTTTGTGGTCGCGGGCGGCCTTGGTACTGGCGCAGTATATCGCGGACGGTAGCGGCGGCTTCGGCGGACGGTGATGTAGATTCGCGCGGAGCAGAAGGGTGACACGAGCCTCCCCAAAAAACGAGGTCCGAGTCGATCAAGTTCGAGTCGGGCAAGGGAGGTGGTTGATTGGGCGGTTTCGTGTCGTCCGATAGATAGCAGTCGTGGCAGCACAGCAGGCTCACAGAAGGGGGTGGGCCAAGGCTGGCGGTGGTGCTGGGGGAAACTCGAATCTCGATTGGAATTGATAAGAGATGGGTATTCCGCGGTTTGTCGGTGTTTGGACGTTTGGTTGTCGTCGCGCGTTGTTGGTGAGAAGAGAGTTTGGGGATTCAGCTCTTTCAACCGGGGATCCTCTTGTTTCCGCCTTGCGTTCTTTGAAGAAGCGCGATGGTTTCGGCCAGAGTTTTTGTCGAGGACAAGAACGAGGGACGTTCGGGTAAGCCCAGCGGGAAGAGGAGGGAATTGGGAAAGGAGCCACGCCAAAGGAGCCCCCCCGAAAAAAAAAGGGTCGACCGGGAGGACAGACCTTGGTGTGGCAGGCTTGGATGGGATAGGCTAAGGCGAGAGGCAAGGTCGAGGCAGGCTTGGGTTGGTGAGGGTGAAGCGCAGGAGACAGGCCAGTCAGAGGGGGAGGAGGTACATGCAAGCACGGATGCGCAGAAGCTAGGCAGGCACAGAGCACAGATTACAGGTGTCACAGGCATAGGACAGATGCCCTCCGTCACTGAGGAACTACCTATCGTGGGCTCCTCCCTGTTAGTAAGGAAGCTGCTAAGGTAAGCTGGCTCAGGGTAGGTAGGTAGGTAGGTACTTCAGTCACCTTATTACCTCTGAACGGGTGCATAGAAGCTGCAGCCCGCGGTTCGCAGAGCGGGAGAATACGAAGACGCAGCCAATGGTGATGCTCCAAAAAGTTTATTCAGTCTGGAAAAGTATTGCAAAGTATCAATTCCAAGCTGGAGTGTAGCGGTTGGCGAGATTGCCGGAGTTGCCAAGCGCTTCTGGACTCAGGAGAGACTGCGCCGGAACATCACGGTACCTCCTTCCAAGTTCCGCGCTTCCAGACACAGAGGAAGTGCTCTGCTGCTCTTTCTCCTTCCAGGCTTGCAGCTCGCCATTGGGGATTAGGATAATTTGCAGGACATATTTGGTCCCGTCCTGCCAACACCGCGAAAAAGCTAGGATCAACGACGTTGGAACTTGGGGCTGGCCTGCTGCGCCTGTTGGATCTCCCCCCGTTCCAAGCTTCCTTGCTCCATGCCCATACCTTCCCATCCCATCCTCTTCCCCTTTTCCAGCATCAACCACCCAGCGCTCAGCGACGAGCAAAGCCACAGGCGACATCGACAGCAGTCCCATCAGTCAGTCAGCCTGAAGGAATCGCCAGGATCGTTGTGTGATCCCGTCGTCGTCCCTGTCGCCAATAGCGAACGGTCGAGAATCAGCTGAAGACACCTCAGCGCCCGCCAAGGAATGGTTATCTGACGGGAGAGGATAAAAACTTGCAGGCCTACCCCAGTGTTCTCCAGGGGGGGCCACGGGAGAAGGAGACAGAAAGAATGGCCCGGCCGAGGGGAGACAGCGCCCCTTCCCCTCAGCACCACAGATCACAGACGCCTGTGGAATCGCCCATCGTGGTCAGACCAGCTCAAAGGATCTGCTGGATCGTCGGAGCATCGAAAGAAGGACGAAGCTCGAAGCTCACGTCGACTACCAGCCCGCTCTCCCTCCATCTCAGAGGCCAAGGCGATACTCGAGTCGAATTACTCGAGTTATATCAATGATTACTCGGCATGAAGAACAAATACAGCGAGCGGCACAGAATTCTCACCCGCCTTCCCTGGCATAGCTTCTCCAGATGGCGCCGTAGCATTCGATACCGGGGCCTGGGCGCAGAGCATCAGCTCCACCCTTGCTTCTTCCAATATCCGATGTCACGGCACCACATACCATCGCAGGAAGCGCTTCCCCGATGCCTGGCCTTGCTGTTCTTTTTAACATTACCTTGGCCACTCGCTTGTCGCTTGTGGCACGGCACCTCTCACCGTTCAAGCTCTTCGTGCATGCCGCACTACTGTACCTACGGTGCGAGCAAAGGGAGATCAAGACATTTCTCTCTTTTCTATGTGTGCTAATGACCTAATGAGAACCCCTCAAAGCTGCAGCCCAGATTTCATTTCTAGGCGGAGTCTCAGAGAGAAAACATGACGATTAAAAAAGGGGAACACATTGGCATTGGGCCTGGCCAGCCAAGAAAGCAGTCGAAAGCCACACGAAGCGAGAGGGGCAGAAAGAAATACACACTGACCAGCCAGACAAGGATCATGATTAAAATCTACAATCCCACACTCTTTCCCACGCGCGACACGCACGCGATCGCCACAATGCCACCCATATCATCCGCGTCACCTCCAAAAGGAAGAAAACTGGAGAAACCTTTGCCATCTCTTGCCGTGGCCTGACGACGCCGCCCTGCTACCACACAATCGCCAGCAGCTGGACGTCAGGGGACACGGGCAGCAGGAGAAACAAAGCTTCTCCATCTCTGTCCCGCAGCATGAGTCCCGGGCCTTCAGAACCCCCGTTGAAAGATGGAGCAGATATTCGTACGCTGAAGCGAATGCAAAAAGTCGTCGTCATCCGCCATCATCAGGGAGCATGACGACGAATGGGGGCTTCCTCCTCCCCCACATTTCCGTCCGTCGTCAATCATGCTGCTGCACACCAGGCAACTCAGGTTACAACGTCAATCGTGAGGGGAAAGAAACCAGAAGAGAGGCAATACTCGATATCATTTGATCACCCAACCGGACCATGTCAGACAGTGTGGTCGTATTGAAATGCATTGCAGGACCTGAACACGAGCGGAGTGGCTATATTTTCCCCCCACGCAAGTTCGTAATAACTTGGTATCAACACCCAAAGGACCTGCAGCCAGCGGCGGACCCGGCTACGGATACCGCTCCCCGCAAGTAGTCCCCATCAGCCGGCGCGGCCGATTGACGTCGATCTGTCATCCTTAATAAATATAGCAACATCTATCGAGAGTCCGGGACGGGAGAAACTGAGGAAAGATGCTTCTTTTGGCATTACTGCCAACATTTCTTCATGTAGGTACCTCTCCGGACAAGGCAATGTCCTCGTACTTGGTAGATGGTCAAGTCGGAATACCCGGTACGGATGAAATGCGAGCCGATGTGCGTATTGTGTTTCCCGACCACATCACCACCCGTTTCGAAGACTTTGGACGAAAGGCACGTCAAATTCGGTGATGGAAATAGCCCAGACCAACCTTTCCTTGCCCCATACCAATTATCGCATGGCGTATGAGAGGCCCATCGGACGGGATTAAGTAAGCCAGGCGTCTGTCCGTCTGCAGTTGAGGCAGGCAGGTCCATCTACCTTTCAAGGAAAGAGCAAGTCATCAGTAACCTACCCCAAAAACTCGGATGACAAAGCAACGCATAGCGGCTGAATCTGTTCGCCCATCCCCAACTGCTGTGAATGACAACGACATCACTGCAGAGTGAACTGTCTTTTTTTCGCAACATCGCACCGATTTGTCTTGCCGTCTGATGTTGATTGTTGGAGAAATCCGTGCTCGCGTTCTCGCAATCTCCTGAGCAGAAGCCAATGGCCCTCGAATGAAGCCGTACCTGCCCTGTTGTTTGCCGAACTCTCGCCAACTTGCACGAGCATCTGGTCTTTTGATATCTTCACCTCGCAACTCGGTCCTGGCCTCTGGGCGTCTACAACTTACCGCGAGAAGCTCCTGTTTCTCAGAGAGTCACTACGCGCTGTACTCATCATCATCATCATCAACAAAGGCATCACAAACCATGGCGACCCGACGCTCAGCGCGGTTCAGCGCTCAGCCCGATATGAAGATCCCGCCTCCTGCAGTCAAGCCCCCGCCGCCCAATCAGAGCCGCAAGAGGAAGACGCCCGCAGCGGCGGCTCCTACCGAGGTAGCAGCTCCGTCCTCGGACCCAGTCACACCTCCGAGAAAGCGGGCCTCCAAGGCCGCCGCTTCTCCGGTCACCCCCGTGCTGCCGCCCCCGATGACGCCCACGCCGAGCGCGGTGGGTATCATCGCCGAGAGAGTCAACGGCACCGCGAAGCCCAGGTCGAGGGCGGTCAACAGGCTGGCTGACCCGAAGACGACCAACGCGCCGGTCATCTCGCCCGAGACCTCGCGGGTGCTCGCCTCTGATCCCATCGAGGCACCGTCACCAACCAAGGCGGCCAACGCTCCTGCCGAGGGGCCGGTGACGAAGAAGCGGACAACGACGACAGCCAACATCCTAGAGGAGGCGTGCCGGCATCTCATCCAGGTCGATCCCCGCATGAAGCCGCTGATTGAGAAGAACTACTGCCGCGTCTTTTCGCCGGAAGGACTGGCCGAGAAGATTGACCCCTTCGAAAGCCTCTGCAGCGGCATCATCTCGCAGCAAGTCTCTGGCGCCGCAGCAAGATCCATCAAGAACAAGTTCGTTGCTCTGTTCGCCGGCGAAGTCGATGAGGAGCCCAAGAAGAAATTCCCCCAGCCTTCGGAAGTAGCGCCCGCCTCGATCGAGCGCCTGCGCACCGCCGGTCTGTCGCAGCGCAAGGCAGAGTACGTCAAGGGGCTGGCCGAGAAGTTCGCGAGCGGCGAGTTGACGGCCACGATGCTGGCCGAAGCGCCCTACGAGGAGGTCCGGGACAGGCTCATTGCGGTTCGCGGCTTGGGGCTGTGGTCCGTCGAGATGTTCGCCTGCTTCGGGCTCAAGAGGATGGACGTCTTCTCGCTGGGCGACCTCGGCGTGCAGAGGGGCATGGCGGCGTTCGTCGGACGCGACGTGGCCAAGCTGAAGGCCAAGGGCGGCAAGTGGAAGTACATGAGCGAGAAGGAGATGGCGGAGATGGCGAGCCCGTTCGCGCCGTACCGGAGCGTGTTTATGTGGTACATGTGGCGGGTGGAGGAGACCGATATAAGCACGCTGGAGTAAGGCATTTAGCTGCCTGTCAAGCTTTCCTTTCCCCATCGATATTAACCCGAAGCTCGGGTCGTCTCGTTCTGTTCATCTCCAATTGCGGATGCCATAATTTGACCTGTGTGGAGTTGTTCAGGAATACGAAGTCCCGTTAACACGAGAATTTCTGGCTCCGATCTCCCTGTTCCGGGCCCCAAACGGGAGGCGGAAATCGTCGGAGTGATCTCCCAAGGCTGAAGGACCCCGAGTCATCTTAGCCTTTTGGGACTGAGTTGAGCGGACTGACGGACAACTCTGTTCGTATAGGTGTCAACCCATGTTAATCTTTGGTGAAGTTGGGTTGTCCCCGATGTAAACAAGCTTTGGGACATCACCTAGCCTCCTCGCGTGACAGTCAGAATTAGCCTCGCCCCAGGGTCTTTTTTCCCCGAGTCAGCAGGCCACCACACCTCTCACCCCCATACTGCCATCGGCGCAGCTGTGTGTATGAAGTGTGTGCGAGACGGGATGCGGCTTGAACGGCGCATTGCACGAGCGCCGCAAACAAATAGCATCGCACGTGCGGGAGGGCGACGGCATATAGCTGCCGCTGCCCGGATAAAGGCAAGGAAAAAAGGCGGCTCGTGGCAGGAATTGGAGAAGTGCATCCCCACGCGGGCTAGCCGCGGATAACATCATTTACTGCGTACAAGAGAGCTGAGCCGGTGAGCGTCAGCCAAGGATGTCGATGTTTGAAGTCTTGTCGCAGGATGAACTCGTCGTTTGTCGGCTTGGGCATCATAGCTGCTGCGGTTCGAACATGTCTACCAAAATATCCGACAATTGCGTCAGAGGCCGCAGGGTAAGGCCTGTCCTTTGTTTGGTGTTTCCAGGCCTGGGCGAGGCTGCCAATAGAGAGAGAGCGACTTAGCACTCGGGATCACATAGATGAGGGCCTCGAGACGATCTGCCGCACCGTCGTCTGAGAACGAGACTCAGAACCAGATTTCCGCCGGTAGGAATAGCCAGTCGCGATATAGATCAGCCGCGAAGGAAGATCAACCTAACTGTGCAGGTGGTTGTACGGATATCTCCAGAGCATCTATTTGGTCAGAGCCGTTCGTGCCGTTGACGGTTGCCAGGAACGGCAGCCACGGCAGAGCCACCAAAAAGCCTGGAAGCTGTGGCAGACATCCCTGCAGCGCCTGCAAGATTGGGGGAGCCAGGATGAACGCGGATAAGCCGGGGCCTGGGGGAAAGGGAGGGCGTGGCGCTAACGACAGCCATGGTGCACCAGCAATCTTTGAAGATGCTGCGACTGCGAGGCATGATATCGAAAAGGAAGACTGGCATGTGGTATTATGATGGATTGCAGCAGCGCAATCTCGTTCATGTTGATTTTCCGCTGGATCTGCTGCTTCTGCCAATCCGACCTCCTGTATTCGGATGGTAATATCGGATGCTGGCTCGCAATTGCGCAGAGGCCAAGAGGCGAATTTCAACAAGCAAGACATACTAGACAGACGGGTTCACTGGCGGGCAATTGGCGCCGGGGCGGAACGGCAGCAGAACGAAAAGAATGCCATGGATGAGTCAATGGAGTTTTGAACCACAGTCTCGGCACGGCGTTGTGGAGGAACACGGTCGGGAGGTAACCGTTGGTCCAGCCATTCAGAGACAGGAGGGCTGTCGTGAGCTGCTGAAAAGTTAGGGCGAGGTACGTGGGCCGACCCTCATCAGCTAGACATGGACGGGCAAGTGGGAGGCAACATTGTCGTCAGCACTCAGCCGCCTCTTCGCAAGATAGATGCCTGGCTTCTTGCTGAGAATCGAGATGCGCACGGCGCGTTCTTGGAGGGGGTTTTAGCGTCGCCGAGAGAAGCGTGTTGAAGTGGCTAGCGACGCGAGAATCAGCAACGAAATGTGATGTGTGGCATTGCCAGTGGTGTTTGGGCCTCGTATCGCTTCTGTGGTTGGTGCCGGGTATGTACTCCGTCTCATCCAGCGCCTCGCTGCTGCACAGGTCGATGCACAGTCGCTGCACCGCAGATGGGATAGACTGCCAACACTGCAGCAGCGCAGACGATATGGAGGCGTAGGAGGGATGGCTTTCAAGTGCAGAATGGCAGCTGCAGCGGACGGACCCCGGCCCGCCCACACTGACTTCAGATCCCGTCGTCAGTGGCAGCGTCTGAACGAATGACAACCTGCAGCGCAAAGTGTTCCGGGTCTTCAAGTTCCTGTCGGACGCGTCGCGCTATCAGCACAGCCTCCGAACCAACTTTTTTTTTCTGCTGTTGTTGGTGGTGTCCCGGGGTCATTTCTATGAGCAGGGCCGGGGAGTTTGCAATCCATGATTTGATACAGTAATACGCAGTAATGTGCGAATGTGTGCTTGTGCTGAGTCCTGACTTGGAGCCGACCGTATGTAGGTTGAGCCGATGTTTAAATTCTGGTTAGGAAACTTGCTTCTTTCCGAACCCTCGCCATCAATCTGCAGTTCTAGGCCACGGTTTGTGCCCATCGCCATTCAGATGGCCGAGCAACTGCGTCATCGAGTGCCGCGGGTGAATGTGGTGCTGGCAGCCCTGAAATGATGGGCTAATCAATCAAAACGGCAGACTGGCGACAAGATGAAACAATTTGTGGACGAATTGTTGGAGGTTTGTTGTGTTAGCGAACGGATGGTTTTTTATTCAGCTTGCCTGGTCCTGTCCGCGGCGGCCGGTAGTTGCTGGCAGTGGCACTGTACTTGGTGCAGGTTTGACACCATTTTTCGAATTTCGACGGCCTCTTGCCGGGATGGAGGCCGACGGGATCAACGATGGGGATGGACGGTTCGCTGAGTTTTTGTTCGATGATTCGAGCGACAGGTTTCGGGGCTGCTTGCTGTTGTTGTCGATTGGGCCCATCAAGCAGCGGCGCGCAGAACGGCGGTAGGCGGGCAGGGGTGTAGACTCGAGGAAAGGTCGAATCGCAGATTGATTGCCAGAAGAGGCCTGGCTCGGCAGCCTCGGTCTTGATTGGTACTGGAATGGGAAGAATGGTGGATTGGGGGGGTCCTTGGTTCAAGCTGGTTGTGACACTTTTGAAGCTGGGGAGGAAGTCCCGGGGCGGGGCCTCAGGCGCAGCCGACCCCGTCCGCCAGCAGTGCCAGAGTCTCAGAGTGGCCAGCAGCACTGCAGCGGTGGGCACACGGCCAGTCCCTCTTGCCCACCGCGTCTGACCTTGGCAAGGTTTGTGTTTGAGAGCCGCCAGTCGCTGTCCAAGAAAACTGCGGATAACTGGAGCGACAAAGAGTCCGTCGGTCCTTAGCTTTCCTCTATCCTTCTGATATGGATGCCGGTCCCTTACTGATACAGGGAACGATGTTGCAATTCATGTAAGGTACAGACAGCGATCGGTGGAGGCGACCAGCGGCTTGATTGCTGTTATTTGTTTTTCTTGTCGCTGTCGGTGTGTTGTTGTCGAAGATGGGCGAATATCCTGCACAAGAAATCAATAAGTTCAAGGTTTGATTCCGGGCCCGTCGGTCGATTGTGCATTGACTGGATTTTTTCGTCGTAAGTTGCTGCGTCGTACAGGAGTAATGTAGTTTTATGACGATTGCCCGAGTGTTGAAATTCCTGCATGGAAAAGTCTCGACTCCTATTTCACCTCGTCATTGCAGTTCGTCCTATGTAGGATGGACACAGTTGTCAAGTCAGTCAACTGCAGCGCAAAAAAGAGTTTTGGCTGACTGTTGCCCTGTCCATTGACTTTGAGGCCTAGCATTGACACCACAGCGACCTTTGTTCAGCAGGTTTGTGTCTGTCTGGACTTCTGTTGTGCTTGTGCCTGTGCCTGTTCCTGTTCATCTTTGCGACAGCCACACCCTCTTTTCTGCTAGTGTGCACCCCACCCTCCACTCTTCATCTCAACCCCTTGCCCCTGGATGCACCAAAGTGGCTCCCGATAGACGGAGCTAAGCCAGAAACCAAGACGTTCAAATCTCGCCAGAACGGTGGGAAGCAGGACAATTATTGGCATTGCCCAATGGGTCCTGGTTTCTCTCCGGCCGTCACCACTGCCATCCACCATCCTATCGCGATTCCATCATCGCTCGAGATTTTTTATCATGTTGGCCGCAGGGTTTACTTTCTCTATCAGGAAGCGACAGAACGGTCCAGAGTCGGCAGATAAAAAACAATGCCTGGAGTCGAGAAAGGGGTAGCGAAACAAGGCGAGCAGGGAGACGGGCTCTCAGACGGGGATCAGATGCAGATGGACCGAAGTCAATTCAACCCACTGACGGCCGCCAACTCGTACTGCTGCCCGTCATGACCGTCATCGTCATTGACTGACAGACTTTGCTTGCTGCCACCGTCTGCCAGTCTCTGTCTGCTGCCGTGGCTGGCGGCGGCGAGTCCGTGGTAGAAGCGGGTTTGCTGGTGCTGTACCGTATGTACATGATACGAAGAATCATTCATCTTGAGCACAGAATCTACACCTGACTATTGTGCCAAGTGTACGTATTAATCGAATACGCGGTCTCTGATGGTGTGTATCCATTACCTGACGGTTGAGCAATGAGCCAGCCGCCAGCAAATGGAAAGACAACAACACCCAACGGCAGCCCAAGCCAATCCGTCTTGGCTCCTGGCCATTCTCCCATTTCTCGACGCCGTCCTGACTTGACGGTCTTGAGTCTTGCTGGACCACCACCCACGCCGGCGTCTCCTGGGCCTGATCCCTGCCATGGTTACTTTGTATCCGCAGTCTGCACCACGAATAGCAGCGTGATAATTGCCCTGACCCCCCTCCTTTCGGGCCATCCCCTGTCTCCCTCTCTGCAAGCCCACAGTCCAGTCCCCCCCTTCACCTGCAGTGTTTCCCCTTCAAGCCACGCCCTCCCTTCTTCCCCCGACCCCCAAGCCTGAGGACCCAAGACCAAGACCAAGACTAAGACCTTGGACTGACCTTGACCTCTCTCTTCTCCTTCGAAAGCACCACACAAAGACCATTCGTATCCCTTCCTTCCCCCAGGCCTTCTTCTCCCTCTTCCCTTTTCCGTGACAGCTTCATTCTGTTCGTTTTGACCTTTCAATTCCCGTCTCTCGTTCACCTCACTACCCTAAAAAGGCTGTCGTTTCCTGCCTAATCTTCGATTTCTTTAACATCAGAAAAAGAAGAACAAACACACACGTGGATAAAGGTACGTAACCGCAGCCGACGTGACTTCGTGGAACGAGACAGAAACAGAAGGAGGAGGAGAGGGAACCCGAACCCGATCAATGAAGGAGACGCAGGAAGGAGGGACCGGACGCACCTGCTCTCTGCCAATGCTCGGCAGGAAAGTCTTCCAACGGGAATCACCTCTTCTCCTGCCCACTGCTCTGTTGTCGCCTCTCCCTTCGCCCACACACTACACTTGCCACCACCAAAATACAAGCCATCGTCGACGTCTGCAAAAAAAAGGAGGCAGTGGCTCTTCCCTCGGAAACACAACAGAAACACACCCAAGCCCCAGCGCCGTCGAATCCACTTCGAACCTGGATTGGCACGCCTGATTCACTGTGTCCCCTTTTCAACTTCTCTTCAACAATCGTCGCGCTTTTTGGACCACAGCTTCAGAGTTATCGACTTGGAGCAGACCGCGTCAATCGCCCCCCAAACAAATCAACTCTTTCATTATCATTCTGCTTCAACTATCACCGCGAGCCGTTGCTCTCGAATAATCTGCTGACCCCGACTCTCCCAGCGCTCAGAACTCAATCACAATGCAATCCAAGCTCATCCCCGCCCTCGCGGCCCTGGGTGCTGGCCTCGCCTCCGGTAAGTTGTTCGAAAATGCGCATTCGCCGCCAACAACATGGACTAACCCGCGATCGCAGCCCAGACCACCGCCAACCTCTGCTCCTCCAAGACGGTCACCATCACCGATGCTGCTATGGCCACCAACATCCCCTGCGGCACGATCCAGGGCTCCGTCAAGATCTCCGAGGACATCTCTGGTAACATTGATATCAACGGTCCCAAGACCATCAAGGGCGACCTGATCGTTACGAACGCCACCAACCTTGTCGGCCTTTCCTCCTCCTCGCTCGCCACCATCGAGGGCAGCTTCACCATGCAGGGCCTGACCCTCCTCTCCGATCTCCGCTTCACCCAGCTTGCCACCGTTGGCTCTATCAGCTGGATCACCCTGCCCGCTCTCGGCTCCCTCGTCTTCGGAACCGCTGGTGTCACCAAGGTTAACAACATCGTCATCAGCGACACCTTCCTCAAGTCTCTGGACGGCCTGAACGTTGCCTCCGTCGATGAGCTCCACATCAACAACAACAAGAACCTGGTTTCCTACAGCAACCAGCTGGCCAACGCTACCAAGACCATCGAGATCAACTCCAACGGTGCCGACTTGGGAATTACTCTCCCCAACCTTATCTGGGCCAACGAGATTATTGTTGCCGATGCCGCCAAGGTTGAGATGCCCTCTCTCGAGGTTGTCAACTCCTCCATCAAGTTCGACAAGAACACCTTCACCGAGTTCATCGCTCCCAACTTGACCCAGTGCAGCGACGGTGATGTCTCCTTCATCAACAACGTCGAGCTCGCCAACCTGTCCCTGCCCCTCCTCACCAAGACCGGCGGTGGTCTCACCATCCAGAACAACACCCTTCTCCAGAAGATCGACGGTCTCCCCAAGCTCGAGCAGATTGGCGGTGCTGTCCTCCTCCGCGGTAACTTCTCTGAGTAAGTCTTGTCCGCACCATTCGGCTGTAATCACTGCTAACATTATGCCAGGGTCTCTATCCCCGCTCTTGACGACGTTAAGGGTGCTTTCGACCTCCAGTCTACTGGTGATATCGACACCTCTTGCGACGTCTTCAACAAGATGGAGGGCAAGCAGATCCAGGGCGAGTACACCTGCCGCAGCAACAACACCAACGCCAACTCTGACTCTGGCACTGGCGGCTCTGCCGGCGGTACCAAGTCTGGCGGCTCTGAGGGTGCTGCTGGCATCGTCTCTGTCAACACCGCTGTTCTTTCCCTGGCCATCGTTGGCGGTCTGGCTCAGCTCCTGTTGTAAATGACTGTCACTGGGACAGGGCTCGGATAATGGTGGCGTTCTCCATACATCTTTCACTGTTTGTGCAATTTCTTTAAGTCCAATTCTGTTTTAACAGCTTGCGACACCCCACGCATTCCCTAGACTGGGAACCTCCTACGTATAGGAAAACCTCTAGACTTAATACCGGACGGCGGGTACGGAATACCCTCGTCGACTTTTTACTCCCTTTGCGTGACGAACCAAAAGCACAGGGCATTCCGTTACGTCCTCTCCACCGTGGCGCTCGGCCTCGACCATGTTGCGCTCATCATTCCGTCCGGACTTTCTTGGGAATAGTACGGCTTGGTCGGGTGGCATGCCGAGTGCTTGGATGACAGTGGCCGGATACGGCAGGCGGAATGGAAGATTCGTGGTGGACGGAGGTGTGAGATTGATGCGACACGGAGGTGGCTAGGCAACGAAGATAGATAGGGTTGTAGTGTATTGAGGATCCACGATGTGTATACCTTTACTTTGTCTACTTGTTCCTATCTCGTGATACGCTTTCCGGTGACATGTGGGATGAATTGAGCACAAGATGCTGGTAAAAAAAGCTATGGTGGCAAGCAGTGGCGTCTACCAGATATATGAAAGTATTCCGGGCCATTGACTAACTTCAATAGTTCATGCGCCGACATATATACAGCAAAATGTTATGGCTAAAGCTACACCGCGGACTATCGATAGACGCCCTGTTCAAATTTGGCCGTGTCGTAGAACTTGGGTATCACGGTGTTGCCGTTGAAAATACGCCCGTCAAGTTCATTCACAGCCTGCAATGGGTATGTCAGCGTCTGTCTACTCACACAGAACCCGGACTAGGTAGAGCGTTTGACTTACACGAAGTGCGGATACTTGATCCGTGAATCGAATGAAGACCTGCCGGTTCTCGACGTCGATGTATAATCGCTCCACACGACCGTACTGCGGGTTGGTGTTAGTAAGTTACATGTACTTGCTAGCGAACTTGGAAAGAGGTGTGTATGTGTGTGCGCTGTTCTCTCACCTTTTCGCCGCACTCCTCGCCAATCTCCTGTCCCAGCCCGTTTGCGATCTCGCCCTGCAGGTCTTCCATGTTGTCCAGCATGCTCTGGAGGACAATGACCTCGCTCATGGGTCCGCCGAACTTGCCGCCGCCCTCACCCTCGGCGTCCTTGCGCTTGCCGCCAAGGATCTTGGCGCGGTTGGCGGGATCGGCCCAGCCGCCGCCCTCGGCGTCGGACTTCTTCTTGCGCTTCTCGACCTGCACGCGCAGCGGGTTGACGATGCCGCCCTCGTCGGCGCCGAGGCCGGAACCCTTCGTCCAGCCGTACTTGGACATGAGGCGCTGCGCGAAGCCGGCTTGGCCTGGACGGTTGGAGCGTCGGGCGTCAGCGTCTTCTTCTGCTGCTGCTGTTGTGTCTTGGGCGGAGGAGGAGGAGGCGCCGAGGCCGAGGGTCGGCGGCGGGGAGGCGGAGGCGGATCTGGAGGGTTCGCGGGTGTAGCGGACGGGGGCGCGGGAGATTGTTGCTGCATCGTCTGCAGGCGGCGGGGGCGGAGGGGGGTTGGAGGACGACAGTGCGAGGCGGCGGGCGTAGGCGTCGTCGCCTGTTGCGTCGTCGGGGGGCGGAGCTGCTGCTGAGGTTGCTGGCGGTGGTGGTGGTGAGGCTGGGGGAGGGGGCACGAAGGAGTATTCTGCCGGCGGGGCGAATTGGTCTTGGACGGTCACACACGTTAGCCTTTCTGTATACAAACGCTTCTTCTCTTTGAAGCGGCGAGGACGTACTCGTCGCCGGCCGGGCATCCTCCTCGTCACTGTCGTCACTGATGCTCCTCCTGCGGCGGTGACGGTACAGAGCCCTCTTCCACTCCTGGACCTCGCGGATGCGCTCATCGCTGCGAAGGTACTCCTCGACGTTTGTGGGTTTGGAGGGGTCGTAGATGTCGTCCCAGTTCGTCTCGACGTGCTGGTCGTGGTTTTTCTTCTTCTTCTTCCGGCGGCCGCCGCGCTGGTGGGAGCGGTCCGGGGGCCCTCCGTAGCGGAAGTCGTCGTCTTCCGTCGCTGTCCAGTCTGCGAGGGTCGTCTTTGGAGGCGGCGGGGCGGAAGCCGCTGTCGTTGTGGCTGCTGACGCTATTGTCGCGGACGGGGCCGCGCCTGGGATTTGTTTCGGGAACGTCGGCTTCGCTGGTTTCGACGATTTGGCTTGCGGGCGGCGGATAGGTTGGAAGCGCAGGGCTGGGCGGGTTTTGTTAGTTGAGAGGGGAGTGGGAGTGGATGGTGGGAAGGGAAGTATACATGGATCTATGAGCTTCTTCGCCGCTGCTTCGTCTTTGGCGCCCCCGGATGAGGCATCTTGGTTGTAGCGGACTGGCGCGCTGGATATCGTCGCGGAGGAGGAATCGGCGGCCGGGTCGAGGAGGTTTGCGTAGAGGGACAATCCGCCTCGCGCGGGAGGAGGCGGAGGAGGCGGCGCTGCCATTGAGCGCGTATTTGAAGGTTTGGAAGCTGTGGGAGAGATTGCTGAGCTACAGGGATGCCTTTTGGGAGTGGAGTGGCGCGTGTGGTCGTCGTTTGTGCTGGCTGACGATAGCTATCTCAGTCGTCGCAAAGAAGATGCAACACAGCCTTCAGCCTGGTTCGCAAGGCGGAGTTGAAGCTGACGGGAGCTACTGCGGAGACCCACCCGAATCAAGTTCCCGGAGCGCAGGTGCAAAGCAGACACTCAAAGTTCTGTCACGGCTGCGGGCCCGTCCGCCTGGGTGGTTTCAGCGCCTTAGGCCTCTCGCTGGACCGCTGGGGCCACTGGGCCACAGCAAACCCACCCCCTGCGGGATGCGGCACGGCGCCCAGCTTTGCCGCGCAATTCACGGTCTTCCCCTGGGGCATTCAAGGCACTCTTTTGCTGGACAAACCTGGAGGCCTGAGCACATCATCGTCCTGGGCTCCTAGCCAGGTTTCCCTATCAGACGAGCATTTATTGTTCTTTGCGCGTGGTGGTGGTTTTTTTCTCCAAACGTGTTTAAACATTGACTTGTACCTACCTCGAACTACATCTTCACCGTTGAACGGCCCTCATTTTCCCTGTCTGGATCCATCAGCTGGTAGTCGCTGCACCTAATTCCTATTCGCGCACTCTGCATCTACTGAGGAAAACCTCGTTCATCCCGTCTCCGTCAAGCCCCCGAACCTTCTCCGAATTCGCTTGTGGTGGTGGTTGCAATCCGAACTGCCGGCGCGCATCGCATCGCATATTCATCACACCCTGAAAATCCTCGTCCAATAAGGCACCTTGGAACTGTTAGATACAAGTGACCAAAGAGGTTGCACGGCTTGCTCAAAATGGCATTGACTCTCCAAACCGCAATCAACGGCCCGGCCAACTCGCCCGCCGTCATCATCCCGTCCAAGCCAACCGCCCTGACGGCAACTTACGGCGACCTCGTCCGCGAGACCGCAAACTTCCAGGGCAAGCTCGCCGCCATCGGCATCACCACCGCCTCCCCCGTCTCCATCGCCACCGTCAACTCGTATGAGTTCATCGTCTCGTTCCTGGCCGCCTCATGGCAGCGCGGCATCGCCGCCCCCCTGAACCCGGCCTACAAGCAGGACGAGTTCGAGTTCTACATCGAGGATGTCAAGTCTGCCATCGTCCTCGTGCCCAAGGGCGCGTACGCCGCCGGCGCCCCTGCCGTGAAGGCCGCCCAGAAGTTCAATGCCGCCGTCGCGGAGACGTACTGGGATGAGGCGAAGAAGGAGGTCGCGCTTGACGTGAAGGAGTTGGGACAGCTCAAGGGCAAGGGACCTACACAGGTGCTGAAGGCGCAGCCGGACGATGTCGCGTTGGTCCTCCACACCAGCGGAACTACTTCCAGGCCCAAAGTTGTGAGTACATCTGAGCTTTCGATGAATGGGTTGATACTGATAGTGAAACAGGTTCCTCTTACCCACCGCAACCTCACCAGAACGATGAGTGAGCTCTCAGTCTCATGCCGTCTTCACCTGGTCGGCCGCTAACGTGAGCAGAAAACATCCAAAACACATACCAGCTCACCCCCGCCGACCGCACGATGCTCGTCATGCCCCTCTTCCACGTCCACGGCCTGCTCTGCGGCCTCCTCGCCCCCCTGGCCTGCGGCGGCTCCATGGTCGTCCCCTCAAAGTTCTCCGCCACGGACTTCTGGCAGGACTTCATCGCCCACAAGGCCAATTGGTACACCGCCGTGCCCACCATCCACCAGATCCTCCTCAAGAACCCGACGCCCAACCCGCTCCCGCAGATCCGCTTCATCCGCTCCTGCTCCTCCCCGCTGTCCCCCACCGTCTTCGCCCAGCTTGAGGAGACGTACAAGGCCCCCGTCCTCGAGGCTTACGCCATGACCGAGGCCGCGCACCAGATGACCTCGAACCCGCTGCCGCCCGCCAAGCGCAAGCCCGGCACCGTCGGCCTCGGCCAGGGCGTCGACGTGCGCATCCTCGACGACGAGGGCAACGAGCTTGAGCAGGGCAAGGAGGGCGAGATCTGCATCCGCGGCGAGAACGTCACCAAGGGGTACCTCAACAACCCGGCCGCCAACGCCTCGTCCTACACCAAGGGCGGCTTCTTCCGCACGGGCGACCAGGGCAAGAAGGACGAGGACGGCTACATCATCATCACCGGCCGCATCAAGGAGCTCATTAACAAGGGTGGCGAGAAGATCAGCCCTATCGAGCTCGACAACGTCCTCACGCGCCACCCGGCCGTATCCGAGGCCGTCAGCTTCGCCATCCCGGACGAGATGTACGGCCAGGACATTGGCGTCGCCATCGTCCTGAAGCAGGGACAGCAGCTGAAGCAGGACGAGCTGAGGGGCTGGGTTTCGGAGAAGCTTGCCAAGTTCAAGGTTCCCAAGAAGGTGAGTGTGCAGCGCACAGGCGCGTGTGTGTTTGTACATGAAAGCAATCGACTGACTATATACCGCAGATTTACTTCACCGAGACGATGCCCAAGACGGCCACCGGCAAGATCCAGCGCCGCATCGTCGCCGAGAAGATGCTGTTGCAGGAGCAGCCCAAGGCCAAGTTGTAAACATGCCCTGGCCGCCGTAGACTGTAAGAAGTTTCTTCCGTGCTAGAATCATAGAATCTTAGAAGACCGTGTAAGACAAGGGTGTGTAGACCACACAGATTCAGTATTAGAGATGGATATTTATTAGAGCAAGATGTGTTAGAAGAGATATTTCTCATTTTAGATACCTATATGGATAGAATGGAGCTTTTCCACAACTATAATCGCCCATCCGTATCAAAGTTACAATGCTGCAGTCTCATGAGCCCTTTATTTCGCAAAGCAGAGACGGCTTCCAAGATCACACCCCTAGTTCATGACCATCATTATGTCCCGAGAGAGGCTCTCACCATCGATTTGCCCAGCCTGCTCCAATTCAGAGCCCCCGGACGCCATAAAACCCCCAAAAACACCATAGAAGAAAGCCCCCTTCACTCCCAATCCTACGCTCCAGCTCAGTCATAATGGCCACCCTCATCAGCATCGTCGTCGTCCAAGTCAGGGTCCTCCCCCTCCTCAGCGTCATAGAGCTTCTTCACCGGCTCCCCGGCGGCCTCCGTCTTCCTCGGCAGAATCTTCTTGGGCGTGACGCCGTGCACCTCGACCCAGATGCTCGCGCCGTCGGGACCCTCCCACCGCGCGGGCTCAGCAGCAGCCGCGCTCGTGGTCTCGTCGAGCTTGTAGGCGGCCCCCTGCTCCTCCGCGAGCCGGCGGACCTCGTCGTTGGCGTCGGCGAGCGCCGCGAAGACGCCGAGAACGGTGGCCGTGGAGCCCGTGTCGTCCGCGCCGCCGTCTCTGTAGAGGACGAGATTAACGGCGTGGGGAAAGTCGCGGCGCAAGGGGGCCGCTGTGGCCGGGGCGGCGGGCCGTTTTGAGGGGGGCGAGGCGCCGGCTGTGATTGCGGATGTCGAGGAGGCGGTGCGCTTGTGCGCTGTTGTGTCTTGGTCTGACATCTTGATTGTCATTTTCTTGTCTGCGTGACTATTTTGGTGGTTGGTGTTTCCTTCGCTTGAGTGGTTTAAGGTGTTTAGGTGTGAGAGAGAGAAGTACAAGTGGGAAAGTAGATGTGGATGTAGAGGTGAGAGAGAAGTACAAATAGATATGTACTAGATGTAGATGTAGATGGAAGATGAGTAAGGTGATGTTGGTAGGAATGGTTCGAGTGTCGAAAGAGATATGTGTATATGTCTCAACCGATGAATTCGATTTATATATTCTCAAGGTTTGTGGTGAATGCAAGGGAGACTTTAAACCACACCTCGGTCTGGCCTTTTATATTTCTACATACAAATATACGAATCCGCCCAGAATCCGGTTATGAGTGATTATATGACTGATTATCACGGACGGATGGAGTACCTCGGAGAGGTCACTTCTAAGAGAACCCGGCGCGCCGGCGGCGGCGGTGGGTATCTTCCTGGCCTGACATGGATCGATTCCCACCTGTCTGTGGACGTCACAAGGACAGGCAGGCTTTCGGGGGGTCCGATGACCGGCGGCGGGCGGAGTGATGCAGCAATGCGCTGCGGCGCTGCTCACGCTGCAATTGAGTGCTTACTGGACCCCCGGGATGAGGAAAAAAATAATTAAAAAAATTAATAGCTGGGGCATGCTGCACCGCGGCTGGAATTGGGGCTTCGGGGTTGAGATGCTCGAGCGCGAGTGCGCGAGATGCGACGGCAGCCGACTGTAGCCAGCCCGGGTTGCGCTGCGGGCCCCGCTGGTTCCCCAGTGTTGGGGCTGGAATGTCTGTGTGTGCTGAGGTAGGTGCAGGGATGGAAGGGGGACGGGATGGAGCTCTTTTCTTCTTGCTTGTAGGAGGGGAGTTTCCTATGTCCGATGGTCTCATTCGGGGACTCGACTTTGCTCACATGAAGCAATTGCCAAGGTAAGAGTCATCAGAGAATAGGCGGGACGGATCAACTGAGCTTTGCTCTCTCTGCACCTCGGCTTCGCGGTGACCTTCCTTGCTGTGCCCGCCGGGGAGAGATGCTCCCCCATCATCGCTTGCTTATCTGCTCAACTTCTTCTCTTGTTTCGTTCTGTTTGTTTTCGGAAATATGTTCGCCTTGACTGGATCTTGGGTCGGAATGGTAGCCGCCAAAGCGTGCAGAAGCTCACCCGGATCCATGCAGGTTGCAGAATCGGCCCGGTCCCGCATGAAGTCCTAATTGTTGGGCTGTAGTCTTGAACCATCTACTGCCTTCACTATGCGCCACTGATTTTCGTTGTTCGGAAGCTCGTGAACGAGCCGCAATCCCTCAAAACCTTGCGGGGGTTTCCAACTATGATGTCACACTTGCGGTTTGGACCACGCGCACATCGATTTATCAAATCACAGCGGGACTCTGTCATCACGACACGCACTGTCACCGGCGGCTGAGATGCCATCTGAACTCTGCAGAAGCTTGAGCTCCCGCTCGTGGTCGAACTCGCCCAAACGCATATCATTGGTTCATAACTGAGTACACTTGAGTTCGCCTCGTCCCGTTTATCTTCCCATTACCTCAGACTGTCATCCTGATTCCTGGCAGTCCGACGGCCAGTTAATGAATACAAGGACCAACCCAAACGATACAAATCCTTCTCCGTACGCCAAAACTCGCAATGTAACAACTAATCTCTAGGCCTCGGCCTGCTCCTCAGCCGCAACCCTTAGCTCGTAGTTGAGCTCAAAGCACTCCGCCAAAAGCTCGGTGACACTACCCTGGCCTTCAGGGATGTCGTCGTTGATCATGAACTTGCCGTCCTGGCGCATATTGTCGATAGAGTGAAGCTTCATTTCGTCAGTCAGAACTTCTGTATGAAGACGAAACGCGTACCTTCATGCTGTAGGGGTACAGTTCTCGAACCGACTGTACGCCACCGTTTTTCTTCACCTCAATCAGACATCTCTTGAGCGTTTGCAGCTGGTTGTAGATGGGCTGCAGAGCCTCAGAAACGGGCTCCGAGGAGATCATCAGGGAATAGACGTATGCATAGCTTCTTCGGATCAGGTATAGTAGGGTCTGCCAAGAACGTCAGTACGGATGCAGCCAAGAATAAAAGAGAGACTTACACGCTGAACGTAAAGTTCTGCAGGCTTGCCTTGATCATCAAGCCAGTTGCCGTCGACTCGGCTCTCGTCAATATTGTCCAGCTGTCTCTGGAAATCAAACAAGTCGGCTTCGCGAAGAGACCATGCTTGTGTGATTGAGAGTTTCTCCAGCTCGTTTCGGATCCTCACAAGTACATCGTAGGTTGCCTTGAACGGTTCGGGTATCACGCCCTGCCTCTCAAGCACAATTTCCGACCACTTGAGGCACTTCTCCAACAGTTCGGCGACCTCCTCACTTCCGGCTGGCACTTTGCCGTCGTCGCTAACAAACTTGCCATCCTTTCTCTTCTCGCCGATTTCGCGCAGTTGAACTTGCAGCTTCTGGACCTCGGACGGGGAAAACTGCGACCATGTCAGGGAAGTTGCTCGATATTGCCCGGCCACATACATACCTTTGTTCGAGTGTTCGCCAAAGACATGGATCTCAGGATCGAAATCAACTTCTCGTACGTCTTTGGGAGGGGATCCTCGAGACGGTCTAGTCGCTTCTGAAGGTGCTCCAATGACTTCTCGCAAAGCTCCAGTCTCTTAGACAGCAGAGTAATCAGGTATGGCGAATAGTCGCCCTCAGTGGATTTGACATTGTGTGCAAGCTTCTTCACGGTGTGTGAGATGCTCTCGAGGTCCTTAGCTGAGAACAGATCGACTTCGGTAAGGTGATCGAGGAGTCTCCTGATGGTAGACGTCAGAGCATAGGCGGCGGGAGCTTCGTTGTTTCGGCCGATGGTCATGAAAAAGAGCGACAGCAGTTGGAAGCAGCTCTCCAGCACTCTGTCCACTGTAGCGCGAGGTTAGCTGTTGACCCCGCACACGGGGGGCGATAGCGCATTACCTCTGTTCTCCTCCCTTCGGTCAGCAGACCGGAACTCGTTGAGATCGCGGACCTGCTCGATAGTCTCGTCGTACAGAGGGATGACATCTTGGCTGCGAATGTAGTTGGTGCGGTCTTGCTTCAGCAGCTGTAGCCGATCGCGGATCGAGACGAGCTTCTCGAGAATCTCCTTCTCGCGAGCGTCCCGCGGGGGAGGGCAGGTAGGGGTGTCCATCGCGCGTGACGTAATTTACGACGGGCGCTGGTTGCTGGGAGGGTTGTAGATCTGAAATATGGGAGAGGGCCGGCTGTTCGCGATCATGGACGGCCAAAGCATGCAGGTCGCGCGTTGGATGTCGATACCCTTGCAGGTCTGCCAATGACCAGACATTCAAGGAAGCACAGTAGCGGGGCTCTCTTGGTAAGGTTGACGGCAGCTAAAGTCCGAATGCCGATATCGTCAGTGGATGGGGATGGCGTAAAGTATTCGCAGTGACTGTAGTGAACTGGGGAAGAAGACCCGAGTTGTATTGGTAAGATGTCTGTGACAAAGAGCTCTGCCGTGACATCCGCGCAGAGATATGTAAGTAAATGCGGATGATGCCCGTCACAGGTTCACCCAGCTGGCCCGGAATCCAATGGAAGGACGTCAACGCTTGTGATAAAGGTGGGGGGTGCTTTGGTACGGGCACGGCTGGGAAAGTCAAATCGAGGCACTGAGGTGGGGCCAGACCCAAGTGACACCGACGCAGCGGAGGCAGGCATGCCCAGGCCGTCGATCGGCGCTTCCATTGGCTCGCTAAGATGTCCAATAATAGCCACTGAAGAAATGCCATTAGCGCTCTAGCGTGTTTTGCTTCGCTTGCACCCAATCCGAGACCTCAGATTCGCCGAAGCGAGAGAGATCCATCAAATATTCCAGTAAGCCATACGGTCTGCCTCGGCGCGCTGGTTAACAGCATACGCGGTACGTACCGGCAGGGCTTGACCAAAGCGACCTCAGGGCTTGCCCACACTTCACTTTTCCTGACTTCGTATATCGAGCCAACTCCAAATTTTCTATCAACATCCGCGAAGTCACCTTCAGTCGCAAACCCCCCAAACCAGTCACAATGTCGACCGCCGAGCTCGCTTCTTCCTACGCGGCCCTCATCCTCGCCGATGATGGTGTCGAGATCACTGTGCGTTGCCGCCCACCACCCAATAACCCCGCCGCGAAAAAAAATGCGAAATTCGAAAACTCGAGATGGAAACAAATTTAACTAACAACAATTGCTTCAACAGGCCGACAAGCTCCAGACCCTGATCAAGGCTGCCAAGATCGAGGAGGTTGAGCCCATCTGGACCTCTCTGTTCGCCAAGGTACGACGCGCCGGCCGATGACATTCCAAAAACCGACCCGACGAAAGAATGGCATAGACTGATTTGAGGAACACAGGCTCTTGAGGGCAAGGACGTCAAGGACCTGCTCTCCAACGTTGGCTCTGGCGGTGGTGCTGCCCCCGCCGCTGCCGGTGGCGCTGCTGCCGGTGGTGCCACCGAGGCTGCCGTTGAGGAGGCTCCCAAGGAGGAGGGTATGTTTCAAACATCCGATCGCGTGCTACTTGTCGCATCTGCTAATGCCTGCTACAGAGAAGGAGGAGTCCGACGACGACATGGGCTTCGGTCTCTTCGACTAAGCGGTTTCCTACGACGATTTCCCTTTTGTACTTCAAATGCATGGTTCCGGGGGTTCTACGAATCGCGCGATCGTAAAGGATTGGGTGGAGGCACGATATCCTGCTGCCTGGACAGAGTAGCTCTCATACGATAATGTGAAGCTCTCTACGCGGAGTTCACTGGACATCCTACAAAAAATGAAAGTGGAATTTGGCGTGCTTTGAACACACCCGGCCACAGTGCCTCCATGGAGTCTTGGACGCCGACATGACACACCAGCTTAGCTTGAGTGGGAATGGCTTATGATCCTGATTTTGGTTCCATTGCGTGTGACGTTTGTGACAAGTCATCAAACCTTGCTTCTGTTTTCTACCTCCCCAACGCCGGTCCATGCATACCCCCCTCCCCGAGTTGAAAGTCTAGGAAATGCATCTATTTGACAATAAGAACGGCGCTTGGCGTCAGTCCGGCCTCCTTCAGCGTCTTGCTGAAGTCTGTGGCGCCCTGGAAGGTCTTCTTGGGGAATGTGGTCGAGAAGCTGGTGACCTCGAGGCTGTTCTCCGTCTGCAGCATCTGGGCAACCTCGAAGAGAGTCGTCTCCGCAGGAAGAGTCTTCATGACGTTGCCGCCAGAAGTCTGCAGTCTCAGACGAGCTTCGTTGTGGTTGGCGGTAGTCTTGGGGACGGATGGCGGGGCGACCGGGCCGGGCTGGGGAGCTCTTCCCTCTCTCGCGGCCTTGGCCTCTTCCGCCTTGCGACGACGCTCCTCCTTGTCCGCCTCGATCTTTGCTTTGATGCGGCGCTTCGCCTCAGCGTCATCGGCCTTCTCCTGGCGCTTCTTGGCGGCTTCCTTGATCTGTTCCTTGCGCTGGAGCTCCTCCTTCATCTCCTGGCTCTCCTTGGTCGCCTTCATACGAATCTGCTCGTTCCGCTTGGCATCCTCCTTGTCCTGAACGGCCTGCTTCGCCTTCTTCTCCTTCAGTTGCTCGCGAAGCTCCGTCAGCTTAGCGGCCTTCTGCTCGTCGGTCAAAGGTGCAATCTCCTCCGTAGACTCGGAGAAATCGGTGTGGTCACTGGGAGTGCGTCAGCATTGAAGCGAGGGTAAGAGTCTTGCCGAGGAGTGAGCTTACGTCTTGGTGGCATGGTACGAGGCGGTGTCCTGGGATTTGAAGCGCTTGCCGCACTCATTGCAGACCAGCGACTTGGCAACTCCAGTCTCAAGAGCCTCAATGTTGGCCTTCATCTCATTCTCGTCATCTTCATCGTCCTTGGCTGCGTCGGCAGCAGCAGTAAGCTCATCGAGAGGCTTGTCCTGGTTCTTCTCGAGCCACTCAAGAGCGCCGTTCACTGTAAATGATGAGCGTGAATTCAACCTAAATCAGGTCTTTGTCAAGTTCTCACAGTTTCCAGTCTTCTTCACTGCGAGCTCAGCGCGGGCCTTCTCAAAGCCCATGTCGAGCAGCTGGTCGAGGTCGGATTGGGTCATGTTGACTGCTGGTGGTGGAATGGTGGGGTAGGTTGTTGAGGTTGGAAAAAGTGAGGTTAGATGTAGCCGGGGAATTGATAACCCAGAAGTATCGTTGCCGCTGATTCACACGAGGTAGCGAAGTGAATGAATGAATGATCCAGCCTGAAATTTGAAGAAACAATTATTCAGGCACTGCAGACGAATTGGTATCGGTTTCGCGATGGACGGCATGCAGCTGCCTGTGGAAGCACTGGCGTTCCTTAGAAATATGACCTGAGTCGTTGCTTCCCCGAAACGGACGTCATCTGCAGGTGCCTTCGGAGCTGGAGTGGGAAGACGACGAGATAGAGGGGCTAAGGCAGCTTGGGTAGAGTGGCTGAGGAGACGCTGGAGGTAGCTCGACATGGGTATGCGCCACCTTCCACTTTCGCTTTTGCCTGAGGTTAGGTAAGCTAAGGCACCTGCCTACGGAGCACCCGTACCTTGCTGCAGCTTACCGACATTGGTGCAGTGGTGCAATCAAGTCTCTTCGTTTTCAGTGGACGAACTCCCGGATTATCCCCCCTGTCGATGGGCCCGGGCAGCTCGCAGCTTCCAGTGGAGGCCCCAGCGAGCAACTCCGATTTGACCGCCCGCTACCTCAGTCTAGGGGCTACCTTAATGAAACCTGGCCTGGAGGACTGAGGACGGGACCGACTGCAGCACCTGTCCCAATCCCAATCGAGTCCAGCCCAGCCCGTTGTTGGTTACGCTGGTGTGTATTACGTCGTGGGCTCCTGCGGTGCGAAACACCTGCTTTCTTGCACTTGCCGTTCTTACCTGAACCTGTATCCATACCTTACCTTCGCCTGCCTACCTACCTTACCTGACCCTTCCTTCCAGTTCCTGCCATTAAACACCAGAAACCTTGCCCTTGCCTTACTGCCAGCGCTTTTTTAATATCGCCCCGCGCGCAACATTCTTTCACCTCTCTATACCTACATCACGCCGTACCTCACCTCTCGCAAATTTCTTCTTGCCGAGGCCCTCATTGAATGCGCCGAAACCCACCGCGTCTCCTTTTCCGACCCTAAACTTCGACTTTGCACCACCCCAACAACCACCATCATGTCTGTCGATATCGAGCCTACCGAGCTGAGCTTCAAGCGTACGCCCATCTAGCGACCCTCGATCGGCCTGTTACTCACAAGTCCCAGGGCCCTTCACCGTTGAGGTCTCTCAGATCTTGCGCATTAAGAACCCGAACCAGTCTCCCGTCGCCTTTAAGGTATGTCACTGTGCATTCCCCTGCCGTCACGTCACCCCATTGCTAACAATCCAAACCGACAGGTCAAAACCACCGCTCCTAAGCAGTACGACCCCTTGCGCCTCGTGCATCCCTCGATTGCCGACTGACGATAACCCCCCTAGGTACTGCGTTCGCCCCAACTCGGGTCGTATTGAGCCTGGCCAGGATGTGGAGGTCACTGGTACGCTTCCCGAACAATTGCCAGGTGGTCACATGCAACTGACCAGAACCAGTCCTTCTCCAGGCCATGAAGGCGGAACCCCCCATGGATGCCAAGTGCCGCGACAAGTTCTTGGTCCAATCCGTACCCATTACCGCCGACAAGGAATTCGCTAGCATCGCCAACATTGTGAGAACAGACCCCAACGCCGGTCCGAAGCTGTGGCGCACATGCTAATTATAATCGTCCACCAGCTCGACCAGACAGACAAGGCTACCCTTCAGGAGAAGAAGATTCGCGTCATCTGGCTCGCCGCCGAGGACTCATCGAACGGACCCAGCGCATCTGCCGTCGCCTCTACTCCCAGCCGTCACTCCGTCGTCAACGGTGTAAGTCTACCCCAAATTCCAGCGAATTCCAGGTTGCAACTGCTGACAAATGCCAGGACCACACTCCCGATGTCTCTCGCGTCTACTCGTCTCCCAGCCAAGGGATGGATAGTGCTAGTCCCCAGCCTGCCGCGCCGGCGAGCCCCGATGTGAAGGACGACACCGTTTCCGAGAAGGCGGTCTCAACAGTGAGCGCCGCGAGCAACGTTGTCGCCAACACTGCTCAGGTCACCTACGATGAGCTCAAGCAGAAGCTCCAGCAGGCCGAGGCCAAGATCGCCGGCCTGCAAGATACTAGTGGCCTGCGCCAACGTGTGAAGACCGAGAGCGAAAAGCTGCCCAGCCCGCAACAGGCTGCTGCGGCAGTAAGACAGGGAGCGGAGGGCGTCCCTGTCCAGATGGTCGCCATCCTCTGTCTCGTCAGCTTTCTTCTCGCCTACTTCTTCTTCTAATGCTCCGGCATCTTCTGATATTCCCCCTTTTCTACGGTCTTTTTGTCGGAGGATTTACGAACACACCCCAGATGGCAGAGACGTGCGGTCGACTGTAGCCAGCACCCTCTGGAGCCACGGGAGAACGGTACAGCGAGCGGAGGAGGTCCTGTAGGTGAGACGATGGTGAATATGGAAGAGGATCCATTGATGGCCTCTGATACGGAAAGGAGTCGCAAATCACACACACACACACACACCTGTAACTATATGGCAGTTCTTTTTATCGTAACGGCCCGGCGTCCCGGACGCGAAGTTTTCAATTCTGAAGCTTTTCATATGTCAGTTGAGACCCGCTGATGCGCACGTTCAATCATCTGAAGTGGGTTGAAGAGCATCCAGATCTAGTACCGCTATGAAAGAAGTCTGGGATCTATGACGACCTTCCCGATGGATCGGAAAGTTGCCTCTATATTTCGTGTTCCCAGCCATTATTACCACAAAAGCCCCCTTTTCATCGTCTTTTTCATATCGACAGGGATATCTTCAGCTATGAATTTACTGCAAAAAGACCAACATTACAATACTACTCGGGCAATAACTTTTGACTTTATGTACTCTCTCAACGCCCTCTCCAAAAGCCTAGGCTGTCCCTCAAGCCTCAATCTCCTCCTTGGTCCACTTGGCATTGCCGCCAACCATGCGGCCGCCCTGCTTCCTCTTGACGCGGCAGGTGATGCCGACATTCTCGTCCCAGATGAAGCGCCAGATGGCGTAGGTCCAGCTGCGGTGGTAGGGCAGGTCTTCGTAGAACTCGCTGGCGATCTCGCGCAGGGCGGGGAGCTTCGTCCAGGGGACGGCGGGGAAGTCGTGGTGCTCGTTGTGGAGGCCGACGTTGTAGGTGAGGAAGTTGAGGGGGCCGTAGTAGGAGAAGGTCTCGGGGACGGGGACGCCGTTGGCGGGGTCCTTCTGCTGGGGGGAGACGGTCTCGTAGACGTAGTGCTCTGCGATGAAGTGGCCGGCGAGCGGGTGAAGGGAGCCGGCGAGGAAGGAGGAGACGAGGAAGTAGAGGACGGCGTTGGGGCCCCAGAGGGAGTAGAGGGCGTAGTCGAAGGCGAGCTGAACGGCGATGTTGAGGTAGTGCAGGGGGGTGAGAGGCACGGAGTAGACGAGGGTTGGGCGGACAGCGTAGAAGAAGATCTGGAAGGTGCAGAAGAAAGCCTTGCCGAGGATGGAGTCGAAGAAGACGGCCTCGAGGGCGGTGGGGAGGTCGGTGTCGAGACCGTCGACGCCGAGGGACTTATGGTGGGTGAGGTGGTAGGGCTGGTAAGGTTTGGCATGTCAGTATGTTTGTGTGTCTCGACGTGCGGAAGGGAGAGGAGGCAGAGCTTAGCTACTCACCCTGAAGGAGGCGCTATACGGCACGCCGATGGGGAGGTTCGCGAAGATTGCGAAGAGGCGGTTGGCCTGCGGGGAGCGGAAGGCGAGGTTGTGGGAGATTTCGTGGATGGCGAGGAAGAGGTTCTGGTTCGCGGTGGCGCCGAAGACGTAGCCTACGGCCCAGAACTTCCAGGACCAGAAGGGAGTCTCGCTGAGGAACCAGGCCCAGAAGATCTGCATCGCGACGACGCCAGCGACGACATACTTTGTCAGGGGTTCGGGACCGCAGAGCTTCGTGACCTGTACTCGGGGGAACGACTTGTCAGTACATATTACAGAGCTATACGGAGCCATTGGGGTTCCTGGGAGAGATGTTTACCTCAGGGTGAGCCTTGATGATGGCTAGACGGCGGGTGCGGTGAGGCTCCTCGGTGTAGGTCCAGAAGAAGTCGCGCTCCTTGGAGGCCGGGGCCGCTTGCGCCTCGGTGGTGAGCTTGCCGGCCGCGGCGCCGTTGGCGGCAGCGGCCTTGCGCTTGGACGGCTTCGTCACTGTCTCAGCGGCGGACGAGGCCATTGTTGCGGTGGTGGTTCTTTGCAGGAAAGGGATCTTTGCTTGCTTTGTGAACGTGAACAAGGCAAAAGGCGTCTCTTCCCAAGAAAGTTGGCACCGGTATCTGGGTTGGTGTCGGTGGTGGACGGCAGTAAATTACTGGTGGTGGAAAATCTGTCCTAAACCGGGGAATAGGGGACAGAGAAAGTGGAGGACGAGGGGCGAAGGGGTTAAAGTGGGAAGAGGGAAACGAGAATCCGATCACCGTGGTGTGGTTCCAGATGTTCAGGCGGTCATTGATATATACGTAAAGAAGGGAACAGTGCTTCTTGAACGGAAGAAGAGATAGGACGAAAAGAGAAAGAGAGTCCCTTGATGAACCACGCGTAAGTAAATTTTGATGTCCGCCCTCTGGCGCAAAGATCGAGCGGTGGTGGGAGAAGAATCATGCCTCGACAATGGCAAATCTCCTGATGCGGGCTGTAGGGGATCCGGAGCGGTGTACAATGCGCCGCTAGGGGGACTTGGGGACCTACCTTCTGGACCTGTGTGCTGTGGCGCAGCGGGTATCAGTGGGGGAAGGGGATATCCCTGCCCCGCTGTGGCCAATCGTTCGGGGCATGCAGTGTGTGTTTTGCCTTTCTGCTCTGCTGCTTCGAAGTGGTGGTTGCACGGGTCGCGCCAACGAATTCTTCTGAGGAGCTCTTTTGGAGGAGAGACAGGGGATGCTGTGACGTGGCAGGGGGAGAGAAGATATCGTTATTTTGTTTCTGGTGCTGGTGAAGGACGATCTTGGTCTTTCCCCTGAACCACCAACACCAACACCACCACACCTGCCCCAAAGAAACGGTTGAGGGAAGGAGGGGAATTGGGGAAATTCTAGAACCCCCACTGCACCCTTTCTCCAGTGTTCTCGCCTCGCTTCCCCTGCAGGTCTCTGTGCAACGCATCTGGGGGCGAAGGATGAGCGCAGCAATGTTATCGTGCATGTGCGAGATGGAGCACCACACCTTCATCCTCGTCCGTTCGTCTGCATCCGTCTCTCTCTCGATGGCTTTCGCTGGAGTCTCACGAGCGAAGCTGGGATCTGTTTTCGTCGCTTGTGCAGAGCCAATGGGCATTTCGGTGCAGGTCATCATCTGACGGGGCCTGTACGCCGTCCTGTTGCATTGGAAGCTTGAGGGGAGGATGATCCCTGCCGCTTGTTGGAGTTTGTAGGGTTCGGTCTTCGATTTTCGTCTTTTTTAGCTTCATGTATGCGGCCTGTCGTGGCTGCTGTCTGATCAGGCACCGGATGAAGATTACGTCGTATATTAACTGATGCCCTCCCAAAGGCACGTTACGCATTGCTGATGCTGTGCGAGGGGAGAAGCAACGCAAGGACGATCAACACCGCGTGGTGTGTTCAGATTCGGGCCCGGGGAAGAGGGCCCGTGAGTGGATGAAGGGAAGGGCGCCGATCGCCCGTGTTCTTACTCTCCTCCCGCGCCGTTCTGGGTTCGGTACTAAGACCCGCGGGCCGGTCAGAGACATATTAGGGTGTGATGTCGGAGTGGTTACATTGGCGCGATTGATTGGGCCATCAAGCATGCCGTTACTGCCGTGTTGTTTAACCGCCATGGTTATCCAGAGTTGCTTTTGCAGAATGAGATTAAATGTAGATTGCTCTCGGAGGAAATTGGGCCGTAGGGAGGGGTGAAAGCTCGAGAGAGTCCAGACATAAAAGTTGGCGGGTAAAAGCTCGACACGGCGTTGCGATGAACGACCTCCTTCCGTTGGCATCCAAGCACTCACAATCACGACAACGCGAGACTTCACCATGCGTCTCGTCCTACTCTCGACGCTCCTGGCGTCCGTCACCGGCGTGGCTCTCGCGAAACCCGAGAAGATCAGGGGTGTCAGCGACCCCGTCTACCACTTGTACCTCCAAGCATACCCGAAGGACAACACGGTGCCCGTCCTAGGACCCGAGGCCTCAGCCGAGTCCTTCAATATCGCGGGATCCATCCAGAGCGCCAACTCGAGCTCGTACCTGAACATCGGAAGCGACACCACCTCGTACAAGAGCCTCAAGTTTAGCAACGCCTCGGAGACGACGGCGTGGGGGCTCGAGGGCGACACCATCATTACGACCCAGGGGAGCACCTGGGGCCGCCGTGAGTCGACCTTGTCGTCGTTGCTGCTGCTGCTTTCGTCATTGTGCTAATCACGCGAGAGAGAAACAGAGCTGAATTTCTTGGTTTGCGAGCTTGAGCAGGGGTATTGGCAGGTGTACCTGCAGACTGGGAGTGACACGCCGAGCGGCAAGACGTGCAGCAATTATCAGACGATCCATCTTCCGTGCTTGTGTTAGGGAGACGCAACTTTGGCCTGGGGGGGCGGTTGGTGGTGGTAGGTTGATTAGTTAGTTAGGTGGAGAGCTGTGTGGACGTTACATTTGGGTTACAACCAGATAATCGCCCTGTCAAGATGCAGCTTGAGGAGGGAGGGCTGCTGAAGAAACATTACGTGTGTGTCTGCCTGCCTGCCCGTCTCTGTGCGACTCAAGAAAACATGGTTTTTGTGATACTTTGCAAAGATGAGCAGGGGAACCGTTGGCTGTCAGAGCAGGCACCGGTCGGCGATCGGCCGGCGCGAGTTTATTAAATCCCGATGAGAGGCTTGGGTTGCGAAGGTTGTGCGACTCACTCTTTTGAGTTACTTGTCAGGTGATGGGATTGGTAGTTCAGGTGGCTGAGTAAGTTCTTGTTTGTACTGCGTAGTAGGTGCTAGATGCAGCAGTCGAGGATGAACATGTTTTGTTACACAATGCAATGTTACTATTCTCAAAGATACAGACGAAGGTGAGTATTCGTAAGGTATTTAGCAGCAGGAAGGGGCAAAGACAGGGTTAGACTTGGGTTGTACGCAGTATACCGGAGACTTGGCGGCGACCTCCATGCATCAACTTGATGCATATGCTGTGCTCTATTCGCATCTATGTCAAAAATAGGAAAACGCTCATCAAAGCAAGTCTCACTCGTGCCGTTGAGATTTAAGTTGCGGTTCCGGTAAAGAAACAGTGGAACAAAATACTGTTGATAATTGAGCAATTGTAGTAATACATGGTGATGGAACGTGTAAGAAGCCCTGTCGCTGGAGACTCCGCATCGGAAATAATGTTAGAAGAAACGAAAATCTGCGATTGACAGACTCTTACGGTGCCAGGCGGTATCCGCATGAAGCGACGTTATGATGAATCATGGTCCATGTCAGAGTCTCAGTGTGACAAACACGGCGTCCAGTGCTAGCATCAGGAACAGCATGTTCGTGTTAGAGTAAGAAACATAGTGGAGGTCCGCGCTTAAGGCGACAAGGCCTGTCAAAGCCGGACGAAGACGCAAAGCGACGACGGTAAAGATAATGATCTTTGCTGATTCCGAGATTTCCGTCAAATACTCATTCTACCTTCAGATTGATGGGTAGACGGAGACGTCAAAATGTCCAGCTGACTTGCAGGAGATGCAGCGACTCGAAGCCGAAGGCGGGGTCCCATGATTGGCTGTCACATGCAGAGTTCATGGCGAGCAGCCAACGGTCGTTGGTCCAGGGCAGGGATGAGATCAGAAGGGAGCAGGATGGCAAAAAGCAGAGTGGAGGCGCTTCTCCATTGCCCGGAACCTTTAGCTGCAGGACGCTCTGCAACGCTGCAATAACCGCTGCAATATCTGTCTGATTTCAGCAGGGCAAGGGGGTCCAGTGATCCTGGACCGGCTGGCTTCTGGATGATCCAGACCGGACCTGCATCTGGTAATCGCAGAGGGCGGGCGATAGGGGCACGCGACCTGGATGATGTCCTTTTTTGCGCACCAACTCAAATACCTATACGCCTCCCGAAGAAAAAGGCGCAACTCAGAGAGAGTGCTTTGGGTTGTAATATGAAAGCTTGGTACTCTCTGGTTCGAGTCTATCTATATAGAATAGGATTGTTTCTGCATATCAAGGCAGAAGAGACAATGAAACGGTTGCTGTTATTCTTGGTCCTTTGACAAAGAGACACAGAGTGTACCTTAGATGCCAGAGAAAGAAGCATTAAAGCAAAGAAAACTAAGCAGTTGCAGCTTCACCGCCAGCTCCAACCAACCACCAGTCTTGTTGTGCGACAGGTACCTCCCAAGCCAACCAGAGGCTGGTTCTCTTGCCTTAGTTCTGTGCCTGTCCAGCGTCTCTTCCAGCCTGTTTGCACTCTGCAGACTGGTCATTAACGCCACGTGAAGATAAGCTAACCTGGAGGGCTCCAAGCACCGCACCCTGTCCCTACCTCACATTCACAAGTGCTGGAAGGAATTACCTACCTACCTTACTTAGGCGAACGGGACCACCAGTAGGACCGGCCTTAGCCTTAACGATAAGCCCAAGCTCCAAACTCTGGGTCCCAAGGCCCAGGCAGGTCTTGCATCCGCTTGTGCTAGGCTTCCTGCCACCTCGCCCAAAAATCTCCCGTCCCGGTTGAATTTAATCACCCAGGCTTCCAGACAGCGGCCCACCTTTGCGCTCCTTCTCCTCCGAACGCGAAAGCCCACGTTCCACAATCACGGCCTCACCTACAGCTTTCACTCGCTGTAGAACCAACACAACTCCGACTCTGCATCGCTCCTCCCTTGGCTGACGAATCCAGAGAGAGAGAGAGAGAGAGAGACTACCCTTTCCCTGCTTCGACTCCCATCTCGGCCTCGGTCCCCTCAACGTCTCGGTCTCTGCATCAAGGCACCGGATTAGCTCGAACAACCCCGAAAGGAACCACCAGGCGCTTCCTCCCTCGCTCTCCCTCCGACCGAACCCTCTCCCAAATCCGTTTGCCAGCCAAGGTGGCCGGCTATCGCCAGAAACAACCTCCTCTCTCGGCGCGGCTCCAGCAAGCCAGCTCGTCGCGCCGATGTGGTGGTTTTTTCGCATCATCGCCAGTGCCATCTTCTTGCTGAGCATAGTCCTGTCAATACCTGTCGCCTTCGATGTAGGAGGTAGGGATAGCGGTCTGGCCTACAGCCTTGCCCTCTGCGGCTTCTACTTCGTCTACTCCGCCATCGCCGTCGTAACCCCCGCCGAGTCGCGTGTCCGCTGGGCCATCAATGTCATACTCCGTCTGTCGCAATGGATCGTCATCCCCGGCCTCCTGATCTGGGCTCTCGGTCGCTTCGCTGTAGACGCCGGTGCGACCAACTGGGTGGAGAGGACGCTGCAGGGTATCACGAGCTCCAAGACAACGTCATGGGGCGAGTGGGTGTTTGGCGAGGGCGGCGTGATCGAGACCATTACCCTGGGCGGCTGGGACAAGACTCTGAGATACTCGAGCCCCGTCTTCCAGCTGCTGGAGGGCTTCTGCACTTTGCTTGTCATCCAGGCGGCAGGCCAGATTACCAAGTGGCTGGTCAACAGAGGAAGAAGCGATACATGGGTGGTAAGTGGAAGCTCCGTTGCTTTAGTCAAGATATCTAGATTGTCGCTGCGAGGACATGACATCGTCGCTCAGAGCCCGTCCTCTTACAGGTTTGCTAATGCCATGCCAGATAATATTGCTCGCCATCTCCGGCAGTGTTCTCGCTAGTGCCGTCTACTTCCTCTGGCGCGTCGCCCACTTCTCTTACATTGACAACTTCGACGCGATCAGCATCGGCGTCACCATGACCACGGCCTTCTTTCTGTGTGCCTATGGGATCGGCAGCGGGCGCGGAAACCCCATCGAGTCTTCGCTTCTCTTCGCATACGTCGTCCTCTGCGTCTACCAGATCTTTACCGACTACCTCCCCTCTGAAACCACAGAGGCGGATCACAGCCAGTCATCGCAACCCGAGTTCCCGCCGCTCCCCCCAATCATTATGGCATCTTATTCAACTCTCTTGCACATGCTCGGCTCACTTCCCCATGCCGTTCACTCATCGCTCAGTCTTCTCTACGCCGCTTTCCAAACCATCACCCCCTCCGTCATCATCTCTCTCGCTTTCCGTCTCCTCGTCTTCTACTGCGCTACCCGTATCATCCCTGCAGTCCGCGAATCCGGCGCCAGAGCTCTGATGGAGGAACCCTCTCTTGAAGATACAGACGCTGCCAACTGGCTCATCGGCGTCATCACCTACTTCTCCCCGTCAATCCTCATCGCCATGTACACGAGTTTGCTGCTGCAACATTTCTCGACCAACGACGGGCCGGACGGATGGACACTCAGAGGAGGGGACCCCGGTGGCAACGTGTGGCGCTGGACAAACGTTATCGCAACCATGACTCTGTACGCCATTGAGCTCTACCTTGGTGATGGAGACCATGATGGCGGTTTGACGAACCACTGGAAGCTGGACTAAGCGGCGTCACGCTCTTCAGCATCGTTTTAACAGTCGTCTCAGGAAATTGGTGAAACACCCCGAGCTTTCGGGGTTTAATGAGCGCAGACTGCTCGAGTATGTGGGGGCAGGGCACCCAAAAAACCGATTGATCAACGTACATAGGGTCGTGATGACACAAGGGCTTCGGGCACGGAAAGGGGATAAGGACAGGCACAATACGGCGTTACGGGAGGAAGTCTGCATGCTCCAACGGCGACTTTTCTGTTGATTATGGATTCTGCGGGGAGGGCTTCGACGGGACTTTTGAGTTTGGCAGCCCGGGGGCATATTACTATTACTGCCTCGAGCTTTTCTATCTTGAAGTAGGAAACTCATTTTCTAAATTCGCCGCATTGGAAATATTGTTGACGCCTAGCATCGTGAGTAACATTGGACATGGGCGGATGCATAGACGTAATGACAGAGATACCCTGGCTTCCTTACGTTTGTTAGCTGGAAGCACAAATCTAATTTGGCCATATGTATGTGTCCGGGTAAGTTCACTTCGAGAAGCCGGGTGCGCGTAAGCAAGTCAGTCTTTCGATTCCCAGCTCGAATCGATATTCCATTTTGGCTAACCCATCATGAAGAGCGCCAAGCAACGGGAGGGCCTGAGTTGTCAACAACAGTAAAGTCATATTATCATCCATTTCCTCCTGCAGAATGATCTGGACGACATTCGCCTAGAGCCGTGGCTGTTCGTTCGTGAGAGACCCAACCGTTCCTTCCTAACCAGCTACTCAATCACATGAGCTCCTTCCCTCACAACTACAAAGAACCCTCGAACCCCTTCTGCCTCAGCCTCCAGGCAACAAGCCCAAGGCTACATGGTCACCATCCGTCTGGCTTTCTCTCAACAGTTCGACCGGGAAACCACCTAAGTGGCCTAGTTGGTAAAAGCAAAGCTTAAACAAATTCCTCTCTAGAGATGCAATCTGAGTCTGAGGGGGGCGCTCGTTCGAAACACGTGAGGGCCTCGAATTAAAAGGGTGATTCCTTTTTTTTCGATCTGTTCTGGTTCTTTTCACACTGTCTATTCTTTTCCCCCCATTGTAGATCCTCAACCCAAAGAAGGCCATCGATATTGTCTGCGCATCGTGGAAAGTAGAATTTGATCGCGGGCTGTTTTCGCCCCTGCCGTTCTGTCTGTTGTAACGAGAATTCTAATGGCAATCCCAGTCACATCCAAACTCGAAAGAAGCGTATGTGTTTTTGGACATCATTGCTCCTGATTGAATATTATTCCGAGCAGGCGAAGGAATTTCCGTTCACTACTCGGAACACTTATACCACCACACGCACAGCATACCAACCCGGAGTTAAAACCACCACACATGAATAAAACGAAACTTGGAGAAACAAAGCTGGTGTTGAAACGTTCGAATTGTTAGGAGCGTGATGTCGCCGGACTTGTACATGGGGACAGTAGTTCGTCTAGGTAGCGACGGCACCCGCACGGGAATAATGGGTCCCTGCTCCGCCGTCTCAACCCCGACCTCGGCAACAGCTCTCTCCACCCCACCTACGACTTCACTTACACCTCGCCATCCTCAACACCGCTCTCTGTCATTACAAATCCATCAGTATCACCTCACCGCACATCCTCTACTTCAGACACAAGAAGAACTCCCATTTATTAGTATCATAGTAATCAATAACGAAAAGTCGAAAACACAGAAAGAAGAAGAAAAACAAAATGCCGGAGCAAAATCCGATGCAACCCACCGCGGGGTCTTCCTCCTCCCCCACGGTCTCGAAGTCCACGATCCTCATGTCGGGCCTCCTCGTCGACGTCTACGGCCTCACGGAGCTCGCACCGCTCCGCCCGGCCTCCGTCTCCGTCCTCTGGCTCTACCACGGCCGCGGCCGCGCCAAGGAGGACATGGGCGCCTTCGCCTCGCGCATCATCTCCCAACACAACAGCGCCTCTCCGCCGCCGGCGAGGGGCCTCATCGCCGTGGCGTTCGACCAGCGCAACCACGGCACGCGCCTCGTCTCGGACAAGGCCAACGAGTCCTGGCGCGGCGGCAATGAGCGGCACGCCGTCGACATGTATGCCATGGTCGCGGGCATGGTCAGCGACACCAGCGGGCTGATGGACGTTGTCGAGGGGTACCTCAAGAGCGAGCTCGGCGGCGGGGCGGGGGCCGGGGAGTGGAGGGTCGACCAGCACGTCGCGCTCGGGGTGAGTCTGGGCGGGCACAGCACGTGGCAGACACTGTTCGGGGAGGAGAGGATGGTGGGCGGGGTTGTGATTATCGGGTGTCCGGATTACATGGGTGCGTTTCTTCATTTTTTTTTCTCTTCTCCCCCTCTCAGTCCGAAGTCGAATGAGTTTGCTGACACTGCTCGGTGTGAAAAAGCGTTGATGTCGGACCGCGCGCAGAGGTCCAAGCTGGCGACCTTCTCGGCGGAGGACGCCGGTGCCTCGTTCCTGGGCAGCAAGGACTTCCCGCCGGACCTGGTCGCGGCTTGTATGCGGCACGACCCGAAGGGCATCCTCTTCGGGACCGGGCCCGTGCCGACCGCCGCCGCCGCCGCTTCCGATGCCGCCGAGCAGCAGCGTCTGCGGGGTCTGCTGGACGCCCGCGTCAGGGGGAAGAAGTTTCTCGTCTGCTCGGGCGGGGACGACAGGCTGGTGCCGTACGCCCAGGCGAAGCCGTTTGTGGACTTCTTCCAGGAGGCGACGAGGACGTGGTACGCCGACGGGGGCATCGTGTTCGAGAACATTGTGTACGAGGGCATCGGGCACGCGTTCAGCGAGGGCATGATTGAGGACTCGTGTCGGTTTTTGCTGGACGTTGTCAATGGGGCGGCCGAGAAGGGAGAGAGCAGCAGGTCAAAGATTTGAAAAAGGGGATGATGAGTTGGGATGAGGAAGGATGTAAAATTATGCCCACGGCCGCTTGGCGTCCTCCGCGAGGGCCTCGTGGTCGTCTATTATCCTAGTCACGACACCGCTCCTGCTCCTCTCCTCCTCGCTTGTGAAGAGCCTGTCGCGTATGTTCCAAGGGTTGCGGGCGCGGCGTTTGCGCGACAGGCTGGGCCCGACGCCGTGCGGATCTTTGGTCCACTCCTCCACGGCGTGCTGTACGCCCGCGACGGCCCCGTGCTTTTCGATAGCGGCGCCGCCGCCGTCACCACCCGACGATGGGGAGGCGAGTGCGGCTTGCATGCCCGGCGGGTCGATGCCCAGATACGCCACGCGGTCGAGGGGGAACCCGATGGCGGCGCAGTGGCCGTCGACGATGCGGGGCTTCTTGAAGGCGTGGCTGACCACCGTGAGCTTCGCGGGCCAGGAGCCGGCGGGGTAGGTGCGCCAGAAGAGAAGGAGTGAGTGGAGGATGTTGTGATACGAGTCGAGGGCCTGGGTGTCGTTGTGGATACGGGATGTGAAGTCGTCATTGTCTGCGGGGAAGATGTCAAAGTAGGCGTTTGCGGCGGCGAGGTTGGCGTAGCTTTGAGATTCTGCGAGGGGCGTCTCTTTCCGTGTCGGACCTCTGTGTTGTTGGGGGTGTTAGTTTTCTATTTTCATGATTTCTCAAGTGGTATGCGGTGACGGAAGATAGATAAATAACGCCGAAGACTAGGTAATGAGACGCATCGCTACAGAGACGACGTTGGTGCGGTTCGCTCGCCAAGACGGGGCCGGAGCCGGAGCAGCTTACCCGGAGAATACGAGCGCCGCGGCGGGGTCATCCCGGAGCGCGGCGAGACCGGCCTTGATGTGCTCAATGAAGGTCGGTGTCTCGCCGGCTTGGAAATCGGCAATGAGCCATTCCGATTCGTCTCGACCGTCGGTGGGGCCGCCGGTCCAGATGCCGTGGCAGCAGACGACAATGAGATGAGTTGGGGGCCTCATGATTGTGTTGGGGATGGAAGAGGTGTTTGATTTGATGAGAATGAGTTGGCTTCAATCGATCGTACCGTGGGCGCAGGTGGATCATGTGATCGCGTGGCGGTGAGAGGCATGTGCCGCCGTCAGTGTCATGCGATACGCGGTAGACCTGGGGTGATGCTCTCGCCAAATACACCCGGCCCAAAAATCTCATAGTAGGACATAAGTGGATAATTCAGAGAGCTGTTTTAGATTGTGTTGGTGCCTCAAGCTATCTCATCATAAGCTCCGTACGCATCTCCGACGAGATACAAACTGCCAGTTACCACAACGGGACCATTGTCGGCATTCTCGACAGCCCAACCCATCGCAGCGTCGAGGCTCTCATCACCCTGGTACAGCTTTTGTGCGCCAGCCTCAGATGCCATGTCATGTAAGGTAGCTGAAGGCAGAGGCTCAACCCAGGGCATCGTCTCCCGATGGGAAAATGGCACACAAGCAACACTGTCACCGGACCTCAGCAGGGTTCGGAGCATACCACCAGCGTCCTTTCCATCCTGCTTAGATACCGACACTATCCAAGTCACGGGCTTATCCGCAACTCGCAGATGCCGCTCGACATATGCGGAGAGCGTTTCAGCAGACTGTGGGTTATGTGCTCCATCAATAAGAACAGGCTTGTTCTTGCGTGCGGGGTGCTTCTTGCTCACGTCCAGCCACGATAATCGGCCTAGATGAGTGACATCCTTCAAGATGGGCAGGGCTTGTTCGGCCGAGAGTTTCAAGTCGGGGTACGCAAGCTGGAAAGCCGTGATGGCGCAAGCCATGTTCTGGGCTTGGTGTGGCATTAGCTCGGACCGGTAGAGCGTTTCCAGCAGACCAGTCTGGTTTGTGGTGAGGTGCAACGGCGCGGACACGCTTTCGGCATGCTTCCGGAAGACCTCGAGGACTTCGGGCGGGTTGCTGCCGTCAACGACGCAGGGCACGCCAGACATCATGATGCCGGCCTTCTCCTTTGCGATCTCTGGCAGGGTGTTGCCGAGAAAGGCCTGGTGATCGAGACCGATCTTGGTAATAACGGTGACCTTTTTGCGCTTCAGGACATTGGTGGAGTCGAGTCGTCCGCCGAGACCGACCTCGACGATGCCCATTTGCACTTCGGCGTGCGTGAAAACGCCAAAGGCGATGAGGGTCGTCACCTCAAAGATGGAGAGTTGCTCTTGCGAAGAATCCTGGGCCAGCCGTGCTTGTTCGTCGTCAAGGATCCTGTTTCTCACTTCGTTGTAGACATCCTGCTGGACGGGGGTGCCATTGATCTTGATGGCGTCGCGGGGCTCAACCAGGTAGGGCGAGGTAAAGAGGCCATTTGAGATGCCGAAGGATTTGCATAGAGCGGACAGGTAGGTGCAAGTTGAGCCTTTTCCATTGGTACCGGCTACGTGGATGGCATCCCACTTCTGGGGTACACCCTCGAGGGCCCTCGAGATGCGGTGGAGGCCGAGGCTGATGCCCTTCATGGCCATGTTGCAGTTCGCCTCTGGGTCAGGTCTACTGCGTTGGAATTGGAGAGCTTGGCGGGGGTTTCGGTACTTTTGAAACCGAAGCGTTAAGCGTGGGCCATGAGGATAAATCGCCGATAGTATCTCGGCACTGAAGCCGAGCGGGAAGGAAGCCAGCAAATAGGGGCGGTAGGTAGCCCGGTAACGGATCTAAAATCCTGAGAGTGGCTCCTCGCTGGGGAGTGAGTCACTGGAGCTCACTGGTGATGTACGGGTCTTGGATTTTCAGGGTCCTGGAGTCGCATCCGGCGATGGATGCTGTGGGCGATAGCTTAGGGTACCGTCCACTCAGACCGACCCGAACTGTCCGCAATTGGGTCGAACCTTTGTGAATGCCGTGCGGGAAGCCCACGCGTGGAAAGCAGCAGCACGCGCATCAGCGCTGGACCAGGTGCGTGCCGGGGCTGGCAGGTGCCTGTTGGTGCCGCTTACCTTATCCGTCTGTATCTTACAGCAAATTGCCGTAGCAGCCACGGAACGGGCGATCGGTTGCGAGGCGCACGCGGCAGCTGCAGCCAGTCAGCGGGCGGAAAAAGCTACCAGCCACAGCTGATCCAAGCTTTGCGTTCTCCACTATCCGCCAAGGGATAGCCGTGATTGGTCAAGTATGACCTGCTTTCAAAAGTGGGCGCCACAGGGGCTGCTGCAGAACGGTGGCCAGCCACTCACAGAAAAGAAAGTAAAGCGGCTATTCCCCAAAGACACTGGCCCTTCATCTTTTTTTCCCCCTTCCCCTTCCCTTTCGCCTCTCCAGTCCAGTCTCCTCTCACTCAAACCCGTCCCCGTCCCTGTCTCCATCCCCCATTCCGCCCGCCGTCCGCCCCACGAAAACGAAGCCATTTAGCACCGCTTCGCGCATCGCGAAACCATCGCGACCACGGCTCCATTTCCATCAACGACGACAGTCGCTCCATTCAATCCTGCGACTCGCCATCTTCCATTTATTTCTTCCGCCTCAGGCCGTTGATATTGTTGCGCGCCGCTGCTCAAAATGGGACTTCCGTAAGTCTTCCCACCCCTGCGCTGCCCGGTTGCGCTGCGTTGCCGTTGCGCCGCGCCTGGTTGGACGTTGGCTCAATTTCAGCCCGCCCATCAGTCGCGTCCACCGCATCAATCCAATCCAATGCCTTCGTTTAATTCCGTCTCGTCTCTTGTCCATCAAACCACCAACACCGCCCGCGTTTCCTTGATCTCGAATTTCCGGCCGCATAGTTAACGCCTCGATTTCTCGATGCCGAGACACTCTCCAATTTCTATCGCTGTACCCGGGGGTCTCATCTCACCCTGCCCGCCTACGCATCCCCCGCTAATCTTGCAACTTTTCTATTTGCAGACTCTTCGTCGCTCCTGTCGAGTCCGACCTGCCATCTAAGCTTGGCGATAAGTCGGCCTCTGCGCGCCAGCCTCGCTCTACCATTCGCCGAAGCCGACGCAACGTCGATGCTCGCCCTTTCCGTCGGCGCGCCGCCTTGCTTCGCGACAACTTTCCCACTCCTGGCCCCGAGCCGGTTCCACGGCACCGTTACCCATGGATTGAGTCGGGTCACCCCCCTCCTCCTGAGGCCTACGGCGCACCACCCCCGCGGACCACCCCGCCCAGCGATGCAGATCGTTCGGCGCCGTCCGCGGAAAGCACCGAGCTGCGCGAGGCTTTGCGTGAGATGCGCAGTCGCGGCGACACCAGAGAGGCTCAGCTGATGTCGCTCTTTGGTGAGCGCTGGGCTCTGGAAAACGTGCCCCAGCCGCCTCGGAGGATTCCTAGCCCTCCTTCTGCCGAAGAAGGTCGCTCCATATGGGACGAGATTTCACGCCAGTACAACAGCGCCTTCGGCGACCATGAGAGACCATCGATGGATATCATCACGGATCCCGTCGAGAGGCGAAGACACCGAGCTCAGGTCGTCGCCCGCATGTCCATGGTCGGTCTACTTGTCGAACACATGACTGAATCGTTGTGCTGACATGTTGCAGCCTGCCCCTCCTGTCGCTGCGCGATTTGATAGAAGTCCGGAACACTCAACCTCAGCCGGAGCGTCTGGCCGTTCTCTGCGCGAAGAGTCGCGCAATGAGTCGCAACCCTTCCGTTATGTCCGTCGTCGCTTCGGTCATCGCTTCGGTCATCTGGGCGAAAATCCTGCCGCAGATGGTCTTGGGGACCGAAACAGGAGCCTCAGCCCAGACGAAGATGGTGTGTGGGATACGCTTCTCACCACTTTAACCCCGGATCCTCAGCCCCCCAGTGCTGGATCGTCATTTGCTTCTGCTTCGGCGTCGGCGTCGGCATCCGCGTCTCAGTCACAAAGCGCTGGCGCATCGTCTCGCACTTCCCTCACCGGACCTGAAATGGCTGAAGAGTCTCTGGAGCAACCCTGCGAATCCGGAGTTGACGGCTCTGACAGCGAGGGACAGGAAGATCTTCACATGGGAAGGGGTTGGCCCGACCACTGGACGATGAACTACCCGTCGAGGCATCGGCGGTTCGTGGCTGATCTGGACGCCAACGATCCGAGCAGAATTTCTTTCGTCCGGGCGGACCGGCCATTCACCGACCGGGCATTCACTGACCGTGACGCAATCGAAATGCGGCACCGTCGACGCCTTGAGCTCGCTCGGCATTATCGCAATGCAACCCGTGATCTGACTCCACCAACGGGGGCTCTGGATCGCATTGCGAGGGATTCAAGCGAGGAGTCTCGTGGAGCTGCCGCGGATGCCGATGGCGATTCTGCCCCAACGAGTCATAGTCACACGCCGAACGATAACGCACTTCACGGAATGCAAATGATCATGCGGAACCTAGCCCGAAGGGAAGACATTCCTGATGAGTGGTGGGCGGGCGCTGGTCTCAGCAGGACTTTGCCCGAAGAATCTTAGAAAAGGGGGGCTATATTTGATCTTCATAATCAGTTTTCACGTCAAAAAACAAAAGCGACAGGCGGGTCCAGCGGCTCTTGCGACGGCCTCTTTTTATTTTCAGAATTGGTTGGAGTCTAAAGGGATATGGGCGTTTCGAATGCCGATATGATTGGGGTCCCCGGCGCTATGCAACGGCATGGGCGGTTTGTATACTACGTGTATTTGTTTGGCGCGAAGAGGCGTCTTGATGCTACGGGAGGGCGGGGTCACGAGAACCCGGACTATTATGAGAGAATGAAGTGGTGAGGCAGCGGGTGACTGTCCTCTAATTCAAAGTTGGCCTACTCAATATTGTGATTTTCGTCAAGGATATGCTGAGATCAAGGTGACCAATGGCAACCGAATCAGCAGGGTCTAGGAGAATGGTAAGATTCGAGTCTGTGAGGCGATGTTTGTCAAGGTCTTGACCAGCAGTGATGTTTCGTTTGCATGTTGATCTTCGCGATGATGGGGACCACGTCCTGGAAGCAGGGCGGCGCAGAGGAATGTACTTTGAACTATTTACGTCGGCATTTCTTGCTATCATCCATCGATCGAGGTAGCTGATTCGATATCAAATCAGGCATATCCTACCTGCGCTGGCTACCATTCAGCCAGTCCCGGTCGCACTACCTCGAATCCTGAGTGAGCTTTCACGAGACGTTCACGTCGTTGGATTAGGCTGATGCAGGTCGCCAGGCTGGCCACTCACATGTCACAATCTGGGGGTTAGCCTTCGTGTGTTTTTTTTTTTCTCCTGCCGTGCTAGATGCTGATCACTTCTCTTGGGCGGCGCCTCTAGTGTCTACTACCCTTGTTCAAATCCCTCGGTGGTCTTGGAGGAAGCACAGGGGCGACTCGAAGAGACGTAATGAGAGGGTCAGTCGGGCCCGGCTTTGGACATGGGGTTTGGATGGAGACGAGGGGTGGGAAAGCTTGAGAGGAGAGGTAGGGGTAGGTAAACCGCTGTATTCGGCCGTTGGCAGGCAGGGGAGGGTTTGTTGACCTTCTTAGACGAGACACATTGTCACCACGCAACCTGAGCAACGGGTGGCCGATATAACCGCGCAGGGCCCCGTTGGCTGTTGACTTTTGATCTTGAGGTGATGTGTGATTGGGATGTGATGAGCCCACTCCAAGCTTCTGAGCCAAACTTCTCATGTGTCAATGGATGAGCAAGTGGAAGGAATGTGCAGGACGGGCGCGCTCGGCCGAGTGTGACGTTTTTGGTGTGTCCGAGCTGGGGAATGGTCTACATTGGAGAATGGAGAAGAAGTCTGGGGAAGCCTCAGGCAGTTTGGAATGTGTGCGCATCTAAGGCAGAGTATATTGACAGATGTGTTCACTGTAAGGTAGGTATGAATGGTTCACGGCCAAAAGCGAGGTGAGAAGTTCCGCAATGACAAAAGTGACGATGGACCGGAAAGAGTCTGTTCTTTTGTTTCCAGTTCAGGTCGGATGGCTCTAGCGGGCGCGTCTAGAGCTTCTAGCGCGTGGTGGCCCTGCTGCTTAGCGCGTCTGCCCAGCGTTCGTTCACTAAAAGTAGGCACACTTCGAATGCCTGGCCACCACATGGTGCTGGGCTGGCCTCTCAACTCTCGACCGGGTGGCCCTGGAAGGATCAGGTTGGAGAGGATGGAAAGTCACCCCGCTCGCCCCTCACGGCGGGCAGCGCAGCGCAGCGTAGGGCAGCTGAGCCCAATGCCCCCAAGAAGGAAGCCTCAAGGCTGTTGGCGTGTTGGCATGCTGGTAGGCCGGGGGCCCCTGTAAGCACAGTGGATAATGGGTGTGATAGCGACGGCGGCGGGTGCGAGAGGTGGCACAAGCGCCGCGAAGAGTGGTTCCCTCTCAGCAGCGCAGGGCACCTACGCATCATTGTCATTGCTGCTGCCCTTGCGACCTGACAGCGAAGGGCCTTGGTCCTTTGATCTTTTTGGATACCTACTACCTGACCCCAATGCTGGCTCAGCCCGGTCAAATCTCTCTTGTTCGCTCTGTCTCGCAGGCGTCCCGTCCTCAGCCAGCAGAGTTGTCTCGATTTTTTTGTGTCCCCTTCCTCGTCTCAGTCAGTCGAGTGGAATATTTCATCTGTTCTCTGTTCTCGTCCTGGCCCCGGCACGGAACGTCTTCTAGATTTTATTTCCTTTTCCTTTCATCGCAACTTTTTTTTTTGTCTTTCGTCTGACAGACATCCCCCCCAATCGCCGCTGCCGCTCCGCCCACCCATTCCGCTCGTTTAACGTTGGACGCTGGGGTGCGTTGTTGTTGACCGATCGAGAGAACCCCTCCACCGCCGCACCACCCACCGAACCGAACGACCGTCGACGACCACATAACGTGAAACGAGAAGAAACGAGCAGAGAAGATTGCCGACCCTTCTCCTTGCACCCTTGCCTGCTGAAGCCAAGGGAAGCCTTGAGGTTGGCTGGCTAACTACAACCTGGGGATTCCCGCCTGCGTGCGTCCGTTGTGTCAATATTATTTGGAGATTCTATGCCTGCAGCGCACTGCTTTCGCCTCGATATTCGACCCGACACCGACCCAGCTTCTTTTTGGCCCTCCCCGCCGAACGCATGGATTATACGAAATTGCTGTAACGAGACCGAGCGAATGAGAAATAATACTGAGGGAGTCGGATTGTATTGAGGGTACACTGATTGGGATGCCGTCCTGCTGCTGGGCAATGTGTCGCGCGCCCTCACAACCACGCCGTAACCGCTACCGCTGAGAGATCACGACACAGCCTCCCACCGCCGTTTTTCGAGCCGGAGGTCCCACGAACTTCACCGGAACCTACTCCGCACACCCCGGGCATCATACCGAGCCTTTGATTTTGACACCGCGACATAGCCCCCGTCGTAGGCCAGGTCGCCTCGACGTCAGCCATGCCGAACCCCTCGCCGCCCTCCTCGGGCTCCTCCTCTGTTGAGCGACAGTACCATGTGAACGGCAGGGCAGCCGTGGTGGCATCGCGCGAGAGGGGCCCAGGAACCCCGCGGAAGGAGAGATCTGGACCGAAAGAGAGCTCCGCGTTGCAGGACCCAGGATTGAAGGACTATGTGCGTACACCAGCCTGACGAGGCTCCAAGTGGGCTGTGAGAGGAGCTTACACCATGGGACCATGCGGCTAACAAGGACCAACTGCAGCGTTTGGGCGAGTGTCTTGGAAAGGGAGCTTTCGGGTCCGTCTACAAGGCCTTCAATTGGGGGACGGGCGAGGCCGTCGCAGTCAAGCAGATCAAACTTGCTGACCTGCCAAAGAGCGAGCTGCGAATGATTGAGGTATGCACAGCTACGGGCTCTTCGTGTTAACGTGGCTAATGGAAACTGACCTTGCCAGTCCGAAATCGATCTTTTGAAGAACTTGCACGTAAGTATCTCTGAGAGCTTCATTGTGGGGCGTATAGGCTGACCATCAACACAGCATGACAACATTGTGAAGTACATCGGCTTCGTCAAGTCGGCGGACTGCCTCAATATCATTCTTGAGTGAGTTCGGCCCTTATTCCGCCCTGAAAATGGCTGACACAGGGTAGGTACTGCGAAAATGGCTCTCTCCATTCGATTTGCAAGTCCTACGGCAAGTTTCCTGAGAATCTGGTCGGCGTTTACACGACCCAAGTCTTGCAAGGACTACAGTACCTGCACGACCAGGGTGTCATCCACCGCGATATCAAAGGCGCCAACATTCTCACCACCAAAGACGGAAAAGTTAAGCTTGCAGACTTCGGAGTGTCGACTAGCACGCTTGCTGGTGGACAAGACAAGGAAGCACAGGTAGTAGGAACGCCGTACTGGATGGCGCCTGAGATCATACAGCTCTCTGGCGCCAGTCCCGCCTCTGATATCTGGAGCGTGGGATGCACCGTCATCGAACTGTTGCAAGGCAGACCGCCGTATCACAACCTAGCGGCCATGCCCGCACTGTTTGCAATCGTCAACGACGACCACCCGCCATTACCTGAGGGCATCTCTCCGGTTGGTGCCCCTTTTCTGGGCGAGTTTGCCATCATAGCTAACATTTAGTAGGCTTCACGAGACTTTTTGATGCAATGCTTCCAGAAAGACCCAAATCTCAGAGTAACAGCCAAAAAGCTTCTGCGACACGCATGGATCATCGGGTGTCGAAGGAGCGACGCGCCCGTATCGAAGGCGCCAGCTAACTTCAGCCAAGCCGTGGAGGAAGTCAAGCAGTGGAATAAGGCCCTCAAGTCGTCTGAGACCTCACTTAGGGCTTCCACCGGTTCCGACAGCGGGGTTCCCGGAATGCAAGGACATCCCGGGTCGAGATTCAGCGCCAACGAACCGCTCCGGCCGAGCCTGATCACACAACCCAAAGGACCGTTGGCACTTGCGAAACCGAGACGAACCCCCGAGGCATTCAGGTCTCCTGAACTTGCAGGTGAGCATCACCGGCTGTTGGGGGCTGCCAATGAGGGGAAGCATGTTGACCTGCCACTAGACGACGACAATTGGGACAACGACTTCGCGACGGCCATCTCGCCGAGCGCGTTACATTTGCCTCACCTGAAGCCGCAGGACAACTTTGGCGGGCTGCTGTCTGCTGATAAGCTCAAGGCGTTTGCTTCCATCACGGATCCACGGAACGATTCCGAGAGTTACGATGACGACTTCGAGGGCGAGCTTCTGACCATCAAGGGGCCGAGGTTCAACGACATTGACTACCAGGAGCAGACAATTCGCCCTACGCCCCGCAAAAAGAGCGACAAATATGCAGACCCGATGAAACTGCAGTCTCCCCCCAAGTCTAGCCCTCGGAAGCACTCTAGGAATTCATCACGCCCCAAGTCTCCTAGCAAACAGCAGCTAGGCCCCAGCAAGTTTGAGATCCCCGCGCCGCCTGATCTGGCGTATCGGGAGCAAAATGTGGATGATTACTCTGATCTTTTCTTCGATAACGATGCGGTTTTCAACGACAACAAGTTGAACCCCTTCGTCAAGAAGGTACGTTGCGTTGAGACCGTTAATCCGAGCCGAGTTAACACGCAACAGCAAGTTGATTCGCCTCAACTGTTCCATCCGTCAGACCTCACAAGTCTACCTCGTTCGACACAATCGCCACTGCCAGGAAGCTCGAGACGGCCAACTGGGCAAAAGCTTCGTCCGTCCGTGTTGCCAGATCGACCCATGCGAAGAACCCGTTCCTCCATCGAGATTCAAAAGTTCGCCGAGGACGAGGGCGACGAAGACTTTTCTGACATTTTCGGTCCTGAGGATGCGGTCACTGAGCGAGAAGAAAGTGACAGAGGTTCAGAAGATGGTGGCCTCATGTTGTTGTCGAAGCTATCGAACAACTCATGGTTGGGAGATGAGGAGGACGAAGACGACCCATTTGCCTCCATGGACCCCGGTTGGGACGAAATGGACCTTGAAGCGAACATTGCGAGGGACAGGCACGCGAGACTTGCCGAAAAGGTGGAGGAGCTCGTACGATCCCTCAAGACGTCTGAGGGCGAGGAGAGGCTGAGCGAGCTTTCTGAAGACCTGGTATGGTTGACACACTGTTGCTCAGTGGAGTCTAAGTGCTAACCCTGGCTACAGTTCGCATTATTATGGGAGAACGGGGACGTAAAGGACCTGATTCTCAGCGCGCATGGCTTATTGCCGATTCTCGAGATTCTCGAGCCTTGCACGGTCAAGAGCAGACAACAGATGATTCTGGCGCTCTTGAAAGTCGTCAACACTGTGAGTTTCCTTCAGAAGACGTGATGGATAGGTATGGGGTATCTAACACTAGGGCAGATCATTTTGGACGACGTTGAGATTCAGGAGAACCTGTGCTTCGTCGGTGGCATCCCCATCATCACCAAATTTTCGGCGAGACAATACTCCAACGAAATCAGACTGGAGGCAGCCGCATTTGTTCGTCAGATGTACCAGACGTCGACTCTTACCCTCCAAATGTTCGTCAGTGCTGGAGGTCTTAACGTCCTCGTCGAGTTCCTGGACGAAGACTTTGATGATGCGCGGGATCTGGTGCTGATCGGTGTCAACGGCATCTGGAACGTCTTCGAGCTCCAGGGCCCAACACCAAAGAATGACTTTTGCAGAATCTTTTCCAGAAGCAAGATCCTTTATCCCCTTGCTCTGGTGCTCCACAGGGTACTCGATGAGGAGGGAGAAGATGAGCTCTCCGAACTCATCGAGGGCCGGATTGTCAATATTTTTTACCTCTTCTCCCAGGCCGAGAACTACGTCAAGGAGGTCGTAGCTGATCGTCAGGTGTTGAAGAGCGTGCTGAAAGACTTGCGACGAATGACGCCCAACCACCAAATCACGATGCTCAAGTTCATCAAGAACCTGTCGATGCTTTCCACAACGATAGAAACGCTTCACACAGCGGATGCCATCGACTTCCTGATTGACGTTCTCAGCTACAGCATGAAGAAGGGGCATAGCCACTTCCGAGAGATCTGCAATCAGGTCTTGAATACTCTCTTTAACCTTTGTCGCCTTAGCAAGGAACGACAAGAAGATGCTGCCGTTGGCGGTATCATTCCCCTGCTGATGAAGATCATGCAGACTGATCGTCCGCCAAAGGAGTTTGCCCTCCCTATCCTCTGCGACATGGCCCATTCAGGAATCAAGGGTCGCAGGTACTTGTGGCAGAACAAGGGTTTGGACTTTTACGTGTCTCTCTTAGCAGACCAATACTGGCAGGTAACAGCCTTGGACGCCATCTTCATCTGGCTCCAGGAGGAGACTGCCAAGGTCGAGAACCACCTTCTTGACGGGAAGTTCACGGACGCAATCGTGGCCTGCTTCCACACAAACAAGCTCAACTCATTTGACGCCAACCTGTTGGAACCTCTCTTAAAGCTTCTGCGGTTGAGCCCGTCTATTGCTGGCTCCCTCGCAAAGCCAGAGATGTTTGCTGGCATTGGTCAGAGACTGGGGCACAAGAAGGCGGTTGTCCGACTCAACCTACTTCGTCTAGTCCGCAACATCATGGACGCGTGCGATTCAGAAATGCTCGGCATGGGCAACGGCAGCAGCTCTCTCAACATCAAGCAGGTACGGTCTTTATTCGATGCCATCCAAACTCTGGCAGAGAAGGATTCTGCCGTGTTGGTGCGCAACCTGGCGTCCGAGCTGGTCAAGTCGCACAATGACAGCGAACTGTACGATATGCCATCCGAAAGAAAAGGCTCATCCGGCTCTGTGGCTTCTCGGCGCTCTGGGTCTGGACCCAGAAGGAAGTCTTCGTACACCCCTCCGGGACTGCACTCGGCCATGTCGATGCCCGCGACACCCACACAGTCCCACTCACGCCACCCGCGGCTATCACATATGCCCTCTGGGGGGCCGTTCATTGAAGTGGCGGCCAGCCCACGACGGACCGCGGTCCAGGAGCGAGAAGCCATTCTCTACCGCCCGCGGAGCAGAGACGGCATAACAGGCATCCCTAGGCGGGTCAGCGGCGATGTGTCGGCGGGCATGCCCATACCTAACGGGTCATCCGGGGGCAAGAGCAGATTACCGCGTCACTCGTTCGCACGGCCGACCAGCTCAAGCTCTTCAGGGCAGCCGCCGCTGGTGCGGTCGGAGAGCTCGATGTCGAACAAGGAAAACTTTAGCAGAAATCCATCGGCAGTGTCCGCGCCGGCGGCATCGCCTGCTCCATCCGCGAGCGCGAGCGGGAAGAGGCGGAGTAGGGCTCCCAGCTCCGACGTGAAGTGGCCATAGGCCATCCCCTCATGTACACATAAAAACACACAAAAGCCTACTAGGCTCGCAATTTTTCTCTTTGTATTTTTTGTTCTGCATTCGCGAGGGTTCAGAAGCGTACTTCTCTCGCAAGGTTGGGACACAGTGTTTCGAGAGCAGCAAAACCAATTGGCATAGAGCATTCCTCCATCTTATATCATCGTTGGCTTGTTTTGTTGGTGGGTAGGGGGAAAGTAAGGGGTCTGGCAAATGAAACGACGGGCTTGTGGGTAAAAATCCGGATGACGAAGAGAGAGGAATGTTGTTCATGTTGAGCGCTTTTTTGACGTGACGAGGCCCCCTTGTTTGTCATGATTATGCTGTTGCTTGAAGGAGGCAGATGGTACACTGCATTGCCTCGGGAGGGGAGTAGAGGGGGTGCAGCAAGAAATATGTAAGCACATCCTCTGGCCATGCTTTTGTTGCGAGGGCGCGTAGACGCAAGTTATATAGCAAGCAATTGCATGTTTGGGCGGCTTCCTCAAGTTGCTCTGTTTCTGCGCCTCTATGACATGTTTGTTATTCATGTTTCTTGAACTGGTGCCGGCGTTCGTCTGTGTTGTTTCGCACTCGCTGGGTATTCTCAGGAGTACTCATGCGTCTGAGCTGGCTGGTTGACGTGAGGGCATTCGTGGAGGTGGGAGTAGGAGCATGTCCGCCTCCAGTTGGCTATGGTATACTGTGTGTCCCTCTTACTTACCGAGACCAAAATGGCATAGCTGTTTCTTTCTCAAGGGACTAGTGGTTTCGCAAATTTATACTATTCAGAACTGCCAGGTTGCGCACTGATTCCCTCGTACAGGTTGGACTGCTGCAAGTCTATGACTGCACACTGGTCTTGGAGTATGAATCTTCGGCTGAGCTGATGCCCTCTGCTGGTCTTGCTGGGATCTAGAGTCTAAGGCGGTGTGCTACAAACTTGAGCCGGACCAACAAGCATAAAGGGGACCTGAAGTTCTGGTGAGATCATGTTCAGCACCCACAATGTCGTCTTTCCAAAACATAAGTCGTTCTGCAGAAAAGCCCAGAAATAGAGTGAGGTACCATCGTAGAGATTGTCTTTTACTTCCACGGTGACTTTCTCGTTCAGCGTAGGCTATGGTATGAGACGGGATACGTTCCGAAAGACGGCGATACTGGGCGCTGACACGATAAACAAGATGGTTTGGTCTCTAATCTCGGTCAGGACAGAGGACGAGGACGTTGATGTTCAGAAAGCAGCATTTGTAGAATGCATAGTTGTCGTCCCGCAGCCACGACATAATTAACACGAAAACTAAGCATGATACTGAGTAACAGGTCCCCTTGCCAAGAAAATCCTTTGGAATCACTAATGGCGTCGTCAAACTATTGATACGCGGAGCAATCAAAACGCATTTGCTCATTTGCTCCCAGGTGATCCTTGGTTTAGAATGGATTTCTTAGTGAGACAAATCCTAGATCAAGCAGAATAGGCAGACCCGTCTACTTTGGTCGCAAGGTTTATCAACAGTTCTGTTGGCGTTAGATCATAGCCACATGTCTTCTAGTAACCTTGTGATGGTACTCTTATGACGTGTGTATGGATATATTCAGCATACCAACAAGACAGGAGTGATGAACCAAGGCTGAGAGGCATGCTAAATATACCTTATCTATCACCATTTTGACAATAGTACCTGCCTCAACTAGAGGGTGTAAGATGACTTGAACGGTCTTGCACAATCAGCAGTCATGGCATTGTGCTTATTGTGGTTATCTCTTCTTTTTCCGGATTTCAACGTGAAGCCTTACTCATATACGCAGGCTGGATCCTTTGTAGGCGTAGCTCATCAAAGGCAAGAATAATAGGCCCACTCCGAGGGAGTCAAAGGTGAATGGAAACACCTTGGGAACCAGACTTCGAACGCCCGCCATCTGGTTTGGTTTACAGAATCAAGGCCAGGTCCTGAGAGGAGCCATGTTTATGGTAGTCTTGCATGGAGGCGGCGTTGGAGTCGCGCCTACACCTAGAGAGATGTCCTACAGGGGGGCAAGCAATCTCGTACGTCGTAGAGATGCTTGTAGACACCTCGAGTTTCAACCAATGTCTTTTACTACTATAAAAGTCAGACTGCAGCTGGTTTTCAACCTCAAATCGATAGATAGAGACTTGCCTGGATCTAGCGAAATAGTCCAGCTCCCAGGATCAGAAAAAAACATGTCAAGTAGAGTAAAGGTCCTCACAGTTCATGGTCACAACCACCCTGTGGAGGCAATGTCGCCGCATCATTCAGAAAGAATAGTCCAAAGACACGAGGGATGATGAGATCCGTTTGAAAAGCTTCGGGCACTTTAACAGCTTTCAAGCTTTCAAACAAAGCGAGGAGAGATGCTAGAGCGGTTCTTGTCGCCGCAGGTAGAAAAAACACGAGACGCGCATTGCTTCTGCAGTAACAGCCCTGAGCCCAAAGATTGTGCCGAAACCTTTGTATCCGAACTACTACGTCAGTAACACCACACCAAGAGCTAGCACTCCTGATAGATGTTCCGCTGAAAACCTATTCAATAGAGTAGTGTTGTTGATGAGAATTGAATGTTGTCTTATTTTGCACTTCGAAGAAGTCTTTCATGAGTATGAGTGATTCCATTCGTTAAATGCATCATGTACAGCCTCTTCCGATGAGTAGCTCATTATCAATACTGTGGAAACCTTGGGTCACTAAGGTAACAGACAGATGATTAAGCTTCCGAGACAGAAGCACCGAATTTCATGTCTTGCAAAACTTCGAATTTCTCTATGGTCACTGAACAGAGCCTCAGTTGCCAAAAGTCATCACTCTGATGCATCGTGAAACTGACAACGGTCGTTGCTCATTCATGTCCACAGTGTTGGTGCTGTCGTGTGGGTCGTGTTGCGCTGTCCAATCAGAGTGCGCATTTTGTCAGCTAGTCCGCGAGCCCGAGCCGGGGGGCGAGGGTCATTGAGATATCCCAAGGTCCAAACGGTCATCAATTGGTACTATGGGCGCGGCAGAACCTTGAACTGTAGCAGGGTGTTCCAATTGACAGACGAAAAATAAACCCCCGAGGTCTATACATAAGGTACACGAACCGCCCGGCCTGTCTCTATATCCTCCTCGGGTCTAAAATCGCCGCATATTTTTTTTCGGCCCATCGCGCACCCGGCCGGGCGGTTCCCTCCCTAATACTACACATCAGGCGTGCGCGCTCTCCCTTTCCCGTTTCCTCCCTCCGGCAGCCGGTTTAGTGGTGCTTCTTCTGGACCTCCATGGTCTCGAAGGCCAGCTTCTCAGCCTCCTCGGCCTGGATCTGCTGGATGAGGGGGGTCAGGTAGGGGACGTCCTGTGGTGGTTCATGTGTTAGTCCTTCCAAGGTCCGTGGTCGTTCAGTCCGGGTCGGGCAGGCGTCGATTTACCTCGGTGGGCTTGGTCCACTCATTCTTGGGCAGGAGCTTGTGCTGGTAGGAGAGCTGGACGGCGCGGCGGAGACGGAAGACGCGGTCGTAGGACTCCTTGGGGGAGAGGCGCTTGAGGGCCTTCTGGACGATATCGGTCTCCTCCTCGATGAGGTCGTCGAACCTGCAAGTCGTCTGATCAGCCGTCGGTCCGGGGTGCAGTGTCGTAGGGTCGCAATTGGGTCGCGGGGGTTGGATGCGCTTACCTCAAGCCGAGCTTGCGGTGGCCGGCGGCGTTGGCGTACCAGTTGGCGAAGGGGACGGCGAAGGACTTGAGGAAGGGGCGGGCGAGGATGCCCTCGGCCAGCTGCTTGGAAATGAGCGAAGTCATTGTGGCGGGCTGGGTTGGGTGGTGGAGAGGAGATCGGGGGTTGTCGATGTGAATTGCCTCGGAGAGCGGTTTTGCGGATCGCCTGAGGTTGGTACACACACTGCACTGGGAAAATCGTGGAGCATCCCGGAGAGGCGCAAAGATTCGGGACGGCGGGTCATGTGACCATCCTTGAGATTCCGGCCAGTCAACGACTCATCAGCCACAGCTGACCAGACGTGAGGTTTTGTGGCGGTACATGATGTGGCTACAGATGTGGCTAGAGAAGATGCCCAGAGATCTTGGGGCACGGACCACATCCCAGTAAACGGGTAGAGAGAAAGCAGCGGTGTTGATTGGGCCTTAGCGGCCTATGAGGTAATGGGCGCTACCAACGGGATGCCCTGGCCGTGATAGCACCGCAGACCCTGCTGCTGGACGAGATTTTTGTGGTGCACCCAAAAGCCGCAAAGAACCGGCGGAGGTGGAGCTCATTTTGTGGTCTGGAAGCTTGAAACTTTTTTCGCTGGGCTTTTGCGACTTTGCGATTCAGAGTCTTGTAGGGACTGAGTCGAGAAGGGCTCGGATTCGGCTTCCGACTTGCAACGCTCCCAGAAAGACGCTGAACAACGCTGTCATTTCCGAGTATCTGCAGATACAGTGCCGAGCCGATGTTCAACTGGCTCACGTGCGAACAATTCATTGCGACGAAACAGTTGCGCCCTGTAGTCCTGCGTCATATGCGTTGATCATTAAGACTGCTGCAAACAAGCTGGAAGCTGTCGGCAGCTCCCGGGTTTGAAGCCAACACTCGGGAAAAGAGCAACACCCACCGTTCGGCGACTCAAAGTCTCAGAACCCTCCCGTCAGCAATAAGTCGGGATTAAAGCACCAACCCCCCGCAGCGTCATTGCACAGGACCCTTCAGCAGGTGCCGGAACCTGTAGAGTGCATCGGCGTCTGTCGTCCAGTCTCCCATCTAGTTGCGCCCTCCAACTCCACCCGAACAGCAGCAGCTCAACGTCCTGGGCCACTCGCTGACCGGCCACCGCCCACCTCACTCACTGAATGCGCTGCAGCTGCACCGCACCACTGCAACCCGATCCTGGCGCCTCCTGCCAAAAGAGACAGCCGACAGCTCGCATCATTTTGCTCTCGTGCTCCGTCCCGCTCCACCTCGGCGCTTTTTCGCAATATCTCAATCTCCAACTGCCCCGACTGCGCTCCTCCTCCCGTGCCGACGCTACCTTGCCTTACCAACCAGACCAAGACTACACTACTTCTGCAACCACCACCACCGCCGTTCTCACCAACTCCTCTCTCCGTCTCCTTCTCTCTCCCCGCGCCTCCGCCCTCACCCCTCACTTCCCAATCCCGTGTATACGGGAGCGCTCGCCCTACCCGATCCGTTTTTCACTACTCGCACTAGGTCTCGAATCCCCCACAAGGCCAATGGGCTGCTATAACCGCTAGTCGCTCAGTGTCACGGCGGCGTGGGAGCGTTCCCCGCATACCGGGACACCTGGGAAGGTCCAGCAACGATCCATACCTGGCCGACAGGTACAAACGATATACACCACAATTACCACCGAAAGAGTTACTCATCACAGACGACCGACCTACTGCGGCTTCTTGACCAATAACGACCGCCTTTGCTTGGCCGATATTCAGATATCTGATCACATCTGCTTTGCTCACAGCTTTTCCGAGAGCGAACAAAATCCCGGAACACCGCGCCGCTTTCCTTTGCTCTCTATTCAACACAGAACTTCGCCTACACCCCGCAATCCCGACCGCCGACCGAGCTCAACAGTGAGAGGGGATGTCTCACGACGAACACCACGATCCTCAACGAGGCGCACCGCACACGCCAGAAGAAGAATATGGGCCGTATCCCACTTCGACATATCCCAACTACAGCAGCTCGCGAGCCTACCCAGCCCCGGCCCGCGCCGCGGCCGTAGCCACCATAGAGCAAGCCGCCGCTGCCATGCCCGAAACGACCATCACCCTCTTCGAAAGATGGGCTGCCGGCGCCTCCGACTCTCAGTTCAACGCCCTCGCCGGCGCCGTGGGAGGCTTCACCTCGGGCGTTGTCACCTGCCCGCTCGATGTTATCAAGACCAAGCTGCAGGCCCAGGGCGGCTTCAACCCCATCGCAAAGGGCAGACATGTCGGACACCCGAAGCTGTACAATGGCCTGCTAGGCACCGCGGGCGTCATTTGGAGAGAAGAGGGCATCCGCGGCATGTACAGGGGTCTCGGCCCGATAGTGTTGGGCTATCTGCCCACCTGGGCTGTTTGGTTTACCGTCTACAACAAGAGCAAGGATTGGATGAAGCAGCGCCATGGTAAGAGAACGGGAGTGGGGGTAGTTTCAAGGAGAGCGCTCAGCTGACAACAGCCACAGACAACGCGGTGTTTATCAACTTTTGGTCGTCCATCATAGCCGGTGCCAGCAGTACCATAGTTACGAACCCGATATGGGTTATCAAGACCCGCCTGATGTCGCAGAGCGTCGCACACGACCCTGGCAAGCATTACTCGCAGTTTCCGAAGTCGTCTAACACACCAACTTCGAGACCGACGTTGCACAGCAACTGGCATTATTCGTCGACGGTGGACGCCGCGCGCAAGATGTACACGTCGGAAGGCGTACTGTCCTTCTATTCCGGCCTGACGCCGGCCCTGCTGGGACTTACTCACGTAGCTGTCCAGTTCCCCGCGTACGAGTACCTGAAGACCAAGTTCACCGGTCAAGGAATGGGAGAGCCTGCGCACGGCGATGCGCAGGAGTCGCAGTGGGTGGGCATTCTCTGTGCTTCGATATTGTCGAAGATCATGGCGAGCAGCGCGACATACCCGCACGAAGTCATTCGGACGAGGCTGCAGACGCAAAGAAGGCCAGTAGCTGGAGCGGAATATCTCCAGGGTCTCGGCATCAAGGTGCCAGCGTCGATGCTGGGCGACGAAGTCAAGAAGCAACAGCCGATATCACCAAAGTATCGCGGCGTGGCTAGCACCTTCCGGACGATCCTCAAAGAGGAGGGATGGAGGGCTTTCTACGCTGGCATGGGCACTAACATGATGCGAGCGGTGCCGGCCGCGACGGTGACAATGTTGACGTACGAATTTGTCATGAAGCAGCTGAACCAAGCAAGAGACGAGGGCAAGAGGAAGAAGGGGAGGGACCTAAAGCCATGAGCTCAGCCGCTATTTCGGCCGATTTTTCTCATACGCGCACAGTCGAGAGCGGCGTTGGATTTGTTCATTCAAAGAGAGAGGATGGCAAGAGACTACCTATCAAGATTAACCATGTGTGGTACATCAATGCAGGAGAGAAGGAAAGAAGCTGTTGAGATTATGAAAACGGGGGATGGGATTTCTCCAGATACCCTTAACTTTGGTCGTCAGGTTATAGACAAACTCGATTCAGGTCATGCTAAATAGCGAACCCCCAAACACACTGCACAGGGAGAGGCAGCTACATCTGTCCCTCCCACCTTTCTCTCCTTTCATCATTTCTTCTAGCATCCTGAACCCACTCTCTCACCACGGAACTTTCATTTACCGTTTTTCTGCGGTTAAGCCACATGGAGCATGGCAAAGAGGATCGTATTATTCTGGGGGCGGGCGGCACAAATCTTTTGTAGCATCAACATGAGTCTCGGGCGCGGAGTATCTACGGGGTGGAATAATTACCGGTAGCGCAAATATAACGCGAAAGCCTTTTAAGTTTCCTCACTTGGTATCTCGTTCTGCGCTGATAGACATTATGTCAACGACGCGTACGGGGGGTATATGGTACATGAAAGTTAAATGATGCAATGAAGAACCCGACGTATTTCAGCGCGGCTCTGTCGAATTTTCTCTCC
>JABGLZ010000879.1:8685-21853 GCA_014705045.1 Colletotrichum theobromicola | reverse complement strand
GGGCAAACAAGAAGAGAAATAAACAGCCAGATAGAGCGAGGGAATGGGAATAGCCGATCGGACTCAAGCCCTTGTAGATCAGGCAGGCAGAGAACCAAATTCCTCCTCACAGCCCCGTTCTCATGAATGCGCGTGTTGGCTTGAGTGATTGTAAGCTAGAAAGCCGTCTTTTCCGTAATATCATCATCCCGCATTTCCCCAATCTTTCGAACGTCGTCATCCCTCACCGCCGCTCCGCGCTAGTGAAAATGTCCGGGTTGTCTCAGGAACAGGGGTCAGTTCCCGCAGATTCTAGGCTCCGTTCGCTCCGCAGGTCAGTTTGACACCTCGCCACACTCTTCTTGACCAGCACAGCTGGCCCCAATCGGACCCTGGCGATCGGTCTCGATCGTAGTTTCGAAGGGGCCATTCATGTCTTTGTTTTGTCTGAACCCCATGTCGAAAGATTCTCCCGACTCGTACGACAGCCACTCGCGGGGACTGTCGCGGGGACTGTCGCGGGGACTGTCGCGGGGACTGACGAGAGGAGAAGCGTGGCCGGCGCCGCAGCGCCTGGCAATTGTTGGCCGATTAATGACGGCGACGGTCTGTCACAGTGAAATTATGATCAGTTATAGTTCGTAGTACAACAGAACTTCCATGTGTAGATTCTGCAACAAAGGGGAGAAGGGGAATCCATCTATCTGAGTAAACGCAATGCAAGGCAGATGATAGGGAAGATTTTCGTGGAACGCCAGTTCTACATCCATCGGCCCCCTCCAGAAATCTCCGGTCTTCCTTGAGGCGCAGCCGTTGTGCCATCATGTCTCATGCTCATATCGTTGAGTCGTTATAATCATTGATCCCATTTTGAAGTGGTAAAACGGGTTTGGTCGTTGGCAAGTCATGGGCAGAGGCGTGGAATCTGCCAACTGGATGACGACGCAGATGCCCGATCGACTGATCGGCAGCGCAGCCTGTGTGCCGGGCGGATTTTTCATGGATTTCCCTCACCTCCTGTCGTAACCAACAGGAGGTGCAGGCAAAGAACCTGCAGAATAAGGGTTCCCATCCATGTAGACCGATCCGTAGTCATAACGATCTGTCCGTGGAGAAGACGAAGTATACCAGTCGTCAGATCTGCCCCGTCTTCCGCCATCACCGCCGTTGAGCCGTCTCTGCCTCTCGATTCGTTTTTGGTGTCGAATGGCCTTCTCATGTTGGAATTGCTTGCACTCGTGTGTCATCTCCTTGGCTTCCTTGAGCTCAGACCAGGCACCCTTTATACCAAGAGCTGCGATGCCGACAGAGGCGGCATCTTGAAGCATTGCTTTCGTCTTGAGCTTCTTGGCTTCTTCTGGACTCAGCCTCCCCTCCCTCACAGCCTTCTGCCGGGCATTGCGTTTTTCCATACTCTGATAGACTCCATGTGCTGCGTGTATGGTGGCAACGGCCGCAAGGCCTGTTGTGATCACTTGCTTACCTCTCATCTTTCTTGCCCGCTTCTCATCGTCATCAGAATCCCCTAGGTCAGAGTCTGAGCTTGCGTCCGATCGTGCTGCCCTGCGGCGGGAGCGGTCTCGACGCCGGCCGCTCGTGTAAGACGATCTATCGTCATCGTATCCGTCGCGCGTGCTACGGGCGTAGCCCCTGTCGTAACCATCGTCATACTCGTCGGAATACTTGCGGCTCAAGCCGCGGCGGGAGCTCCGATCGTCGTAGTAGCTGTCATCGCGAGCATGCTTATCTCTCTCCCTGTCGTCGGGATCGCTGCCAAGGCCGATCTTGGCGAGCTTCTTCCGAGCCGAGTCCACGACACTCCGGCTTCGACTTCTGTGACGTCTGCCGTCGCGGCTTGATGCCCGGCTGTCGTAAGAATCGGCGCTGCGGCCGCGGCTACGCGAGCGGACATTCTCAATGGCCTTCTTTGCGCCGAAAGCACCGAGTCCGGCCGTAGCCAGAGCCGCCAGCCCTGGTCCGCCGCCTCCACCATCGGAGCGGGCCCGAGATCGAGACCTGCTTCGGCCGGTTCTGCGATCTTCCTCGATATTGCGCTTGGATCCGTTAATGACGCGGTTGCCTACAAGGCCACCAATGACAGACTCGGCCAGGCCAAGTTTGCTTTGCTTCTCACCGCTCTGCGCGGCATCAATGGTAGCCGCACCAGCAGCGGCGGTGAGAATCCGCTTGGTCTTCTCGCCCTTCCAGCCACCGGGCTCCTTGGCTACACGGAAAGCCTCGGTGGCTCCAGCAATCAGAGAGGCCATGGCGGCCTTTTGCATCTTGTTGGCAGCCTCTCCACCGGGACCGCGCGACTTGGATCGAGAACCTCTAGAGTCGGGGCTGCCGCGGCGGCTTCTCGTGTCGCTGCGACGGTCATCATGGTGACCACCACCACCAGCGCCCGTGAGAGCCTTGACAGCGACTCCAAGACCCGAGGCTGCTAGAGCGTTCTCGAGGAAGGACTTTGATCCTTTCTTCTCCTTTTCACCGCCTTCATCATCGGAGTAGTACTCGGTAACTTTACCATCGCGGCCACGATGCAAGACGTACGTGGCGTTTCGTTCCTCCTTTTCCTTGTGCTTGTTGTAGAACTCAGCACCCTGGTAGCCAGCGAGTGCGCCGGCAGCCCCGAGAGCAGCGGATGTCAGGTAGTTGCGCTCAACGTCGCCGCCGTGGTCTTTGGCCTCCTTTCGATCGTAAAGCTCCTTACCACCGAAAGCCAAAGCGGCACCGGCCACGGCGGCTAGAATCTTTTCTTGCTGGTTGAGAACACGCTCACGGGATCTCTTTTCCTCCTCGTAGTAAAGGCTGCCAGCCTTCCTGCTGCGACGGTCATAATCGCGGTCGTAATGGCCCCGGTCCCGTTCATCATAACCCCGGTAGTCATCGTAATATCCAGGCTCTGCTGAACGGGTTCTCCTTGCGTCTCTGTATCCTGGAGGAGGGAAGTCCCGGCGAACCTCCTCGACCGAAAGCTCACTATTTTCCCGGGCCCTAGGGACCAGTTCGCGAGACTCATAAACCCTCAGATAGGGATCGTCGGCGTAGCGGGGATCAACTCTCTCCTCACGTCGCTCCTCGCGGACGTAGCGGCGAGTGCGGTGAGGTTCATAATCGTAACTCATGCCGTCGGAGAGCGTAGGGCGCAAGAGCCAAGAAGGCTCGTCAAAGAGGTTGTGTTGGCGCGGGGTATAAGATGGGTCTGGCGAGAGTTGTACGACGTTGAGTTGCAGAATTGATCACAAAACGGGTGAACGTCAGTGCTGATGGAAGATATGTCGGTACGTTCGTCTTGTGTGTGTCAGGCTGCCGCTTTGACAGTCTGTTTGCGTTCATAAAATGTTGAGGATAGAAGGAAGAAAAGGTAAGTCACAGAGAGGAGGAGTAAGGTAGGGAGGAGGGGAGCCTAAGAAATGATGACCGCAGACCGGGGGGAACCAGGGCTGGAAGTGGTGGAAGTGGGTGGGGAGGCAAGGGTCCAGCAAGACGGGAAGGAAAGGCAAATCAGGCGTGGAATGCTGAACAGTTCAGGCAGAGCAGCCAGCCAGGAACACCCAGACCGGGCAGGGCAGGGCATGACAGGGCAGGACGGGCAGGGTTGGGGACTCGGTGGGTGGCCACATATGAACATGGATGCAACCTAGTGTTTGACGACTCAGCATTGCAATTTGCAGCAGGCACTGGACGGAGTGTGCGGGATCCAGATCAGTGCAGTACACAGCTACCTAAGTAGGGCATCATTGGGAAGTTGGCGGCTCGTCGCTGAGGGTGGTCCGCCCATCTAATCGAAGCAGTCTATTTGCAGAGTCATTTGGGTTATTAACACTTCCTGGGTCAGCCAGGGAAAACGGATGGCCCCGAGACCGAAAATAGCGCCCTTCTTTCAATGATATTTTTGTTTACTTTTTCCCTAGCTATTTCCATTGATGCTTCTGGCCGGTATTGGCCCCGTGCCCAGTTTGACTGCTTGGGTATCAAGCGGGACGCCAGTCAGGCCGCCTAGTGTGCAACAACGTCGCTTTAGTGCCCATCTAAGTGGCTTTGAAGACGGGTGTTCCCTGCGACAGGCCGAAGAACGTCGGCGCAAGGCGAGGGCGATGCGAGGTTTACCGAGACTCGATTACGGGTAAGTTGACGGTCAAAGAAGAGAGACGCCTGCAAGCCCAAACCACAACGAACTGAGCTCCCACGCTCCCACGCTCCCACGCTCCCAGACGTTCTTCGTACAGCGCGCCCCAGCACACTTTGCTTATGCCGCTGGCCTTGTACTTTGGTAGGAGGCCCCCCAGTGTTCCTGGCGGTGCAGCTGGGGCACGCAGCGCCCTCCACCCCTCCTGCACGACGGCTTGTGACCAGTGACTCCCCGTCCAGAGTTAACCCCAGGAGGGAGGTAGGACGAGGTAGCGGTGGGAGATGATATCATTATGGGAGGTTCGCCAGCCACTCAGGTGTGGCCTTCGTTCCGCAATGAGCCTAACAACTGGATCGAGCGCCGACAGAGCGACTACGCAGACCTCAACGCCAGACCACCAGCCAATCCGACGCGGTGCTGGACAACATCAGTCTTTTGCAGCTCCGCCCCGGTGGGCTTGGCATGGGCAATTCGGTATGCCCGTTGCTGGCACTTACCTGTGTTTTAGCATCCTGGCTTGGAGGTCTGTTTCCATTTGACACGACATGTCTGCTGGTGACTGCGCGGTAATGAACGATCTGTAAATACTCCGTACAGGAATGGCTCAAGACAGTTTGGGTACCGAGCAGACGGCTGGAGGTGCCGTGCCTTGTGAGCAAGAATGGAAGCACAGTAAAGAGGATGGCGTCACGGGTGCCCGCCGACTGTCTATTGAAGTACTTAGTAAGGTGGTGCACGCTGTGCGACCTTACACTTACCTAGGTATCTAACTGAGGTACCCGTACGTACAGACTTCTTCGCACTGATGAGGGGTGGCGGGGAAGCCTGCCTCAACTCGACCCCCCGGGCTGGCTGAGACGGGTGCGATGCAGTGACGTAATGTCCCCCGTTAGTCCACGGTCCTTTTCGAGGCTGATTGGAACCAAACCGTGGCGCACACCTCGCTCGTGGCGGTTCGCATGGCCATCTGACTGACCGGTCGACAACCTCAGTGGCTGACATTACAATCACAGTGGTGTGGCTGAGCCTGAAAGTACATATTACAGTGTTGCTGACGAGATGGGTCCTACGGACGGATTGGAGGGAGAAACGGTCGCAGGCGATGAACCCAAGAGAACAAACACTTCATGGTCTTTGTTTGATTTGTCCGCTGCAAACGGTGCCAGCCAATGAGTGTGGTGCATCCGTGATGATGCGGCCCATAGTGGGACCATCTTACTAAGGCACTGGGGCTTCTTCACTCGTCACCCAACATCGCACCGCCGTCTGCCTTGCAACTGGACAGTCTTCTGAACGCACAATGTCAAACAAGTATACGGATACAGGAACTTGGCCTGCTGGCTTACGGATACCTGTGTCGCTCTGTCCGCGTTCAGTCCATGTAGGTCGTTCTTTGTACGAATAAGCAAGCACCGATACCTCTGGCTCTCTCTCGACCGCAGATTTCCATCCTTGTTCATGCTTCCCAGCCTCCCAAATCCCGTAGACCCATTTCACGATCTTGGCCGGCAAACACGCAACCTGGCGCCAATCACTTCCCCTGCTCCCTCGCGCCCTTAAGTGATCCAACACCATAATGCCATCACCCGTGTTTCCGTTGTGTGCAATCATGGACGCCGTGCGATACAGCCGGTGTCGACATGATTCGACCAGACAAAATGGCACACGCAAGCAAAAGGCGATACATCAACGTCACTCCAGCAAGCTGATCTGCTGCCTTGCTTTTTATTCTCCGATGCCATTGTGTTTTTGCAGAGCTTCTACCCGCATGCTACTCTGCCGACTCCGCCGGCGGCGGTTAGCCATGTTGGAACTGATGCTGGCTGGTACTGCTCAGTTGGACCCGGACTGGCCTGGGCTGGGCTGAGCTGGCTGGCTGCCAGGCCTGCAACTGCAAGGGCAGCATCTCGACCCAACCTCCGCTTTCCAAGGCAGACCGGGGCCCTCATCAAGATTTTCTCACCTTGTGTCCCCTCACAGAACCCGACGCGCAACTCACCAGTCGCTTCCACAAATCGCTGTCGCCCTGCCAATGCTTCCCAATTCGTTCTGGCCTGGTCGTACCCGGCCCAGCTTCACCGCGTACGGCGTCATTTCTGTGCTTGACCGCATCACCAACTTCCTGCTGTTTGGTATTTAAACAATGGGCCTGGCCGGCTGATCCTGTGATCTCCTTCTCTTGATTCTCTCTTCATCCCGCCGTATTTGCTACCGCCAGTGATACCCTTTCTCGACCGGTCGTGTTGTGCCGTCCTTCCCCCCTCAAAGAAAACCTCGTGATACCCCGGAAAAGAACAACCCCACTACCAGCAAAATGAAGACTGCCTATTTGTCCATGGGCCTTGCTGCCAACCTCGTTGCCGCCGCCGGCCTCCGTCCTCGGGACCCCGAGTAAGTCACCCTGCCCCCTTCCCGTCCCGTCCCCACCCCGTTCAGGACCCGGACAATCCTCCCCCAACCGGAAGCTCGCACGTACCTACCTACCGACCTACGGAATCTAACACGGAATCTAGGTCCGACCTCGCCGCCTTCAATTCCGCCGCCGATGCCCTCATCTCCCAATACATCCCCCAGCCCGAGTGGGAGGCCCTGACTTCGGCCGTCGGCTCTGCTGCGAGCGCTGCCGGCGTCACCGCCGACGTCAAGGATGTCATCTACTCGGCTCTCAAAGCCACCGAGGCACCCTCCTGGTTCGCCAGCGTTGTCCCTACGGCCTACAGCAGCCAGTACCAAGTATGTCGAGTAGCGCTCTGCTCCTGCTCCCAAGATGGCGCAAATCTTTCTTCTCAGGAATTGCAACAGTTCGTGTGAATACTTTGACTGACTGCTCAAAAGGCCCTCGAGACCGCCATCGACTCGCTGAGGCCAACGGTCACCGTCACAGTTCCTCGCCCGACTGTGATTGCAATTACCACGACCGACGAGAATGGAAGCACCATCGTCGCGACCACCACTGTCACTCCCAGCCAGACCACCATCACCACCAATGTCGTAGCTACTCACAGCGTCAGCGTCGTCACCGGCACGGACTCTGCGGGCAACTCCTACACTTCCACCATCATCGGCTCCAACGACACCGCTACCGGCTCCGCGGCTACTACTGCGTAAGTTCTTGTTTTTCCACACCCATCCCCAGCCATAGACTCCCACTAAATCCGCCTCTAAAGCACCGAAACCGTCACCGAGACGACTCCTACTGCTACTGGCTCCACTTCCGCCTCCGAGACCGAGTCTGCCAGCGGCACCGGCACTGAGACTGCGGCTTCCGGCACTGCCTCCGGTACCGCCTCCGGCACCGATGCACCGTCCAATGCTGCCCCGACCGCCATGGCCAATGGTCTCGCCGGTGTCGTTGCTGTCGTCGGTCTCGTCATGGCTCTCTAAGCCAACGACGCCAGATTAATATGCCCAAGTACGCAATGACAGTAAAGGGGAGACGGCATGTAGGAAACGAATGACCTTGATATTCCGGTACATAATTTTTCTTTCCCACTTGAATGGGCATATTCGAAAGATGGGGGCGGTTGGCAGTCTCTCGGATACCTTGGCCAATCGGTAATGAGTAATATGATCTGACGACGGAAATAAAATGCTCTTGATGCAATCAGCCAGACCTTCTGAGTGATTCCTTTCATTGCCCTATTATCACCTATCTCGACTTGCCGTGCTTTCCACAGACGTGTCGGCGACCATAGGAATGAACGTGGAGTGGTCCGTTCTAGAGGATGATTAAAGGGTAGACGGTGATCCCAGAAAAGAACCACGTATGTTTAAATTCAAGTCTTGAACAAGCGCCGACGGTCTTACCTGTTTAGAAGCCTTGAGCAAACAAATAACTTGCGTTAACGCCAATCACTCCATGTTTATTCATTTTTTTGGTTTTGCGCTATTCATACACAGAAGCCAGTTCCCGAGCTGCAGCTTATGGGATTGTTCTCTTCGTTTCCGTGCGATGCTGATGAGCGAGAGAAAAGAGAGAGAAATCTAGAACCTGAATCACCACCTCCAGTACCTCTTTGACCGCTCGAATGCAATTCGTGCCCCCTGATTGCCCAAAATCATGCAGACCCTATGTGCAATAAAAAGAAACTTTTTTCTTCGTCTACCAGCAAATAGGCGAGGGGAGAGACAAATGTCCTCCATGAGGCAAAATAAACCGAGAAATGAAAGCAGGCCGCTGACGTCCGTGGTGTCGAGCCCATGCCCAGTACGCCGGAGAAGAGAGTGTCATCAAAGTGTGTTTCCGTCAGGAATGTATGGCGAGGACGACCACATCCTATCGCAAGGTATTGCATCTTTCCCACCTGAATTGTTTTCGTCCTCTCGTTATTTCTGACCTGAGGCCCCGCAAGTCCAGGCATCCTGCAAGGAACCTTTCCGCGAATTTCCCGATCGCAAGAAAACAAACAACTTTTCCAATCGTTTGTTATCAGAGACACCAAGATCGGCCGGGCTCACACCTACAACCAAGAAACGTGATGGACTCAACGATGCTCGGAGATGGAGAGCATAACCTGGTCTCATAACGGATGATCTCAAACCCGACGTGTGGCAGGCAGTGAGAGAAGATTCCAACCACTGCGTAATTCATCAAACATCCCTGCTTCGTGTCTCTGACCAAACTCGCCTCTCAAGACATGGCAATCCCGGCAACGAGCTTTCTTGCTTCTTCATAATGAGATTCGACATCGTCCAGGGGCCAGTTGTTTTTGTCATTCCCCAGAAGGATCGTTTCGTAGTAAGCAATCAAATTTTCGAGGCCAGTTTTGCTGACCGTATCTCCCGTTGCGTCCGCCATTGCACATGCCCGAAACTCCTCAAACATCTCCAAATCAAAATGCCGAGCCAAGAAATGAGACCAGAACCGATAAAGGGATATCATATCGCTACCACCGGGAACGCCGCAAGCGGTGTCGGGGGTATTGCCAGGAATATCTTCAGCAACAACGCCCGGGCCGACGCCGGCTAAGGCGTCCCGTCTCTTGCCCAGGGTGCGGATGCGAAACTCAGGATACGGAATGTCGTTGATAGATTCCACTGAGCGCATCACCAAATGCGCGCGTTGTGATGGGCTCGGAACACTGCTGCTGCTGCTGCCGCCGCTGCTGCCGTCCCTTGCATCACCACCGCAAGCCTCATCGACCTCTTCTTCCAACTAGGACTGAAGGACTTCGGCAGGCTGAATGTGGTTTCCGTTGGTCAACGCGGCGCTGTTCTGAGCCTCAGCGGTGCCATTGACGTGGGGCTGGGCCTTTGACTCTGCATCAGCAGAGGCCGAGCCCTCGGCGGAGCCGCTGGGTTGAAATTCAGGAACATGAGCTGAGAGCTGACCGTTGGGTTGGCCGGCAGCTGAGGCATCGGCAGGATAAGGCATGTATCCGTTTCCCATGCCGTTTGTGTATCCGGTGGGGGAAGTGACTGGGTACTCACCCATCATACCCGGGGGATATTGGGCAGAGTGGAAGGAGCGGTAGTAAAAGTATGCAGGTCCCCCGTTGCGTGCAGCTTCCACACGCTGGTCCAGGGCTTGGTAGACGAACTTCTGCCAGTGCGTGCGAGAGCGAAGGCGTTCGACATTGTCGTCTCCGATAACATAGTCCAGCTCCGTGCACTCGCAAGCGATCATGCGGAGCGCATCCGAATGAGCCAGGTCGCGCACTCTTGAGAAGCTAAGCACCAGATCCAGTGGAACAAAACCCTGACCGTCCATGTGCTTGCGCAGGAAATCATCCTTAAGAAGGTTCTCAAGAGAAAAGTAGTACTCGAGTTGAGGAATAGCAATCTGTCTGAGTTGCTCATACCATCCAAAAGTCGACTGAACAGGCATCGTTGGGTAGTCCCAGGAAGGCTGACCCATGTTGGCCTGGACTTGGCGTGCGCGGTTGGCGTTGGAGCCACCAACTCCACGGTAAGGTCCAGAACCGTTAGATTGGCCGCGGCCGCCACGGCCGCCTCGAGACTGAGAACCACCGTAGGACGGAGCAAAGTTGCCACTCTGGTGCAGAGGGGGGCTGGCATACTGGCGGGGAGGACCCTGAGAGCTGAAAGAGTTGCCGTTGCTCATGTACGAGGACTGCTGAGCGTGCATGGGAACGTTGCTAGGATGTCCGCCACGGCCACGAAAGTTACCACGGCCTCTGTCGCCGCGACCCTCGCCTCGAACAGGTCCTGCCTGTTCCTGATTCGTAATTAGTACATGGCCAAAATCCCATCGTTCGAACATCATGGAACTTAAACCTACGTTCGTGGCATTCGACTGCGAGTCTTTCGTACGCTCGCCGGAAGCAGGTGCGGGAGCCTTGCGCTGCTCCTTGGTAACGTCCATAGAGGCTCGCTTCGCGGCAGCAGGAGGCTGTGAGTTGGTTCTGGCAGGAGCGTTGCCATCTCTGGCACGCTCACGGGCTTCACCTCCAGTCTTGGAGGGGGCCATTGCCGACTTGTCGGCGGCGGCGCCAGCGGCGCCGTGGCCTCCTCTAGAGGTGGTATCGCGGCCACCACGAGCACCACCTCTTCCTCCGCGAGCACCTCTCGTCGAGGGGATAGGAGTGGAAAACTGCACACTAGGCACGAAATCAATGCGCTCCCACTTGTCCTTGGACCGTCCCTTGGAACCGGACTCGTCTTCAGCGTCTGGGCGCTCCGCTTTCTCGGCGGGCTTACGCTTCTCTTCCTTCACAGCTTCCTTGACTGCCGTCTCTGGTGTGGGCCATGAGGTAACGTCATTGACGGGCGGAGGCAGTTCAGTGACTCGGTTATCCCTCTCGATCAACCTGGAGCCACGAGCGCCGTTTCTCCTAGTAACACCGTCGTCAACCTTACGCTGAGCCTTGGTGCCATTGACAACACCGTTTACAGCCTCAGAGCTGTCAGCGGCCTTAGTCTTCTTCTTGGACTCCTGGCTATTGGGCCAAGTGTCAGCAGTGGGGGCAGCACCAGAGTCGGATCTGGTGGGGGCAGGGTGGGCAGGCAGGGTGATGGTGGTCTTCGCGGCTTGAGTCTCCTTCCTTTGTGTCCAGATGTTGATCGAGGGAAGCGGCGCCTCAACCAACTCGACCTTGGGCAATTCCTTCTCTTGCTCTGCAGCCTTGTCCTTCTTGGACTCTTCGCTCGACTCTTTGCCAGCCTTGCCCTTTCTTGGCTTCCTAGCGCCCTTCTTCGGCTCAGCTTCGTCAGTCACGCGAGTGGATGCGCTTGCCGACCTGACGCTCTTGTCACTTCGACGGGTCGAGCTCTCGGTGGCAGCGTCCTCGTCGTCACGTCGCGAATCGGCGACGGATGGAGCGGCAGATGTGGTGTTGTTATTAACCTCGGCTGGTGCGGAAATGGAGTCCTGCTTAGCAGCCAGCTGGGCCTTGAGGGTCGTATTTCTCGACGTCTCTTCTTCGGCGTTGGCGGTCTTGACGGCGTTGGGCTCAGCGTTGGGTTGTTCGCCGTTTGCTGAGTCCTTGACGTTCTCGGTGCTCTGCGTAGCCGAGGGCTGACCCTTGGCGGCTTGAGCGTAAGAGAATTGAGCGGCCATTGTATCTGATTTTAAGGCTGATGCAAAAATGGGCACGCCTTGGAAGACTGTTGAGGGGTATATCGGACCAGGACAGATGATCTACAGATCGGATCCTGCCAGGCCCCAGAAAGATAGCCTATTAATGGCTTCTGCGATGGGTGAACCAATGTCTACCAGCAACTCCTCGAGCGGAGACGGACCAGAGAAGGCGAACCAGCCTCCCCGTATGTGGTCTGAAGAAAGGACGTCGAACGACAGACCGAGTTGTCGTCAGCGAAGATGCGGGTGTCGATTGGTGTCGTGAACAAGTTGCGATCTACTGTTGACGAGAGAGTATGTTAGGACAACGTGGTTTTTCTGATCCGGGCAGGGCGGAAATGCTGTGGACGGGAGAGAGTGGGTGCGGGGAGAGCAGGAAACGAGCCTCCGACAGAGCCAGGCAGACGAGACTGTACTCAGAGCGAAGGCGCGGGGGCTGGAGAATGGTATGGAGGGGTCGTGAACAAGCGGTGGTGATCGTACCGAGTAATAGAGACTGTTGGGTAGAAGTCAACTGAATTCGGTGGGCTCAAGGAAGGAAAAAAGCAATTCGTCCTCGGGTTGCCGCGATCTAAGAAAATTTGGCCGTGAAGGACGGGTAAACACAAAGCTTCGATTGGAGGGCTCGTCGGACTGAGGGGTTCTCTTGCTGGCGGTTGTGTACGCAGATAGGTAGGCAGGTAGGATATGCAGCGGGCAGAATGACAACGCGGCAGGTCCAAGGAAATAGGAGACCACGAAAAATACCGGAGAGTGGTAAGTTTGTGGAGGAGAGGGAGGGGAGATTTTGTGCGCCTGTGGAAGGGGGAGAAAAGGTTACAGGAATAAAATCTGAGGCCCGAGTTTTTTTTTTGTGAACGAATTTTTTTTCCTCTCGGGAAAGCCACTACCAGGTTGGCACTTGAGGTAAAGGTGGAGGCAGCTTGTCGACCTGACTTTTTTTTTATTTAATTTTTTAGCGGGGAGGCGGGAGGGGGAGGAACACTGAGGGCTGGTAGTGAACGGTGATTGGGACAGCGACTTGGACTTTTTGACCGTGACAGACGGGCAGGAATGACTGTCTGACTGACTGGCTGGCTGGCTGAGTGAATGACTGGCCTGTAGGTATCGGGCTGGCTTGGGACAGAATGGGACCTTGGTAAGATATCCGTAGTACCAACCGGCCTGGGAGCGGAGAAATGGATTTTTCCCTGGTTTTACACGCCCACGGGGAACTCGGGAGTGAAGAGTGATGGTAAAAAGAGTAAGTAGTTAGGTCAGGCAAGGTAATCAATTCACCGGATTGAATTCCTGGACGGACAGACAGACTCAGGCAGGCCGTCAGGGAACCTGGAAGGCCGGAGCAGATGGAACACACACCTACCTTACCTACCTACCCAGCACTGAAGGTACACTGAAGGTACTGGACCCTATTCACCTACCTACGCTCCGGCGGAAGCACTCACGACCTAGGTAGGTAAGGTAAGTATCCAGTGTCTCAGGCGCTAAGGTGTACGATGCGCGGTCCTCCGTGG
>JABGLZ010000878.1:0-15942 GCA_014705045.1 Colletotrichum theobromicola | reverse complement strand
TTTTTTTTTTTTTTTTTTTTTTTTTTTTTTTTTTTTTTTTTTTTTTTTTTTTTTTTTTTTTTTTTTTTTTTTTTTAATCTCGCCACGGGAATCCCTTGAGCCTGCACCTTTTGCGCGAGCCATTGGCGCAAGCATGCAAAATCCATTTCGATATTCCCGGCAACAGGGGCCCATCGGTCCCAAGTTCGTGGTGAGATGCTGGTTGGCAGCTGGGTACGAATACCGGGGCCGTTGCGGATGCGACTGTTGATGGGGGCAAGTGTTGGTGAGTTTGCCGTCCCAAATGCCTGCCGGCATCGTCACCGTTACCTTCCTTCCGTTTCTTGAAGTCGTGCCATGCCCTGTTCTGCACTGACGAGCAGCCAGGGAATGGAGCTGATAAACCACTCATCTTCTCTCGATTCTAGTGACCGCCCCTCACTCATTCAGAGCTCTGCATTGCTCTCTTTCTACATTCAGAGGACACCCGATCCCTCAAATCCTCTCAAACATTTCCGGCTTTCTGTGGGTAGCTCGGCCGCCATCCGACCGACTTTTATCCAAGGTTCTCAATGTACAGTCGCCGTACTCCGTGTCTGCACGTCCGATCCTCGCACTCACAGACAATCGTTCAACCGGGCCAGAGGCTTGCCTTGCCTCGCCTTGCATCATTCTGCGTCGCCGTCTGTTTCTTGGCCCAGCCTCTCAGTCGGCTCGTCTCTTGTTTTCCTCCACTCGCTGTATCCAGAGTCTTTTTCACCCCTCTCACATACGACGATCTCGGTCTCCAGCCTACTACAAAACTTGCCTGAGCCGGCCCCTGGTGATTCGCCGTCGGCTTATGACGCGCGCGACCGACGTGCTCTGTCTTCGAGGCGACGCAAGCCACCAAGCTCTCGGAACTCGACCAAGATGCAGGCCCTGTACGCCTTCTGCCTCTTATCAACCACCCCCGTGCCCTCTCGCTTCGGCCCTACCTTGGCCGTCATACATGTTACCATAAACCCCCGTTTTTGGACCGTGCCGCCATCCAACTCGCACAGGTCGAGCATGGCCCACGGGGCAGGTAGGAACGTATCCTTACTGTACGCAGTATCCGTACACGCCTTCAGACCCTGTCATCTGGCATCCCACACCCCCGGCTCATCCCAGCTTCTCCCCTACCTCGTTACATTAGCCACTTGCTTGGCTGTTTAGATGTTATTTGGTAGCTCTTCTCATCTCTCATATCTGTCCGCTCTTTGTGCCGTTCCTATGCCTGAAGTCCGGCGGTTATTCGTTCCCATGATGGCTACGGCGGTACTATATCAACAAGACCTCAAGCTACCGCGGACTGCGGGGGTTCGAGGCGAGTTGAAGGGAAGCAACGACCGTTGGAATTTTGGGAGGGAGGGTGAGGGTGGTCAGCGGCCGCAGACGCACTCAATCGCCGTTAGCCACTACCAAGCCTGACTTCCAGCCCTTCAGCACGCGCCCCCTCAGGCTCTCAGCTACTCCCCTCATCCTTTATCGGTAGGGACTCCTGGCCGGCTCGAGTTTTTACCGCTTTATTTCCCGTCCCGAAAAGTGGAGGCGCTGAGAGGAAGGGCAAACCGAGAGATTCGTTTGGAGTGAGCACCGTGGAGAAACAACCCAGAGCACTAAAATCCCCCGTCCGACAATGTTCTTGGGGTCCATGAGCCTGGGCGAGGGCGCTGGCCTTGGCGTCTGCGTGGGGCCGCTTGCGCAGTCTCCGACCCTCCGACCGCCGGCCGCTGAGTGGTGCTGCCCAGGCCAGACAAAGCTCGACCGGAAAACACCAGACGAAGTCATTGCCTGGCCTCAATGTCTGTTCGCTGAGCTTCGTCTCGAGCCAGTCCGTCTGCTCCTTGGTCGACTGCTGACGTCTGTCACTTGTAGTGGAAGCATACCAGCAAACACACGACACTCCGACCCTCCTCTTCATGCGAGGCTTCAGCTGGACAATTGACATATGGATGGGGAGCCTCCCGGCTTGCCTGCCCAGCAACAGCATTCACCATACGCAGTAATAGTCAGCTATGCGCATCCGTGAACTGGCAGTCTTGGCTATGTTGCCGCGTTGCGCCTGCCTGCGCTACTTGGGCCTTGCATGCTGAGTTTACAGTCTGGCTGGAACGGTTCTCGAAGCATCACGCAACCACAGGGGAATGCTTCCGTGTACACTGGATTGCGACATTTTCGCATTGCTCATCCGCCAACTTGTCCACTGCGTATCTCAGCAATATTACTCCGCGCAGAGGGCGAGATTCATATTGCATCCTCTCCCGAACCACTGAGCCCTGCTGGGTGCGTGGCGTGCTGCCACGGCCAGACTCCGTACCTACGCAGTAGTAATCACCCCCCTCCTTCCGAATTCACACCCACTCCCACATAAGCCCACGCCCACACGGACCAATGCTCCACGTGGGCCACAGAGTCCGTGGTTCGATGCTGGGGGCCAGTCCCGGCAGAAACAAGCATGTGCCGAGTCACCGTTACAACCTGCAGATAGCTGATGCAGGCGAGGTCGAGGGGGAGCCACGCCCACAGCTACAGCTACCCAGCTGATTGAAGGGTACTTAAAGCAGCGAGACGCGCGCGATGCCTGCATCACTGTCACACGGTGAATGGGGTTGAGCAGTGGTCAAAGATCGATGTGGGAGCGGCGGTTGGCCGATGGTGGGAGGGCTCTTCCCATCCCCTCCCCCACCATACCTCCTTTAACCCTGAGATGGAAGTCAAATAATCATCGGCCTTCGAGACGGACGGAACATAGGATAGGCGGCGTTAGCACCTCGAATTCCATCTGCAGTATGGTGGTGACTACGGTTCCTCCGCAGTGCAAACCCCGGCTCGCGTTCGTGCGTCTCGGGTCATCTAACACCATCACGACAGCCGAAAACTTTCTTCCAGAACATGAGTACCTGAGGCGATCTCCCAGCTGGCGGCCACGGCAGAGACGAGAGGGGAATGCTACACGTGTTGTGAGGGGTTACAAGTCGCGCAGTCAAGCCTGCAAGTGACCTTGGGCGCAGAGAGTTCGAAAATACTCAAATGTTCGCGGCATGAACTGCGCATACATCATGGATGTACCATGAAAGATTGGTACGCGTGCTTGTTGCTCGTTCGCCGCGCCGCATGAGCTGCGTCTGGTCAGAAAGTCAAGACGACTCTCAAGAGGAGCGAGGTCGAAGATGCGTGTTCAAAGTAAGGAAATCGACAGCACATACACGTAGATAGAAGGGAGGAGGAAACCCAAGAGCGTCTCGGATCCGTCCGTCGCTATTCATGCTATACCTCACAACGGACCTTCTAGCCGCTCGAATGCGGTCGATGATATCAGAGTCTTCTCCTCGTGGCGACCACATAATTGAGCACCTGTCCTGTCAGTCGGATTTTATACCGCCCAGATACAGAAAGAAACCCCGGTTCTGGGTTCACAGCAACATGCACACGTTGAATCGACATCCCCCCTCCCCCAATTTAATTACCCTCAGGCCGATTCCTGGCTTCGGTTCGGTTCGGTGGGGAGCAGTTCATCCTCCTCGCGAGTCCCATTCGTCCTTGGCCCAGTGGCCAGAATCCTGATCCTTGGGGTTGGTACCGAGTAAGATCATCTTAAACCAAAGCAAATTAACCATGTCCTCAAGCAAGCCTTCGCTGTGCAAGAGACATCCGTACCTCCATCTGTGAGCCGGCGACAGTCGCTCTCCGGCGCCCGACGTGATCAAGTCAGGCAGACATCGCCAACCTCAGATCCTCCTCATGAGACTGAGACAGGATTCAATACCAAAGCTGTCCATCGGCCCGCTGTTTCGATATGCTCGTTCCACGCGCGTCAGGAGCAGCACGGTTGGCCAAGCGGCTCATGCCTCCGAAACGAAACCTCTGATTTTGGATGGGATGGAAAAGCCGGAACCGCTGCCCCATTCCCAGGCTTCCCGGTCCATCTGTTCCTCGTTCAATCTCATCTTACCTGTTAGAATTTTACCTTCTCGGACTCCTCTCCTGCTCCTCCTCCCACGACTTGACTCGACTCGGCGCGACTGACTAACAGTTGGCTGCCTCCCGTGTGTACTTTGTCGTCTACCTTTCCATTCGGCGGCTATCGTCGCCTTTCGCATCTCGATGGGGTATTTTGGCCCTATGTCAGACCTAGTCTGCCTACGTGTCTGTTATAATTGATGCTGCTATATCAAGTGCCATTACACTCAGCCTTAAGCAAAACTACCTTTGTCAGTGCTTTTACCTAGGTTGAGCAGTCGGGGATATCCATTGTGACGAGTACCGGGTGTGGCAGCCCTCCTCGTCAGAGAGAGAGAGGGAGACGGGGAGCGATGCGCAGGCAAGTTTGAGAAGTTGTTCCTCTCTTTGCCGCCGTCCAACATCAGCCTTACAACCTCAGACGCGATTGCATCGTGCGTTACGATGCGCAATGGTGAGTAACGTGTGAAAGAGGGTGTGTGTGAGATTTATGAGAGGTTCGAGGCCCAGACCAAGACTTGATCTTCTAGTGCCGTCACCAAGGTGGTCAGTGCAGAGGCTGAAAAGGGTGATGGGGTGGGTTGGATTCACATGTGCTTGCAGCCTGCATATGTCGCGCTCACACGTCGAACGACTTGTTGATTTTTCCCACCGAAGCCCAAGTACCCTCTCTCACGCATAGTATATGTCTTCTGAACTGGATCCCTACATTGTTCTTTTTCTTTCTTGTTTCCAACGGTCATCCTCCCATCCCCTCTTTTCTTACCTCCGCCCATCTGCTCGAGTCGCGGCAGGCACTGCACAAATTTGAGCCCTTCTGTCAAGCTGGACCCTGACCCCAGCAGCACCAACTTTCGTTCTTTTACTCAAGATATTGCAAAAACAGCATTGGAACTGGTCTGAACCATGCTCTCTCCTTCTCTCACGCTCATTTGTGCTGATATTTGGAGGGTAATTATTACTGAGATTCCGTCTAGTCCCGAAACGCCCCGGAGCTCATTCCCGGCCTTCGTCGAGCTCATGTTGAATGACGCCGGCCCGTGTCGATATCATGCTTCGCTCCCGTCGATCCATTTCTGTTTCGCAGTTGAAGTTTATATACAGAAATCCTTGCCTGAAGAAACTCCATTTTTGCGTTTTTCTTCGCTGATGCCCGTCATCAACGCCTCCTCGTGACAGGAAGCCCGCGGTCATTACTTACTCCACTTGTTCCCATCGTTGCTCGCGCAGGGGCTTTTCCTTGTTGGCTGCGGCTCTGCTGCCATCCCTCTCTTCCTTCCAGGCCCAATACTCTGCGAGACGTGTCTCGGCGTAAGACGCATAGTCGAAATCAATCTCCGAGATGACGGCTTGGATAAGCGCCCAGATACCCCAGTAAAAACCAGGTACGCCACGGAACAGGTCTACCTCGTCATTGAATTTCTTCACTTCGGCCTCTAAATCAACGATATTCTTGCCGGGCAGAATGTTGAAGTAGGTGCGGATGTACTCATCGATGAACTCGCGACGCTGGCTGCAGCTGGGCAGCACGCTGTAGTCGCAGTCAAAACCACCCCACTCGGCGAAGTGGTTGGCGATGTCGAACGCAGCTGGCGATGGTGTTGCGTACTCGTAGTCAATGAAGGTGACCGATACTTGATCTTTGGCGCCGCTCGCAGCGTAGGTCGTCGGTAACACAATTACATTCCCGCTCAGAAGGTCGCAGTGGGCAAATACAAGCTATGAAATGGAGCTGATCAGCCAAAACTCTTCCACAACGTGGTTCAGGTGAGCATTTCTTACCCCGTCGACTCCCAGTCCAGGGCGCTGACTGAATTCATCCACAAGCCATTCTAACTCGTGTTGTAGCTTGTCCTGTCTCTGTCTCTGCTCTGATGTATCCGTTGGCAGGGCTAGAATCCATTTCTGCATCACGGTCCATACATTCGGAGTTGGCTTTCCGGGCGCGGCGTTCTCAATCATCTCGTTCCTGTCTTGGTGGCTTTGATCTCCATTCTCCTTGGCGGTGCCGTTCTTCGATGTCGGATGCGTAATGCAAGGGACGGTGGCGTGCCATTGAGCCAATCTTCTGGCAACGGCGGTATAAATGGATGGCTTTCTTAGGTCCTCGGGGGCGGTGACACTGCCTTTGACGAAGCGATAGAGCATGCCATTCTTGAAACGAGCAAGCAGCTCGGGTGCCAGGCCATACTTCATGAGAAGTTCATGGTTCTGAGCCTCGCGCTCGCGGTCGATGAGAACAGCCGTTCCATTGCCATAGGCTCGCAACAATATGGCCTCCCTATCCACCTCCTCCGTCGACCATCCTTTTCGTTTGTTGACAGCCTTGAGCAGGGTGTTGGTGATGCCGTCGGTGAAGCGAACGAACTCGATCTTGTCATCAGCGGTGTCCCAGTCTGGTCGAACAGTCAGGATCAAACGAGTCGCGGATTGCTGAGATTCTTCGCTGTCGTAGGAGAGGGGGAGGAATCGGACGTGGGCAGACGTCAACCCGTTCGGGTGGCCGTTGCTCGCACCTTGGGTCATGGCTGGACCGTCAAGGTTGTTGGTGATCGGAAGGGGTGTCAAAAGCCCAGATGATGGCAGGAGGACAATTGCTTTAAGATATGCGGCCTTCGAAGGGGTCTGGAAACGACGGGTACGTAAATCGTCAGAGTCGAGCGAGGTGAGGCTAAGGTCAAGGACGGATTGCAAATACGGGGGTTTTGAGGCGGTCTGAGATAGGCAAGGGGTCGTAAGAGAGCTCAAGTAGTCGAGGGAGAGGTCGAAAGTAGGCGGATACGGTAAGAGGTAGATTGGCAGAAAACGAGCCAACAGTCTGAATTGATGTGGGTGTGAAGAGTCGAATAAGGGGAGGGAGAGGAGAGAATTGGGACGGGGGAGTAAATGGCGGACGGGTTGACAGGGCAGGGGCAGGACTTCCAGTATTAAAGTCAAGAATCAGTTGTCGTCTTTGGCGCGAATCGAGTCAAGCGGAGCACACGACCTGTTGCCTTCCTCGTTGCGGAGCCGAAGGTCGAAAAAAAGTCGTCGCTAAGCCAGGTAGTTTAATGAAGATGAGTTCGTTGGGTGTGGTTTTGGCGGTGGGCGGTGGCTATCCTCCTTTGGTCGTCGGTGAAGGAAAGGAAGTAACAAAGACAGTAAATAGGCAGTCAGCTAGCCAGCCAGCCAGGGAATAGCTAATGCTGGGTAGCTTCGGTAGAGATGCAGAGATGCACAGGTAAAAACAGACGTAGAACATGTGAAAGCCACCGGGACCGCCACATTTTCAATTGATTAGGGGACTGCGTTGGATTATGCGCAGTAGGCGGGGAGGTGGATTCCTTGACCCGTTGCAGTGTGCGTACCTATCCGTAGGTAAGGTAGTGTCTTTCATGGGTGTTGCAGCGAAAAACCCCAACGCCAGCGCCAGAGCCAGATTTGCACAATTCATTCAACGATCCCATATTTGTTGGCCTTTGCGCTGGACGAGTGGCACGAGCGTCAGTCTTTCCAGTGTCGTTGGGTGGGAAAGACATGCGGGCGGGCGTTGGAGGGGCGAGAAGGGGTCCCGGTTAAACATGACAAGACGGGAGGTAGTGTCTTCTCCTTCTCTCTCCTCTCGTCCCTTGCTTGCCTTCTCTCGTTTGCTCGCGTGCGAAAGCGGGCTTTTCTCTTTGTTCGAACGGTTTCCCCGCCGCCACCTGACTGCCCGCCCAGAGGCACCGCACACCTGCAGTACCTAAGGTAGGAGCCAGGTTGTGGCTGCCACCTCAATTTCCAGGGCCTTGCAGCAGCTGCTACCTGTTATTGCATGCAGTGCGACAACCTCAAAGAGCCTGGAACAGCTTGCGACTGGACGAATTATACAGCCACTTGATCATGTCCTCTCTCGGCATTGGCCGCCTTCTCACCCTACCTGAGTGATGGATCGAAAATGACCCCAAAAAGTTGGGGCTACCATGTCGTTATTTCGTCATTGTTGGAGCCGACCAGCTCTCTACTGTGTCTTCCATCGTTACCACTGCCCGCCCCAAAACTCTGATCAGCGCGGGAAACTCTTGTTAAGTTTGCTGTCCGCAGTGTCAAGTTGAGGGGAGGTGCGAGAGATGCAGCGGTCAGCCGTACGTATTTCCCCACAAACTACAAACCTTCCACTGTTGCGAATGACTTTTGATTGTCGGATCGACCGTCCTTGGGCGCCGGCCCTCGAGGGGCTGGACACGCTCACCGACTACACGTGTCTCTCCTTGATGCAGTCCTTGTACTGCGTATGTCTCTGCACTCTTCTACTATGATAGGCGTTCAGGCCAGCGTATGACAGGCGGGAGATCAGGAAATTCTGCGATGTGGCCTAAATACTTACACTAGGTGCGGATGGATATGCGTGGATACTTGGAGACGGGGGCGTTTTTTGAGGGGGAACTCCAACAAGACATGTGACGGCTCTAGGCTCAGACCCGCAGTGGAAGACCCTTTGACAATGTTTCCGCCTGGGCACACGATTAGACTATCCCGAAAGTACCTTACCTTACCAGCTAGAGGGTGCCATTGCTCGCTGACCACTGATTACCTTACTTAGTACGCCGTATCTACCTACCCAACCTGCTAACTGCCACCGCCCACCGCCGAAACCTTGGGAGCCTCAACCCCACTCCGATATCTGAACGGCGTTCAGCCACATGTGCGCTTAGACCATCCTGCGCTTTCACCGTCGCCGCCAGGCAGCTTTTCGTCTATTGGCCGCGTTTTCGCTCATGCTCATCCGCACATTCACGGAATCGCTTCCCAACAAGACACTATCAATTGCATCTACATCTTCGTCACGCACGAACATCGGATTGCGCCCAGCCAACCACCCGGCGCCCCATTTGCCCTTTTCAACACTGCCGAAGAGCTGGATTTCCAGGATGATGTAGACTGCCTGCTTGCCGCCTTACCTAGCGTCAAATCCCTTGGTGTCCGTTCCAACCACGCCGCTGGGATATGACGATGCCCGCTGGACCACTCCCATCTCATCATTGATAGCTCGCAGCCGTTGGGATACCCCTCCAGCCGAGCCGTTGTCCCCCGTGACACCGATTATTGCCGACATGGCGCAGCCCGTGCTCCCGAACCCGTCCAACTTCCTAGCCGTGGCGCTCGTCATCAACCGATCTCGTGATGGCCCCAATTTTGTCTTTCACTACCCGCCTCATGTCCTGCCTCCAAACCAGTCAAAGAGCCACGAGCCGGCAGATGCCACTGCGGATAGCGATGACATCCTGCTTGAGCGTCTAAACCAGCCCGCTTCGCTTGACGCGGACGCGAACGCGGACGATCTGCAGCAATGGACCGAGGGAGACGATCACCTAATCACCGATGAAGGGACTCAGGTCGTGCCCTGGGAGCATGTGGCCGGCTTCCCTACCAAAGACCTCGCCAGTATCTTGACTCCTGGAAGAGCCTATCACAAGAAACTCTTCCAGCTCTCTCTCGACCCACTCTACTGCGTCTCTTATCCCATCCATGTGCCCGAGAGTGGTAGCTGGAAGAAAAAGAAAAAGAAGAAAGGGAAGCCGGAGAGGGCCAAATCTGTGCGGACGGAGGAATCCGCCGTCTTGGTTGACTATGATCCAAACGAGGACAATGAGGAAACGCCCACCGGGGCAGACGCGTCTCAGACAGAAGCCAGACGCGATGAAAAGCTCCAGCCGGATGAGGTGGATGACAAACGCGCTTCCATGACCATGTTCAACCTGGTCTTCATACTCAACCCGAGGAAGCAGGAGGCCAAGGAGCTTATCGACACCCTGTATCTGAATATCATTAAGAAAGTGAACAAGGCCTACAAGTACTGCCAGCAACACAGTGAGTTTGTGTGGAAGGAGTCGAAGCGTATTTCCGTGTTGAAGGACAAGGGCCGCGAAGACAGTAAGTTCAAGCGCAGTTATTTCTGTGACATCAAAGCTGACGCCGTGCTGCAGAACGCAAGATGAGCTCCTTGTGGAGCGAGATACTCGCAACCTCGTCTCTCGCCGCCTCCGTCCAGGACATTTATGAAGCCGTTTCTCAAAACAAGATTGCGGCCCTGCAGCTTGACACGGCGGCTGGGCCCATCACACCCTCCGTCCAGATACCCGTGCCATTCTACGTTACCGACCTGCACCAAATCGGTCAGAAGGAGTCCAGAGGTCTCTGGCTGACAACAGCCAACTCATTCATAGGGGAAGACACCCTGGACGAGCCTGGCTTTCTGGATCGCAACTTCGCACTTCTTCTCATGGGGGATGAGAAAAAAATAATTGCTGAGCTGCAGGCAGACCCAGACCCCAGCACAGTTGCCATGGTTGAGTTTGCTCGGTTATCGAAACCAACACAATCGTGAGTGGACTCCCGTTCGATGCATCACTGGGTTTTTGCCAGCCTCTGACCGAGATGCAGCTTCTACCAAGTGGGCCAAAGTAACGTCCTGACGCTGAGCCAAGTGCGTAAGTACGCACAGCACTTCATCTTTTGGCGTCGCGCAATTGCAATCCCGCCTCTCCATGCTCGTGATATTTACATCATGTCTCCCAACTGTGACACTCGCAACCTCCCCAGGGCTAGTTCTGAGTGGCAAAAGACATTTCCCCTGGCTCCGCCACTGACCAACTTCCTTGCCGAACTATCCTATGCGCCGCGGCCGTACAAGCACTTTTGCCCTAGCAAGGCACATCGTCCAACGTATCTGGCCATGCTGGCCTGGCTGATGCGTGGTGCTTGGGTCACCCAGCTCTGCACCTTTGCATACGTTGTCGTCTGGCCCGAGATAATCTACGAGGTCGAACACAAGCTCGAGAGTGACGAGCTGCGCAAGGCCGACGACACCAGCTCGCTCAGCACCAGCAGCGGCGCGCGCAGCATCAGTTCCGGCGTCTTGAATCCCGTCGACGAGCAGTCCGAGACCGACGGGGCCGCGGGGGCGCACGTGCCGACGATGAGCGAGCAGGTGGCCGAAAAGGCCCGGCTAGAGCGCATCGCGGAGAAGACGCAGCGCGAAGCTGCCGAGAAGGCCACGGCGCATGCGCGCAAAATGCTGCCCACGGCGACAGACCACCCGTCGACCAACGACGCGCCGCACCTGGCGCGCATGGTGCCGTACATAATCGTCGACGCCAAGCAGGCCACGGGCAAAGACTCGCTCTACCTCTCGGCCATTGGCAAGCGCTTCAAGGATCCAAAAGTCGCCAAGGCGTGGCAAGACTTTTGGAAATACTTTAATGGGCAGACGGCCCTCGAGAGAATCGCGTTGCAAGAGGATATGAAACGCAAGGAGGTGTGGAATCTGTTGACTGCGATGAGCGAGCATCTTCTTTGCGCGCGGCATTGGTAGAGACACGTCCTGGTCATGAGTTTCGACCGTGAAATCGTCATGTCGACGAAGGGCATCTCACCGGCGGCAGTCCACGATTCACTACACGGAAGTCACAAACACCTGCCAAACTCGTACTAGATGCAACTAAGTGCAAAGAAAAGTCATAGGTTATATTGTGGAAATATAAAATGAGGGTATCATTGTATGGATGCAGAAGGAAAATGAAAGGCGATACACACGCCAATCACGTGGAGACGTCAGGATGTCACGCCAGGTATGGTAGATACAAAACAGACCGGACTGACCAACGTAGGCATAGAAAAACATCTGAGCATTAAGAGGAGAGAAAATCCATCTTTGCGATGAGAAGAAATAAGCTGCCTGGAATAGAAGACGCGAAACCGCCCGCAAGATGAAGAATATATGAACCTTGCAAATGCCCAACCAAACCCCCCAGAGGTATCACGACTGCCGGTAGATGAATGCTCGGTAAACCCAGGAAAGAAACGGTAAGGAAACAGAGCGAAAAGAAAAAAAAGAAAAAAAGACCAACGCATACCCTTGGCGTATCCGCGTCATGTTGTTGCCGTTTCGCGCGCTTGCCGCCGTCGCCTACGTAACCAGAGATCCTGCCAACGCCGCTGCCTATGATCCAAACCCCTATGACCGACCGAAGGATGCGAAGCCCACACAAGTATGAAAGGATAAGAACGAATCACCAGACGGCATCCAGGTTGAGCCCTCAATGGTTCTCGCCGGCAGCAACAAAGCCGTTGTCCAAACGCCGTCATTCCATGATGCCACGACACTATTGTGTCAAGTCCATACCAAACTCGTCCTCTTCTTTGAAGTTCAGCGACACAGGTCCACCTTCGTCGTCGTCTGGGTCGTTCCAGAATTCGCTCCCAGCTGTCAGGTCGTTCGTCAGGGCGGCGGCGGCGTCATCCCGGGGGCTGACTGGAAGGCCATCGGGGTTGGTAGAGCCGTTGAGAGGTTCGCCGCGGTAGTCGGTATGATGGGGGACCCTCAGCCCAGAGCCGCTCGCGCGTGAGTAGCCCAAATCATCATTCTTCGAAATTGCCTCCATCAATTCCGTCTGCATGCGCTTCTCGTCTTCTGTCAGCTCGAAGGGGAAGTGGCCGCCGAGTTCCGCAATCGCGTTCATGAGCTCCTCCTGCTGCTGAAGCTTCAAGTGCAACATCCACATTAAATCTCTGGTCCAACTGACGGCGCCGTTGAGAATATCGCCCTTGTTGGGGCCCTTGTCCTTGTCCTCAATGGGCAGACCGGTCGTAATGTTGCCGGTCGTGCCGCCAGCTGCGCGACGCGCACCAGGGCCGGCAAGACCCGAGGTAGCTTGAGAGGGGTTCGAAATGCCTGTGAGTGTGGGTGAAAGCGGCGTACCGTTCTGAATCATCTTTCGAATCTTCTCATCTTCCAGACGGTGGGCAGGCACCAGTCTGCTGAGATCTTGAATTCTCTCATTGATGTTGTCTCGTCTCCTTCGCTCGACAAGGTTGTGGGATTCGCGGCGCCGCTTGCGCTTCATTTCCTGTGAAGAGACAGCCGCAGGCTGAACACCAAGCTTTGCGGGCATAGAAGTGCCCCCCTTCATCATGACCTCGTTCAGCTGAGCCAAGCCAGGCTGAATTGGCGACGAAAAGCCCGAGCCGTAAGATGCCGCCATGCTTCCAGTTGGTGTCTGCATCCACTGCCCCGCAGATGGCGACTTTTCGTGCAGACCTTGAGTTCTAATGGACTGCGAACCAAAGCCAGTGGTTTCAGGCACGGAGTGCATGGTGGACTTCGGCGTCATTGGGCTCCGGGTGTTGGAAGAGCTCTTCCTCTGCATTGCTTGGGCCATCCTGGCTCTGTTCTTGGCGTTGAGATAATTGGCGTCGGCGCTCTCGGCGTTCATGTCTGAGCCGGTCAAAGGCGAGCCCGAGTAAGAGATTGGTGAGTGGAGCGAGGTACCGAGAGACTGGGGGTGGTGTAGCTGACGAAACTGCGAGTTGTTGTAACTGTGAACGAAGGGGCTCTGTATAGGGTCGCCATCGGGGGTGTTGGAGTAACCGTTGATATGATTCTGGTCCATACCATGGTGAGAGCCGTAGATCGTTTGGTTGAAGCCCATACCCATGTCTGACATGCCGCCAAAGTCTTGGCCGTGGCCATGCATGCCAGCCTGGGTCTCGGTCGGGCTGCCAAGGCCATCGAGTAGCTCGTCGTCGCCGAAGAGAGCAGAGCCACTCGAGAAGCCGTTGGAGTTGTTTGCAGAGTTTGAGTTGAAGTTATTGGAGTAGGATGATCCAAAGTTACCGCCCATGGCAAGATCATTGGGATCGATGCTTCCGCCGCCAGCTCCGCCGTGGCCACCGTTGAACTGGCCGAAGCCGTGTTGTGCCATTTCGTTTCTTATGCTCTTGGAGCGCAGTATTGACCTGTCGCGATGCAAGCGTATGGGTTCCGCGATTACGGAGGCCTCGTGGTACTTGAAACTGGACACACCGCCTGTCGTGGAGCAAAAGCCTGAGTCGGCTGTCGAAGCTACGCAGGTTGTCGAAATGGTAAGAATCGAAGGGAACTTCAAGAGCTGCCGGAGGTTAAAGGTCAGCGGTGCAGTCCATAGGCGCAAGAGCAGATATATGTGCGTGAATCCAGGTTGCGCAGTTGCGCGGGTCGCAGTCTTCGTTTCCGCTTGGTGTCGGACATACACGAGCCTGGGGTTGGACAGGCGGATGTTCTCCACACAGACAGTGGACAGCCCCAAACGCCACCGAGGCAAGCGGAGTAAGGTAGGCAAGAAAGGCGCGCCAAAGGCAGGACTGACTCACCGACTTGGTAGAAATAAAACGGTCGGAAACGTGTGGTATTTGCAGTCCACAGCAGCTTTTTGTTACCTGGTGATTCAACGCAGCGTTGCAAAAGATGCGGGGACGGCGGCCTAAATAGAGCAGACCTGTGAGGGTACGCGAGTGTTTTCCAGACGGGTGACAATTGAGAGAGCGGGTGAGAGCAGACGGTGTAGGTGTGGGCGCTAGGAAGAGAGACGGAAAGTCAAAGCGAGGCGAGGGAGATAGATGTTGGCCGCTGTCTATCGGTCAGTCGCAACGGGCGTCGAGATGTAAAAAGGTTGATGACGGCTTGTTTCGCTGGTGAAACAGGGCAAACAAGAAGAGACAGCGTCTGGTTGCTGGTCCTGAGATAGACAGATGAAGGGAGGAGGAGGAAAGGTTGGCTGGTAGTGGTTGCGATGGAAATGCGGTGTCGGGGACTCAAGGGTTTGTAGGTAAGATAGCGCACTTGGGTCAGGTAATGTATGTTGGTAGGTGTGTTGGTGTAGCTGCCTCGGGGCTGGGTTTGATCGGGCCTGGCGAATAGTCAGTTAGCACACCTTAGGTTGGATCATGGACATGCGTAGTGTCAAGCAAATGTATGGTTTGCGGTACACCAACGCCGAGGCGGAGAGGAGGGGGGGCAGGCAGGCGAGCGAACGAGCGAGGGGCGCTGAGGTTCCTTGACCTAGAACATTAAGGCAGGGTACATAGAGTAAAGTACCTTGGTAGGGTCGCAGTACTTGGGGGGTGGGGTGAGGGGAAATGGGGCACCGCTCCTCTCTCTCACGCTCAATCTCTGGCGTTCCCCGTCACACAAAATCCTCAAGCCAGCCGGTGTCCACTCAAGGCGGTTTGCTGCGTCAAGGGAGGACAGGACTGCTCTGGAATGTGAGATGGAACTGGCCGTGGATGATCCAGGCTCAGAGACGAGAGGCCGCAGAGGGGAAGGGACCGGAGAGGGGTTGCTGGGATGCGATGCGACAACACACTTGGGTTCCAGGACTTGGTGGTGGAATGGTGGGCAAAGAGGTTTGACAACACCGGGGATGAGGGGCAAGGAATTCGCAGGAATGAGAGTGGTGGCTAGCAATGTCAGGTATGTACCTTAGGTAGGTGCGCTGCGAGTGCGCCGCGGCTGTTGTCCTTTGGCTGTAGCAAACGCTTTGGCTCGGCTGCTGCGCAGTGTCGCACAAGTACGAGCGAAAAGGTCGCAGGTAGTAGCAGAGGCACCTTGAGTTGACGGAAGCCGATGCTCAGACTGAGGCGAGCGTGAGAGGAGTAGGAGCCAAATTACGAGCAGAGGTGATAAGAAGCAGACGGAAGAATGGGCAAAGATTTCGAGTAGGGCGTGATTAAGGATGTAAAGGTGAGTTAGCACCAAGACCGGTTCGTGACCGCCGGTTCGGACGGGTCGGGGTTCAGAGCGAGGCAGTCCAAGTCAACCCGTCTCGTTGTGAAGTCGGTGTCTCTCCTCTGTCCTAGCTCGGCGTCAGCTCATATACATGGACTCGGCAGGATTTTTGAGGTCGGGGGACGTACTTGGCACGAGATGGTGTTAATGCGCGGGCAACACCGTGGAGCGTGCAACCACGGGTCAGCAGCAAACTTGCAACTAGTCAGATATCACGTCTGTTGAAGGGGTACGGGAAAAACGGGGAGAAGAAGAGAGACCACTCGAGAGTGAGCAGAAACCAGAATAGATGGCCAAGTATAATAGATGGTTGGCGGAACAAGCGGCTCTGAGGCTGAGTCGTGACGGAAGGTAGGGGAAGCGAAGGAGAAGAGAGGCATGTGTGTGTGCACGTGTGTGTGTGTGTGTGTGTGTGT
>JABGLZ010000876.1:0-18222 GCA_014705045.1 Colletotrichum theobromicola | reverse complement strand
GACGGTACCCCCCCCCCCGGTCCTTAGAAGCTTAGGTGGGAGAGCCCAGTGAGTGAGTGCACCGCTCCGCATTCTCCGCGCTTTTGGGAACCTGGAAGTTTGGAGACGACCGTCCCATCCCGTCTTTTGCTTCTCCCCCGCAAAAAGGCCTGCCGTCGCCCGTGTCACTGTTCCCCCAAAAGATTTCACAGGAAATACAATAGCTGAGCTCTGACTCGTCGAACGGGTGCGTTTCCAGTTTTCTGCTGCTGACCAAACATTGGGAAAAGAAAAAAAAATAGTGGGAAAGACGGACGGTAGACCAGACCGGACCAGACCAAGTCAGAACCGAAGCCCTCGCAAAAGCCCCATGTCCCGTCCCATGATCCATGTCACCAATCCCAAGGCCCGGTTTCCCTCACCAAGTTCACAGTTCACACAAGTTCGCAGGCGGGCGGCACTGGACACCGCAGCTCGCCGGCGGCCGGGTGGAGCCCCAGCTCGGGCTGCTTTGGGACTAAGTCGACGGGGTTTGTCCGCGCGTGCAACTGCCGCTCGGCCATCTTCCGTGAGGGCGACTTGCCTCGTCGACCACCGAAGGCCTCAACTTCTCAAGGCTGCGGTTTTTTTACGCCCGCGGAGCCTTCGAAATCGAGTCATACTGGCAGTAGCCCCCTTGCAAGTTCGCCGGTTATTGTTACATGAGAACTGCAGATGACTAGGCCAGGCCCATCGGGCCTCGACCGACAATTCGCCTCCCACAAAGGTCCATTGACATTCCCCGTCCCATCTAGGACCATGATCCATCTCTTTTGCAGCTTGCTCCGCGAACTCCAGTCTCTGGCTTCCGCTTCCCCTCAATCCTCCCCAAAAGATGGATCTCGCGCGAATGAATCCCCGTAGTTTAAGCTTACATGCCGTCTCGGCCAACCAGGACATCGATGATTGCGCAGTGGCAAGCCCGGTGATTCGTAGGACAGTAGAGAGAGAGAGATCCATCCCATCCAGACAGACGTCCGGCCTTGCGTCTCATTGCATCCTTTCTCAACAACCCACATCCCTCCCCGGAGGTTGACTGACTCCCCAGGTCCCCTTTTTCCTGCTCGCCTGCGTTCCCAACCCCAAAGTCCCCACGGAGAAGCTTCCTTCAATGGGGACTTTATGGGGTAAAAAACTGGACTGGGGATATCTAAGCGCTCAACTCGCAGCGCGAGCTCGGTGTTCTTTCTTCCCACCCACACACACACACACACACTTTTTCTTCACGACGAGACGGAGACCTTGGAATTGATGCGAAATTTCTGTCGAGGAGAATACCCACTCGTCACATGGCGAAAAGGCCCAAAAGGAGCACGGATTGCCCCTCCACACTTCCCATACCAGGCAAACCCAGCCAAGCCCCCCCGGGGCCCCAGGCATGTACGTGTAAATTACCACCGACCAACGTGCGGAGGTTTTAATATGAGCCATGCAATTTGGGACCTCATACGATGTCCAAGACTTTTGGCACCAAAGGTTGGTCACGGGTTTTAGTTAAAAATTGCAAAAGATCGCTCATCGCGCGGTGTCAGCGTTTCTAGAACCCGCCGGCGTCGGAGCTTCTTCACCCAGAGCGCGAGGCCGAGTGATCATCGGGTCGCGTGTAACGCCCCCCTCCCCTTTAGAATCCTGTTTTGTGTGTATTACGTGGTCATCAATATTTTTTGCGTGTCCTGTCTACGTAGTCAAATTTGTCCGACACAAACGATTTGCGGGTTTCCTCCCAGTGCTAATATGCGTACACACTCACCTAGTAGGCCCCCATGCCCAGGTCTCTGCTAGTTCTCACCTTCCTAAGCCTGGTCATCTTGAATGTCAATCTGATGGGTGTCCTCGTGCTGCGTTCCGTCGCAGGGCAACATCACAGCTTCATCGTGGGATGGGGTTAGGGGGATCTCCTCCGCTCGGCACTCTTGCGACTCAAACAATTCATCCAGACCGTATCCCTCAAACTCAACCGTATCAGACTTACCCTCAATGGCATGTGACTCACCATCCTCAGCCGCGACGGGCTCATCCTCCCAAAACTCCATGACGATGACGCCGTCCTCCTCCTGAATCTCAGCGGGCTCCTCGTCGTCCAGGTAAAATATCAACTTCTCAGCATCATACTTGCCCAGCCACATGCCCTCGGTGCAGCGCTCAAAGTGCTTCGGCCCAAAGAACTCGGCCCAGATCTCGGCGAACTCGGCGTCGAAGATCTTGAGCAGGAGCACCTCCTCCGGCTCCGCGGCGAAGAGCTCGTCGCACGCCTCGCAGGGCGCCTCGGCGATGTGCGCCAGGTCCGAGTCGTCAAAGTGCGTGACGATGCGCCCGCACGAGCCGAAGAAGCACATGCACCGCTCCGGCGCCGCGGCGGCGCACACCTCGCGCCGCGACACGACCACGTGCTCGCGGCGGCAGCCCTTCTGGGGCACGCCGCAGGCTGCGGCGGTGCAGACTGCGGAGATGATGTACTGGATGCACATGGCGATCTCTCTGGGGCTGGTTTTCCGGGGGGTGATGAGAAAAGGGCTGGAGTTAAAGTCTGTGCTGTGGTGGTAGTGTGTGAGTAATAGCGCGGGGTCGTTATATGCCGCCGTGTTAGCCGAGGGATGTGATGCGACGTGTTGTTGCGTTTTGGACTGGTAGAATCAGGGGACTTTGCCGTCGGACGTGGGCCGATTTTAAATACTGGAGCGCAGGTCGATGTGACCATCGTGATAAAGACATTGTTTCGGTGGTGATGTCTTTCTGTGGTGTTGATGGGGACGTGCATCGAACAGAGAACAAGGTTCTGGTCTGCAAAGAGCAGGATTGTGTCACCGTCAGACGTTTTCAACTTCCTTGTCCTGGAAAAACATTTGACTTTGATCATTGTCTAAAGAGAATGATCCTGTGTTTACCACAAAAGTCTCTTTGCATCATCGGCCTTCTTCGTTGAATCTTCTGGTGATCCGCACGACGTTCAGAGAAGCATGCCAAGGCAGCCTTGGCAGCGGTCGTCCAAGCCCTTCCAAGCCTCTTGGCGTGCGCCCACATGGACGCGGCTCCAGCCAGAGCCTCAACTCCCCCAACCCTCAGGAAACGCATGGCAGAGAACACGTTATTCTTATTTTTGACAGCTTCAGGGGGAAAGGCATGTTGCGGGAGGATCAACGGGCGTCACGCACCCCCCTCCCCTTCCCGCGGAACCTAATCGCGGTTCCAGCATCTTGGGTCATGGAACGTGTGTGTGTGTGCTTGTGTGCCGCATAGCCGTGGCCACGCCGTGCGCGAGTCGGAGAATAATAAGCGCCCCCAAGGAAAAAACGGTTTTGCTCCCCCGAAGGACCAACACCATATTGGACTGCCTGAAAAAGATATATCCCGTCGGTGTTTAGGCGAGGCACCCCGAATCAGGAAACGTCACCCCCCGTCCTCTCCCCACGGGGTTGCTTTACTCCGGGCCAATGCCACTCGCAGCAGACCACCTCAGCAAGAAGGGGGGAGTGACAGTGACAGCTGTCCCGTCACATATTAACCCGAACACACCCTTGATCATGATCAGTCACACCGCAACCCGTCTCCCCCATGGGCTCTGCTCCCTAGGCTCCCCCAACTTTCCCCAACTCCCCCAAAAGACCCCTCGCCCTCTCCGTCCTCTCGTCGTCGTACCCCGCAAAATGCACCAGCTTCTCCACCGCCAACCGCGCATACCTCCTGCCCGTTTCGACCTCGCCCATGTCTACATAAGCCCGGGCGAGTATCTCGTAAAAGTCGCCCTTCTGCGCCGACAACCCCTCTTCCTCCAGGACGTCCTCCAGTTCCCCAGCGAGCTTCGCAATGAGCGCCGGCGGCGACGAGCGTATGGCTTTCTTGTTGTGGTTGGTGAACGCCGATACGATCTCTTGTATCCGGCCGCGGCGGGCGTCTGAGGCGGCCACGGCGGAGGCGGAGCTGCAGAGCGAGCATGTGCAGTTGAATCCCCACTCCCGCAGGGTTCGCTGACGGTCTGCGTAGAGCATGTTGAGCGGCGAGTCTGGATCTTGGTGTTAGCCTGGCGAGTGCCGGTGACCTGGATGGATAGCGGTTGTCGTCTCACAGCTGATGCTCAGCTCTTCCCCCGGCTGGATATCACGGTATGCCACCACCTCCAAGGCGAGCGTTCGTGGGGAATATCGAGTCACCGCGCTGTATCAACGTAAGCCTACAATCTCATAGTGTCGTGGGACCACCAACTTTGGCTTGCAGTCATGGTTGATTCTCTGTTGTGTCCCAGTCAGCCTTTTCATCTTCCTCCAGCGACACAGATGCCCCTCTCACCGCAATATTTGCAAACAGCCCGTAGTGGCTGACGTTGTTGAACGTGGCCGCAAAGGTGTTTGTGTGCAGAACGTCCTCGAGCACATGCCCGCCCGTGCTCCTCGCGAGCTCAAAGACTCTGACCTGAACCTCCCTCGGCAACCGCACAAAGCCCTCCTCGAGCACCCACAGCGCCTCTCTCGGGTCGATCTGCTCCCACACGTCCATGGACACGGTCTGCAGGATGGTCGGGTAGTCGCGCATGACGACCTCTCCCGCGCGAATCGTCGAGTTCGCCACGACTCCCAGGTCTTTTCCTGGTATCTTCCGGACCTCGTAGGGCGGGATTTGCGGCAGCGGGGGAGAAGAGCCGGGGCTGAGCCACCGGGGGTCGGAGTCCTCTATCAAACTGAGATCTCCGACGGCCGTCTCAGGAGATGTGAGGATGAGGACTGCGGAGTCGCCGTGGAAGTCGTTTTTGACGAAGGCGCAGTATCTTGACTTTGTCCTTGGGCTGGTGCACACCGGTTTATGTGTCCATGGCGACGGTCCCGAGCTGCTGAGGTCCTTTTCCGGACTATACGGCAGAGAGCATGTTGTCTGGCGGAGTGGAAGATGTAGCGGCCCCGAAGGATTCCAGTCGCATTGACGAGTCGTCTTGATGGCATGATCTGGCGACTGAGCCAGAACACATTGCAAAAGGCCTGCTACAATCAATACGAACGAGACAAAGAACGCCATTGGTGTTAAGGAAGAGAAATAAACACCAGGGGCCGACGACATTATTGTACTTCAAGACATGCAAAGAACACTCGGGGGCATCCTCTCTGAAGAAACCCATCCTTGGCGATAGCTTCATCATTACAAGACCATTCTCAACTTGAACACCGTGTCTTGCAGCGCTCCTCTGACCCCCAAAACCCCTCATTTAAGGCGCCTCAAACACACCGCGCTGACAACCTCGCAGATCAGACATGACCTAGTCAACTCTATCATCCGGGCCCCCCTGACGGCAAGCCGAGCCGGCCGCCCTTTTCCACCAGACCGGTGTGGTTGCGGCCGTCACCCTACATCAAGGTTAAAGATAAGCATCGCATTTTAGCCGCAATGCAAGGTCGATCGCGGGGGCCTTTCGCGGCGCGTCTAAAAGCGGGATGGATCCCGTGTGATGCAGGAGACGGAGGCTCGCAGGCCGCGATGCCAAGTCCCGCCAAGATGCTTGGTTTTTTGGGGAAAAAGCGCCAAAGTGAACAGGTGGTCTGGTCAAGGGGGGTTTCCCCAAATTGAGGGAGGCAAGGGGTTTGATTTGGGGGCCGTGGGTATACGGCGAGGGATTCTTGGCTTAATTAAGTCTTGGGTTTGGGGGAAGGAAAGGCGACGAGATCGTTGGCATGCGCTCATCATGACATTTGCTATTCCGACTCTACTAGCAAAGCCCATGAGAAACAGACGGACGTACTTCGTCAACTATCAAAAAGCAAAGAAGTTACACGGATTCGAAGGGAGCACCTAAGAAGGGAGCACCTAAAAAAAAGAGGTGATTTATAGTCAATCGCTGACGGGAATTGAGCCCGACGTGGCTGGGATGTGTTAGTGATCGCTGTCGTGGGTCTAAGGCAGGTGATGACGGCGCTTACGGGTCGAACCCACAACCTTGAGATTAAGAGTCTCACGCTCTACCGATTGAGCTAGCCGGGCAGGCTGATATGTGGTTGTAAACATCGCAAGGGCAAGATGGTGAAAAATCTGGCGGAAGTTGTGGGCGGCGGGTCGAGGGCACGATGCGGGTGTCGGGTATCCACCGTCATCACCAAGCCGGCCCCATCGTGAGAAGATGGGGCCCTTCCGGAGACTCCGGGAAACGCGGCCGCTGCGCTGAAGTCTAGGGTTGGATGAAGAACAGTACGCCGGTGGCTGCCGTTGATGTCAAAGTCTGATGAGCTGCCCGCTTGGTGCCCTTGTAGGGTATAAAGTCAGCGTGAAATGGGATGTATTAATCCAACACGGATGATCAGCCGTCAATACCTGGATTATTGGCCTGATGAGTTCAGCCGCGGTCTCGGGGTCTTATTACAATGATACAGGTATAGGTACACAAACACGCCGGGTATTATCCAGGACATCAGCCTCTACTTCATCCACGCCGATCGATCGCCTACTCCACCCTCTCCCGCACCAGCGCCCAACACTTCCGCATCCCCGTCCCCATCGACTCGTCCTCAACCTCTTGCACAGAAGCCCATTTACTCCGCGCATGCGAAGACGCGTAGTCTCCGGGCCCTTCCGCCTCAAACAGGTGGACATGCATGGTCAACTTGAGGTGGGAGAACAGCCACGGCACGCTCCCCAGCTCTCCCGCGTGCCGCAATTTCACCTTTTTCCCGCCGGTGAGCAGCTCCGACGCATAGGCCTGGGCATCCTTCTTCCGCGACGTTGCCGTGTTGCTGGTTGCGGCGGGGAGGGTGTGGCTGGGGAACTCCCACAGTCCGGCAAGCAGGCCTTTCTCGGGGCGGCGGTGGATCAGGAGCCGCCCGTCGGCGCGCCGGATCGCGCAGACGAGGGCCTCTTCTTCCCGGACCGCCTTCTTGACTACCTTGAGCGGGAACTTCCTCGCATGGTCGGCGACGGTCTCGAGAGCTTTCGCGTCAACGATCGCTTGCTGCTTCGGGGGTGCGTCGTCCTTTTCGGCGTTCTTGGAGACGAACTTGAACGCGGCGAGGGTGGCTTGCTTCGGCCCGGGAACGGCAGCTTTCGCCCCCTTGACGCCCTTGGTCGGCTTCTTCGGGGCAGTAGTAGACTCATCGCCAGACAAGGAGCCTTCATCGCCGTCCTCCTCAAAAGGCTCGCATATCGAGCACAAGTCCTCGATGTCCTCCACTTTCGGCTTCTTCGACTTGGCAACCAGCAGGAGGCCCTCTGCGTAGGCTCGACACGTCGTCGTGATGGGACACTCGCCGCAGTTCGGTTTTGGCGTGCAAATAGTGCTCCCGAGCTCCATCAGCGCCTGTCCCCATCGTCCAGGCCGATCACTTGCTGGTGCCTCCTCTCCGTCCCTCCCCTCATCACCCGCCGCATCTCTCGCCACGGCCTTGACCAGCGCATCCGCGGCGGCCCAGAGTAGATCAATAGTCGCCTTGTCCGTCTTCACGTTCCCAAAGACACCCAACTGCCGACTCAACACCCGCAGCACGTTCCCATCAACCATCGGCGCCGCCCTGCCAAAGACAATAGCCGAGATCGCGCCGGCCGTGTACCTCCCCACCCCCGGAACCTTGGCCTCCAGCTCCGCCGTGTCCGCCGGCATCAGCCCCTTCCACGCCGCGTCCCCGACCACCAGCTTCGCCGCCTCGTGGATCCTCGTCGCGCGCGAGTAGTACCCCAGCCCGCGCCACGCGCCCAGCACGTCCTCCGGCTCGGCGGCCGCGAGGTCCTGGATCGTCGGCCACCGTGCCGTCCACCTGTTCCAGTAGTCGATCACCACCGCGACGCGGGTCTGCTGCAGCATGATCTCGCTGATCCAGACCTCGTAGGCGCGCTTCTCCAGCGCGCGGCGGAGCGCCGCCGGGTCCGCGACGGAGGCCGGGTCGATCCACGCCTTGCGCCACGGCATGCCGCGGGCCGTGCTGGTCGCGTCGAACCACGAGAGCAGCGCATCCCGGCCCCGCCTGCCCGGCTGGCCGTGCAGGAGCAGAGGGCGGTGGTACGAGTCTGCGTGTGTTCGCGCAGGAGGCCTGCACGCCTCCCTGCTCACGTCCCCCGAGACCGTCTCGAACAGCTTGGCGTAGAGTTTCGCGGTGTCGGATCTGCTCGTCTTCTTCGGCCTTTCGACCTTGCGCCGCTTGGGGGATGGCTCAATCACCTCATGGCCCTCGTCGTCCTGCTCGGCGGCCTCAGGGGTGAAGTCCGCCTCAGACGCGTCCTTGCGCGCTGCTGCTGCAGCTGCTGGTGACGCTCGCGGTTTGGAAGCGACCTGGCGCGCTCTTGGCTTCGGCGCAGCTTTTTTTGGTTCGAAGTCGGGCTCGTCGTCTGCCTGGGCCAGGATCCTCTTGGCTGCCGCAAGCGAGCTTTGTCGCCTAATCACGAAACGCTCCATGATCTGTGTTTAAGAGGATGGTATTAGTGGTGAAAAATGTCACACCAAGACGCGTCTTAGCACTTTAGCTTTTGGTGGTGTTGGAGACGCGCGCTGAGGGAGGATGTGGTAGGTGCTTCTTTAGCGCCGATTCGAGCAACAGACCGCTGGAACTTAGATCGCCTCAGGGACTTCGCACCCCTGTCTAGCTGTCGCGCTCACTGTACTTCTGAGTCTAATGACAGCTGGATTTCATCTATCGAAGAGGAGCTCGGGTTGCAAGTAAACCAATTGACAAAGGTCAGAATAACCCCTCGTGATGCTCTGTTTAAGCTCCTGGTCGTCATTGAATTAGAGAATATCGAGATGCCCCAAAAAGTAACAAACAGCTCATGTAGCGCAACGTCAAAAAGGTCCTACCAGGATTCGAACCTGGGCCTACGGAAGGATCTGATGGTAGTCAGAATCCGACGTCCTAACCAACTAGACTATAGGACCGTGTTAGGGAGCTCGATCTTCAAATCCATGAAGCCATCGCCAGCCGGCGACGACCTCTCTTTCGCTCGTGATCACATCAGGACCCATTCGGACGTCATTCTTTCGGTCACAGAGCTTTAACTCTGCTTATTTACTACTGCAAAATCCAGAATTGTTGTTGTGTCTCGCCGCTTCCATGGATTACTCAGTCCAACCATCTCCGGCGCAAGTCATCCAGTTGACTCCCACAAGCTTCAACCCATGCTTCTCAGCAAACTCGGCCGGCTTCCATGACCGCCTCTGCACAAACTCCTCTCCGCCAACGTCATCCTTCTGCAGGTCAAGACCCTCAGGCTCACGGTAGAGCAAGAACAGGTATCGGTGCGGCTTCGAGCTATGCAATTAACAGAGTCAGCGATTTTTCATTCCAAGCGGAAGCCAACAGAGACCTGCTCGAAGGCAAGGACGCGAACACTCACTCATCCTTCGGCCCGGGTCCGAGAAACTCCGTCAACGCCGGCTTCGTCTGTCCGACGACCGCGTCTCCGCTCAGCGGCTGGAGTCCGGGCAGGACCCAGTGCCGCCAGAAGGCGAACTGCGGGTTGTCCGGCGTGGGCGCGTCCGGGTCGGTCAAGAAGAGCGTGTACGAAGCGTTCGACGGCGCGCCCTCCTCGGCCTCGAACGAGACGCTCGGCGCGAGCTTGCACTCCCCGGCGCGGAAGAAGTTGCCCGTCTCGACGGCCTTGCCAGCGAACGACACCCCGAGCTTGATCGTCGGCTTGAAGCCCTCCGGGATGAGCCCCGCCGCGGACCCGGGGACGAGCTTGGCCTGCTCCAGGGTGCTGGTGAGCTTCTGTGCGTGGTCAGCGAGCGACATTGTGTTTTTCGTGATTTTCGGGGAGAAGTGAATAGAGGTAGAGAAAGGAACAGAAAGGCTGAAGGGTTGGCTTTGGTCGCGTTCAAGAACAATTCTGGACTGTCGCTTGCGGGCGGATTTGACCCGAGGGCGTGATGCGTGATGACCTACGCGGGGTCAATCGTGGGACGAGGGGGATGGACGCCAGTGGTGGAAAATTGCCAGGGCAGCTGCGCCAGGAGTCTTGGCAGATATAAAGGTGTTTGCGCCGAATCTGCCAACGTGTGTTTTCCGCGAGATGCGGAAATGCGACCCAGCGATAAGTTGTTGGTGTTGCTTTTAACAAGTCACGACCATGAGGGTTTTGGTAATGAGTCTTGACCTGTAATCAGACTCAACATCTTGCTTCATCCAGGTCTTGACGACGATCTCGATCGGCACTCCGTCACGTGTGTAACTTCGTGTCAATCCACGCCAGAAGAAATGGCTCTGCGACGCTGCATCTCAAGGAAGAACAAATATAGTCAATTTGGGGAAGGAGGTGCTTCTGCACTAATGCTTACCTGCGTTCTCACATGTAGTTTCATCCTGTGACTATCTGAGCATCCATGTAGGTGTAAGTGTTCCGATTCGTAAGGTAGGTGATCAAATTGGCGCCTAGGTTCATCTTGTGAATTGATCACGCGGCTCAATCGCGTCTTCTGTGTTATATTCTGGAGGCTAAGTCCAAGACTGATTTTGACACAGGGGTATCTAAAGCTCTTCACTGAGGGGTATATGGAGCGTCTGAAAAGTGACTTATGATTACGATTGCATTGCATGATGAAATGCTCATCCGTTCAACATTTTCTGTCGGTTTCCCGACTTTCAATGACATAGACTTAGAGGAAGGCGACCGACAAGCTTTTCAGGTGCTTGAATTGAGTTGCTGAAAGTTTTTCGGGGGTTGAAAATACGCTGCATCCCTTGAAGAGTCTCTTCTGTTGCCGGTCAATGTAGGTTTATGTTTCCAGGTTAGTTTCCTGGACACGCTGTGCAAGGTTCAAATTATCTGAGGTGCGAGCCTTAACCCGTCACTTCTCAATAGGAACTTAAGCAGCCTTGCGACTTCTTTTACTCCCGAAATTGCACCGAAGGAAGTTTCTGATTTGTCTTGACATCCATGACCGGGAGATTTACAGGTTGTGCTGTATCCACGTAGTAAGCGTAAGGTATCCATACGTAGGCGAAGAATCGCGGGTGGGCCTGGTTAGTACATGGTTGGCTTGGTCGCGCGAAGTCATCAACCAATCAGATCTCAAATCCCCGATGGCACAATTGGCTAGCGCGTCAGACTGTTAATCTGGAGGTTGGTGGTTCGAGCCCACCTCGGGGAGTTACAACGGTTAAATCCCGCCTTAAGTTGAGATTCTTTTTTGCTTTTCTAACTTATTGATCTGCGTCCTGTACAAACAAGCCCGTCCGTTCGGCAGGAACTCGTGCCGCCTGCAGGCACACCTTGTTAAATGCCGTATGAATCTGACGGAGACATAATCAACCACATTCCTTTTTGCTTTAATCAACCTCATAGATCCATGTTTCTAGCGGCTCAAAAGGGCGCTCTACACAGCTTCATTCCGTTCGTCTGCATGGGCGTTGCCAGTCCAAGACGGCTTTGCCCTTTTTGCGCTCGTTTCGGCGTAAATTACACCAACTGCCTGCCACTAGGGTAGTGGTATTGCCTTCAACACTGAGAACGAATGTCTTTTTGGGGGGTTCTCCCAGATGCGGCCAGTCAATAGGCTCCCTTGCTTCGGTATAGATCAAGACCTGCCTTCCTTCTCTCCTCTGATTGACCCAGTCATTTGAAACGGATCGATAGTCGGACACGGGTCGATCGAGGCGTACATTTGGATGTTGAGGCCATTCGTCTAAACCCTGGACGTCGGCGGGATCCTGCTGATCATACGGCAGACTCCTGTAATGTGTATCGAGGGTGATGATCTCGTACAAGGTGAAAATGACACCCTTTACATCATCCCGCTCGATGAAATACCCAACGTCTCCAATGCGACCCATGAAGTCGAAATCAAACAGAAGAATCTTGTCTGTCAACGAATCAACGAGAAGATTGCGCGGAGCAATGTCTTGGTGCATTATGCCGTGCTTGAGGTTGAGATCGTCCACAACTTGGGTCAGTTGTTTCAGCCAATTCAGCTTAAAAACGCGCGACGGGTTTCCTTCCACTGTGCCGCCGGGGATATATTTGCTCGTGAACCCGATAACGTTGCCCTTGAGTTCATCCACTACCAGTCGATCGAACGGGACTAAGTTTGGATGCTGAAAGAGGCGTATCCACAAGTTCATTTCGTTCCACATCCTGTGCAAGTACTGCAGAAGGAAGTAGTATTTAAAGACAACCTTCCTCGTGGAGCTAGATTTGGCGTCAAAATATGACACAAGATCAACACTTGGAGCCAATCGACCCACTTCCTTCAGATCGGAGCGGGCGATTGTCTCGATACCAGTCGGTGGTTGGAGTTTGTCCAGAGGCGGATAATATACGCTAGTGGTTTCGTCGTCATCGGGATTTTGAGAGACTGATATTAAGTTTCCGTCTGGATCAAGATGGATTGCGTAAGCATCTGGTGGAAGAACATCGACATGTTTCTTTAGATGCTCGATTGACAAGTCTCCGGTATCTTGCTCTTCATCCACAGTAACCGCTATCACTCGCCTCTGGTCCCAGTCGAGGATATGCCAAGTGCTGGGTCCTCCTGGTGAGAATTCGCCAGCCGGAGCGGAAAACCTTGACTTTGGGTTGATCATGTCTTGACCGCCGTGCTTTTGAGGGGTGTGATCAAAATTTGGAATAAAGTCTTTGCCCTGCTTCTTAAGAAGGTAGTATTTGTAGCTGTTGGTAGGATACGGGAAGATAAAGTCCATTCTCGAGAGTGCGGGGTAACCAACAGGTTTTGTTTTGCGTCCAAGGCATACGTGCATGTTATTTGCGGCGGCAGTCTTTTCCATCCAACCACGTGATTTATTTGCTCGACTGAAATCTTCACTGAAGGTTAGTTACCGTAAAAGCCCTTGCAATAAAGAAAGCATTTCCAAAGTCTATGAAGCAGCAGTTTATACCGCTTTAGCCTCAAGCACAGAGTCCTTTATCAAGGGCTAGTCGAAATGACGAACATCAGCGGTGCTCAAAATGCCCATCAAGTCAAGTAATCACCGACGAAAGTTCCTTCGGAAGAACGTAGCATCTATGATCAACTCGCTATGCATGCAATGTCAGAAAAATCACCACTTGAACTCGAATTTGCCTTATTTATAAGAGCTCTTGGGTTGCTATTTTAATCAATTATGATGAGCTTCGAGAGAGCTAGATTCTGATGGAGGGGTTCGCGGTGTTGAAGGATGAACATTGGCATATCGACAATGCTAGTAGTAGTATATCAACGGATTGAAGGACCAGATAACTGAAGAATGCGCCTTATAAGCCCTGAACAATCACATTATGTAATAAGGCTGATTAGTTGTTACCACCAAAAGTGGACAAATGAAGAATCAACACAGAAAAGAAGAGGGAATCATATGAGAGTCGACAGTCTGAAAGAGCAATACCACAGCTGGCGAGGATGGGGGGTTGAAAATAGTCATTCGCCGCTGCAGCCGCTGATATTGTACTACTGCCACTGAACAGAGTTTATCGATGGTTTTGTAAACGTCGTCCGAAGACATGAATCAAGAAGCGATGCGGTCGTTCGGATGAGACGATGTTACCCGGTGTCAATCAAGATTGGATGATCTAGAATGATGCGGATAACAGAGTGAACTCCGGAAGATGTTTCGCAGTGCTGTATAATCAATGCACTAGTCATGGAAACAGAGTTAAGCTGAGGATTTTGAAGCAAACTTTCATGGGCCTCTGTTCCCCGCTTCGTTCGCCTCGTTTATTTAGTTTCCTTCGTTTGTTTATGAACTCGAGACGGTCATTTTCTTGCATGGGAAATCTCATGAATGCTCATGCAATTTGAACCATGGACAGTCCATCTGCCTTGGAAAGAGGGAGAAAGGTGTCTGTCCTGCTCCTTTTAACATTGAGCTCTTTAGCTGCTTTGGGTTCCTCGGCGCCTGGCGTTTCTAGCCTACACTGGCCAGCGAATCGAGCGTTGCCGCTGTTTCCCAATGCCTCAAAAGAAATTGAGTACGCGAAGCTCACGGCATTGTCCGGCGAGGAGCAGATCCTTCTCGTCTCTCTGCAGGGTTTGGTGAACCGGCGCCAACCACGCTTGTACCTTTACTGGTCACCGGACTCCTCGAACTCCGAAGATGCAATCAACGAAGCCTGGCTGCGGCAAATCGAAGGCGAAGGCTTCAAGAGTGCCGATGTGACAAAGGACCCCTTTCGGCTGGTCGACAAGTACAAATCCGACATTCGCGGGGCCATCGTCTACGATCCGAAACTTCCAGACACAATCAATCTCGCCTCAACGCTAGCTGGCCTCTATGGAGCCGTGATAGCGAGCGAAGAGCTGGCGCGCCGCTTCAACATTTCTATCATTGAGGATTTGAGAGGGCGCTTCAAGGATAAGTATGAGCTATACGAGGATGCAGCCCGGAGCGTGTGGCCCAAGGTTACGGATCGTCTCATCACAGCGATCAAACCCACCTCGACTGTGCTGTACGCAAACAGAACCTGGGAAACTCTTCTGAAGGCCAACTCATCCGTCACGGATAGCTCCAATAATGGTACTTACACAGCCGACCTGTCGCGATTCATCAACCGCAGTAATACTGTGTACGTCAACATCACCGACGCCTTCCCTGCCGATGGCTTTGGTCCTTCGGTCTATCGGGTGAAAGTTACAGCAGACAACCAGACCGTAGCCGACTTTCGTCCTGGCGATGAAGCAGAAGATGCTTTTCTATTCGATGACGGCGGCTCGCACTTGGCAGACTACCCCGGCGGCTGGCGCTTTGCAGACGGCTCTGCCGCGATGATCTACAAATTCGGCTACCCCAGACGGGCCACTCAGTTAACACTCACCTTGTCGATGTGGAACCAGTATCTTGTCTCCGCATCGGCAGAGAAGCCGGGGCACCAGAAAGTCAACTCGGTATTTCGCGACTACATCGTCGGCACCGCAGCCCCGTGCATCTGGTTGGACAGCAACAGGCCGCGGGAGGCAGCCTTGCTTGACAAGCTTCTGCGTCAGTTCCAGCCCAACGCGGCTTACCTCGGGTGGTTCCCCAACGGCGATGAGATGACTGGAGTCACGCAATTGGCAAAGAACGGCATATACGTGGGTGCGGCGGACTTTTACTTCAATCCGACGTTATTCAGTGGGTTCAGATCTAAAGATCAAGCGGAACAGTCGATACCAAATGAGCAGCCCAAAGACCAGCCGACAGAACCGTCCAAAGATCCATCAAAGAACCCATCTAAAGACCCGTCGAAAAGTCCGCCAAAACAGCCCCCGTGGGGCATCCCGCCAAGAAAGCTGCCGAAAGTCTTCCTGTCTCTCATCTACCTTGAAGGGGACAACCTCCAATACGATCAACGAGCCATGTTCACCCACTGGAATGACCCAGAAAGGGGCTCCGTCCCTCTCGGCTGGACCATCAGTCCCCTCCTCCGCGACATCGGACCCGGAATTCTCTCCTATTACCAGAGAACCTCGACCAAAAATGACCTACTCATCGCCGGGCCCGACGGCGCAGGGTACACCTACCCAGGCGTCTGGCCCAAGAGGGCTCTGTCCGACTTCCTCGCCCAAAGCGGCGAGTATGTGCGAGAAACGCGGACAGATAGCGTGCTGTTCGTGTACGACCGCGTCAACACCACCGACAACCCGTTGACTCCCGAGCTGACGCTCGCATTCCAGAATGCCGTGGGAAAGCAAAGGCTCAGAGGGATCTTGTACGGGTCGTTTGTCTCTACACTGGAGGCGCTGCAAGTCAATGTCACCGAGGCCTTTCCGGTGACGAACATGGTGAGTATTGGGAACGAAGACAGCGGCGCGGCGACGTTGAAGAATATTTCGGACAGTTACAAGGGACGTGGCCCTCTGTTTGTGGCTGGGGCAGTGAGCGCCTTTGACGTGACGCCGAGAAGCATCAATAGCATGGTCAAGAAGCTGGGGGACGATTTTGCGGTTGTCAGACCAGATATGTGGTTTGATCTGCTAAGAAGGAAAGAAGGCCCCGGCTGGCCCGGCCCCGGTTGGCCTAAGCCTGGGCCGGGACCATGGTAATTCGAGGAGTCAGCCAGCCGGTTCTACTCAATTTGGTACAGTTGAACTGGCGACATTAACTGGTGATCGAGGTGATAGAGTGATAAGGGGCATATAGATGGGGCGACATATTTCTTTAATTAGATGGGATAATTGCTTCTCTCTGCCACTGTCAGATCAGGTTGTTTGTGTTCATTGTCCAGAGTACTTAGATAAACTGCTCATCAAACTTCTTGAACAACTTATCCAACTCCTTCATCCTCACCAAACCATCCTCAATTCCCGGCCAGTTTTCATTGCCTGTAGGCTTCCCATTTCCAACCCGAGTCGCGTATCTCTCATACACCTCCCCGACATTCCGTGCCCTCACAGGCAACTTCTGTTGCCACCCATCCCATTCCCACTCAACCAACTCCACCGCATTCCTCCCGTGGTCATGAACCCTGATCCTGATCGGTTCATCATAAGAATCCGAATGCAAGTACGGCCCAGCCGGGCTCTCGATCTCAACCTCTCCCCTCTCCCCCACAATCCTCCACATCAACCCCGGCCTCCCCTTAAAAGGGGTCCCGTTCCGAAACCTCACAGCCAATGTCGCCCCTTCGACCGTATGTCTTCCCTTCAATGCCCCGTGCACCGTAATGAAGTCAGGCACATCGGACTTCACGACCCCCTCCTCCCCGACCTTCATCTGCATCCGACTCTCCCAGCCCTCCTCAAACTCCCCAAGAACATGGTGCACATAGTCGACCATGTGCGCAAACGCAATCGTAACAGGATTCCCACCAACCCTCCGTTCCGCGAAATACGCCAACCCCGCGGGAAGTTCATCCCGCCCCAGCAGATTACCATACGCCTCAACATCGCTGCCCAACACCTTCCCTATCCTGCCAGACTCAACGACCTCCTTGATCTTCAACACGACCCTGGCAACGCGCCCCTGAAGACCCACGATAGTGCCTCCCCCAACCTCCGCAGCCATCGCAGCCAGCTTCTCCGCGCTGTGAAGATTCTCGGCCAGAGGCCACTCGACGTAGACCGCCTTGCCGGCTCGGATCGAGGGTGTGATGAGGGATGAATGCGTATCGACGCGCGTGCAGCAGACCACGAGGTCGACACCCGGGTCCTGCGCGAGGAGTTTCGGGTCGCCGTACGTCTTGACATTATCCCCTAGGCTAAAGTGCTCACGGGCTGCGTCGGCCGCGTTGGCACTGGAGTTGAGAAGCGCAACGATGGCGTAGTGCCGCCGGCCGCGTGGGGAGAGGAGGTATGGGAGGTGAGCTTCCGCGGCCCATGAGGTTTTCGCGCTGGCGGAGAGGCCGATGAGGGCGATGCGTATTGGCGCCATTGTATTGAGATGCGATGAGCTCTCAGTACAATTTTGTCCTTCGAACGATTCAAGTTCTCTGCATCATGCCCGCAGAAGTCCATCTTTTAACCTCCTCCTAACAGCTTTCATATTCCGCTCGAAAGCCACCAAGCAGAGCCAATCCGCAATTCATCGTGCACGAGCACATTATAAATCAGACCTTTGTTATCAGAAAATCTCGTCCGCATCTGGCGCTGACATCCCGACTAGGGGGACATCATCATGCATTAGAATTCCCGATCGGCCTCGGAAGCCCCACTTTCTTGCCGTGGGTTAGCCCCACATCGGCCCCGATCCGTCACAGATCCCCGGGAAGCCTCACCCCCGGCCCGGCCCCTGATGCGGTGCAAGTGCCCTCACCCGTCATCTTGAGAAACCAACAACATCCCCCCACCATCTCCGATCATCTACGATAGTCTTCATCCGAAACATCCCCAAGCCAGAAATAGAAAACGCTGTCAAGCCCGCTTGCCCCTTTCCCCCCTCCGCAGCGGCGCCACCGCGCCTAGCATCTGCACCCTCCCGTCCGTCGCATCCGATGGAGGTCCCCCCCTCCTTAGATACTGCTTCTCACATCTCATTTCTCACAAAACACCAATCCTCCAGCATGGCATATCCGTCCCGAAAATGTAAGAAGCACAGCGCATCCAAAGGACAGAGCCCACATCCGCAAGGTCCGTCCCGAAGTCCGATCGATACCCTTCACTTCCTTTCCCGCGGCAAAGCCTCAAAATTCCAACACGGCGGCGACCTGCATGACACCAAAGTCTCATCCAAATCGAAAAAACCTCCTCCTCTTCCTCCTCCTCCTCCTCCAACCCCGAAATCCCCGCGCCAGCCCACGCGCTCCAGCTGCAGCTTCCCCTCGAACCCCGCCATCCGATTACCCTCCCCTCCCCTCCCCTCCCCCTCCCCAAAAACGCCTCATTCTCATCCCGCGCCGCCACAT
>JABGLZ010000091.1:0-29863 GCA_014705045.1 Colletotrichum theobromicola | reverse complement strand
CAGCTCGGGGGTTGCTGGGGCGGGGGAGGGGGAGATGGGGATGGAGAGGGCGGCGGCGAATTCTTGCATTAGGTAGGCGTAGTCGCCCATGGGGAACTGGGAGCAGCGTGGGTCGTCGCGGAGGGAGACGGTGCGCCAGTCGGAGGCGTCGTCGAGGAGGGCGTTTGAGAGCGCAGAAGGGTGAGGGGGCGTCCAGAGGGCGGCGAGGAGGCGGGCTTGCATCTCCATGACGCCCCAGTAGGGGGAGCGGTAGAAGCCGACGAAGCCGAGGGTGGGCAGGTCTTTGAGGTGAGTGCCGTGGAAGGAGAGGGCGAGCGGGAGGGAGGGGTGGTCGGGGGAGTGTTTGAGGGTCTCGAGGACCGGAGCGGGGAGGAAGGAGAGGCAGGGGGAGGGGTCGAAGCCGGTTGCGAGGATGACGGCGGCGATGTTCTCGACGGGGGAGGCTGTGGTGCTGGCGGTGGTGGAGGCGAGGGAGGTGAGTTTGCCGGTGGAGACGGTGATGAGGCCGGAGCGGACGAATTCCATGTAGTTTTCCGAGACGGCGAGGTAGGCTGGCTCGGAGTGGTGGTCGGGCGTGACGGCGACGGAGGGGGAGAAGGCGGACTGGTCCTGGCCGAGGGAGGTGGTGTAGATTGTGTGGGTTGTCTTTGCGGCTTCAGGGGTGATGTGACCTTGACTGTTTTGGAGGGGGTGAGGGCGGTTGTTGAGGTTGTAGGAGGGGAGGTCCAACGGGAGGAAAGGGGCTGCTGGAGAGCCGGGCTGGGATGTGTCAGTTGAGAGAGCTACGAGCGTGAGGAGAGTTGAGATACCTTGGGAGTTGTGTACAGCGGGAAGACCCAGGTGGGACGCTGGACGAGGTGATGAACCGAGAGCTTGTCCGCGTTGGGAAGTGGGACCGGATCGGGTGCGTTCACGGCGGCGGAGAGGTGCGTCGCGATGGTGCCGGAGATCTCGACGCCGGACATCTGCCCTCCAACGACCAAGATCTTGCCGCCGTCCTTGACTCCATCCGGGAAGAGAGACTGCAGATCGCGGTACTTGCTGCTGTGAATCACCGGCACGTCCGTCTCACCCGCCACATCCGGAACGATGGGCTTGCCAAAGAAGCCGGAGCTGACGAGCAAGTAGTCAAACACGCTCGTCTCCTCGCCGCCAGCGTCGGGCTTTACGGTCACACTCCACGTGCCATCCCCCGCGAGGTCCGTCTTCACGACGCGGTGGCCGAGCTTCACGTCGGCGCCTTTGTAGCGGTCCAGGTAGCGCTCGAGGTAGCGACCGATCTGCCAGGCGCGGGGGAACTCGGGCTCGTCGGGGTTCCAGGCGAGGTCGCTGAACTGAACGGTGTGGCGGCTCTGGTTGGCGACCATGAGCGGGTGGACGAGGCCGGAGGCGTCATCGCGACGGGTGGGCCAGAGGCCGCCGATGCGGGACTGGGCGTCGTAGATTGTGACGGTGAAGGCGCCGGCGGGAGTGTTGTGGAGGAGCGTCTTTGCGGCGACGAGGCCGGAGGGGCCGGCGCCTGACGGGAGACGGAAGTTAGAAGACCGGAGCGGACCGGGGCACGGAAGGGGACGGGGGTTCCGGGGGGGTTATGTACCGACGATGCACACGCGCTTGGCCATTGCTCGGGACGGCAGGGGTTGTTGAGGTGGTGGGATGAAAGGTGGGATGAGGACTGAGTGCCCCTCACTTTTGAGAGATATCCCTGTCGGCAGATGCAGGTGAGAGTGAGAAGGGTTGATCGAGGGTTAATATTGCTTGTTTAGAGTCATCATCACGTGAAGCGATGGTGAGTTGGATGCTCATCGGCTTTGAGCCAGGGACGAAGTTCTCACGTCAGATGAGTCCGCCGAAAGCCCATCTTGTCTTTCGGGGTTTAGTTGGTTGGAGGGGCTTGTCGCCGATTGAAACCGGCTTTGGGATGAGTCAGCGATCTACAAAGGTGGCGGAGCCGACAGGGTCTCATCGGAACCTGCCGAATAGAATTTCCGTTCCGTGGAACAATCTCGTGTCGGGTATCCACTTCGGTCACCGGGCCGGGGCCGGGACTTGATGCTCGGAATTCACTGTCCGAGAGCAGCAAGTTCTGCACCGGGATTGCAAGAAACTACGACGACCGCTATTTCTCCCACCTCTTTGAATTCTTTTTTCCCTCCTTTTGTACATTATCTCTCACTACTAGTCCACGGCTGTGTGTGATCCTTGGACACAATGCTACTTAGACCATGCTGCATATGAAGGCAAGTAGGTAGATTGTCATCATCGTGAAATCATTTGAGAGTGGTGATTATCCCCTTCATACGGATCTTTTCTGGACGCGGATTTATGACGCACCATCCGAGTACGCTGATTCTCATTAAGTTTTTGCCAATGTCAGCCCACATAATAACCAGTTATCCTGATAATCACTGTTTCAGAAGCTCTTGCAGTTTGCTTTTCTCCTGTACGTAGCTGACTGACTTTGGAATATTTGTCTTTAAAATCTTGCGTCGACCAATAACTGTCGAAACCGCCGCTTTTTGCTACTAGGCCCTTGAGGGTAGAAAGCATTCGTATACGCGCACTCTAGGGACCCCGCAACATCTACCCACTACTAGTCATGCACACGACAAGTGATCATATTTGGAGGAGGACTCAGTTCTAACGACTCCAGCTCTGGCGGTGTCAAAATGCTTGCAAAAGTTCGGATTGGCCGATAATCGTAAGTCGTACTTGATACGGGTAATAGCGATCAACGGAACCACAAATTAAACTCTTCGGTCTCGCTTTGCTCTTCTTAGACATTGGTTCTTATTTGCACTTGCTGATTACAACTAAACGAAGACTGTTGGTGAACGAACATATATGATACTCTGATTTCCCTCGACCGTCCAGGTTTGCGCATCTTCCATAATATTATCACTGTTCTTTAATTCTTTGCACCATCGACCGTGAGAACTTTCTTGCTTACCTACGATGAAGCTTGCCATTCTTTCTTTGCTGCCTATCCTGGCAAATGCTGTAGTGATGCAGTGCGATCATGGCTATGAAGGCAATGGAGACTGTGAACGCCAAGGATTGCACACGTTCTGCGTAGGCCTGCGATATTGCCATACCAAGTTCCGTTGCTGACGTTAACAGTGCCACGACACCTACGCGCCCCCGGAATTCACGGTTCCCAGAGACGTCAGCATCAAATCCAAAGACCCTTGGGGAGCCAACATTTGCAGAAGGGCTGGTACCATTGTTATTGGAAATATTTATTGCGCATAAGGAGGTCGCTACACGGTACCAAAGCCACTTTCATCGTCGAAGGTTGGTGGCGTCATAGGGAATAATATTCGTACACGACCCGTCTGCACCGAATGTAGACGCCAGGGACAAAGATGTAAAGTAAAGTTCTACAATATCCATTCGGAATCCAGGATGCCTATGTCATTGGTTTGGCAAGCACCTGACAGCCATCTGTTCCAGTCTACTCCATCAAGGAGAGCATCATCTGCCAGGATCTGGGGGCCGAAGCTATCGTCTTCACACATTTCTCGCCAGATCGAATCCAGGTCCTTCTCAAGGCTGAGGTCTTCCGGCAAGAGTTCCTGGTAACTTCCTTTTACTCCCTGCAGACTGCTGTCTCTACTCAGCTCCTCACTTGCTGTTGGGGTTTCCTTCATTTGTATCGAAGTCGTGGCTGACGACAACGTCAAACCCGCAGACGCCGCTGCGTCTCCAAGATGCTCATCTCTGCACTGCTTCGCAAAATGCGCTGGTGTCACACCGGTGACCTCTTTGAAAATCCCATGAAAGTATCGATACGACAGCCCGACCAGCTTCGCGGCCTCTGCCGGAGTGACTGCCCCGTTACGGTCGCGTATGATGCCACATGCCCGCTGAACCACCTCCTCGTTGCGCCGCTCAGGGGTTGCCGAGTCTGGTTTACAGCGCTTGCAAGGCCTGAAGCCTGCACGGACGGCGTCTCCAGCGGCGTCGAAGAAGACAACGTTGGCTCGGCGCGCGAGGCGTGCTGGGCATGTTGGACGGCAGAAAATGCGAGTGGTGATGACGCCGTAGATGAACGATGCGTGGGCGGCGGGTGTCCTGTTGCATAGGGCTTGCCAGCGTGTTTGGTCTGTTGCGAAAGACATGAGAGGTGGTGGTTGGTGCAGGGCGGATGTGCTATTGGAAATTCAGCAACAGATGGCAGGGGCATGGGCTGTCTTTATGGTTTCACAGGGGCTGAGTCAGTGCTGTGGAGAGAATGCCTGGGCTCTATATTGCGCCGCTAACACCGGTCTAAGACTGGCTCAAATAAGCTGCATGGACTCCAATTACTCGTGGAGATACTTGATCTCCTTGCCCGTATTCGGTCCCTGGACGAGTCCCAGCTGCTGAAGAGCCGTCAAAGCCCCTTCCTCTCCCGTCTCGTCCACGATCTTGCCATTCTCCAGGGTGAAGATCGTTGTGCCTGAAAAGTACATCTTCTTGCCCGTGTTAGGCTGGTCCAGCGCACCGACCGCCAGGTCATGAAAAGCCACACCAGTGTGCGTTCCTCCGCCGATCCATCGTCCGACGACATACGGGCCGCTGGCGATAAGAGGGTGTTGGTAAGCATGGAACGAGATGTCGGGGAATGCCTGTTATCCAGAGTATCAGAGCTAGAAGTCTTGGAAGGGGGCGTTTTGAAAATCAGCAAGTAATGTACCTCTTTAAACTCTCGAAGCATCTTCTTCGCTGCTTCTTTTCCGTACCGGGGGCCATGCATGGGGTAGTTGATCACAAAGTTGTCCGCGCAGAGTTTGTCCACGATGTCCGCGTTGCCTTTGCCCCAGTACTCTGCAAAATACTCGGTGATGATGTCAATGTTCGTTTGCTCTTCTTGGGTAGGCATATTGGGCAATTTTGTCTGTTGTGGCGTGTAGTTTTGTAGTTTTTTGAGGACTGTGTCTTTGGATATCACGACCGGAATAAGCTGTCAACCATCGTAGACGAAGAACCTTTTTATACCTTCTTTGGTCTTTCTACAAAAGTGATATTTCTTCCCATTACAATACCGAAACTCCGCCGCCACAGTATTGTCAACCCACATCGTTCGTGGGATCGATTTTGCAACGCAATGTTGATTAATCCTTCTGTTGGCCAATTCGAAAGCAACCTGCTTTCAAAGTGACCAATCAGACGAAATGCGACCCGGGTCCGAGAGCATCGGGATGTTGCGAGTCTCAATGGCCTTGTAAGAACTCGGACCACGTCTAGGCAATCATTCGCCAGTTTGACAGCATGTGGGGGCGTCTGTTGTTCTTTGGCCCGCAGCTCTGTGTCATTGCCAGGCGTGGTGTTGGAGGTGACGGCATAAGGCAATGACATGATTCCCGGTAACATGACAAAGGGTTTCCGAGGCTATCGTGTTCGAGTACCTTCTGTGAATATAAAGATGTCTGGGAAGAGTTGGGGAAGGGAATCATTGTTAGACGTCTCGATTGTCACAGACGCGCTATCAATCATTTGCAAATATCTATTCAAACAGATCATACACCATGTCTTCCACCATTGTGTACAAAGGTTCCCCTAGCGGCAAACTGATTGAACACCGTGTTTCGACGTACACGGATAGCTTGAAACCGAATCAAGTGCTTGTCAAATCACCCACTCCGGGCTATGTGGTACGGATGAACATTACAAAACCCAGGACATGGTCCTCGGTCACGAGGGTGTCGGCGTGGTTGAAAAGTTGGGTGAAGCAGTCAAAGACCTGAAGATGTAAGTGCTGATCATTAGCTTCAAGGGCTTAAGCTCAGGTGCTGATTGTTGCTGCAGCGGCGACCGTGTTGGATGGGGCTACTGCCATGGAAGCTGTGCATCGTGCCACTATTGTTGGAACGGGGAGCACGTCTACTGCGACCAGCGCCAGCTATACGGCATGTCGAACCTGGACCAAGGATCATTTGCATCTCATGCCATAAGAGACCAGTCCTTTCTGTTCAAGGTCCCTGATGCCATCTCTTCTGCGCACGCAGCCCCGTTGATGTGTGCCGGCGCGGCTGTTTATTCCGCGCTCAAAGCCGCCCGGGTCCACAAAGGCACCCGGGTGGGTGTGCTGGGAGTCGGCGGCCTCGGCCACCTCGCAATCCAGTTCGCCGACCAGATGGGTGGCCACGTGGTGGCCATGTCCCACTCTCCGGGCAAGGAGGCCGACTCTCGGACCTTCGGCGCCTCTGAATTCGTCTGTCTGGCCGGGGCAGAGTGCGGCAGAAACCTCAAAGGCCTGGAGCTCCTGGACACCATCTTACTCGCTGGATCCCAACAGCCGGACTGGAAGTCCATCATCCCGATGCTCCGACGAGGTGGATCCATCATCGCAATGACTGTCGACCCGGTCGATTTAAAAGTCTCGTACATGGACCTGGTGATGAATGCGGTTTCGATTCGTGGCAGTCTGCCGTGCTCGCCTCCTTTACATCAAGAGATGCTGGACTTCGCGGCAACACACAAGGTGCTTCCTGTCGTCGAGTCTTTTGCTTTTACGGAGGAGGGGATCAACGAGGCCATGGAAAAGCTTCGCGGCGGGAACATGCGGTACCGGGGAGTCTTGTCATGGGAATGATAGAGTTGACCGGAAGTGATTACGAATTCCAGAGATGAAATGATTTAAGATTGGCCGTTGTAGACAGATCCGCCATCTAAGCTTATTGCTGTCATATAACGCCTTGACTCACCGGAATGATGTGGCTTTTATCTCCCGATCAGCACTCAAGTGGCTGGAAAGTAACATCTTTACCATCGTGAGTTGGAAAATTGTGTCAACCCCGCTCAGGATATGCCGCGTCGTTGCAAGTGGAAGCCGAAGATGGCGTCATACTCCAATATCGACGGGGCTAGACCACAACAGTACGACAGCCGGTATGGTGTTACCTCGACGTAAGTGGGAATTTAGTCATATCTAAGAAAAGGGTTTGCAGAATCTACCTTGCGAGGCATTAGAGGCGTTGATCCTCCTATGCAGACCGGCAAACGGCAAACATCATCACATTTGGGAGATGACCAGCTTATAAAGGGGGGCAGTGCCAAAAGGCCCGGGTACCGAAGGCTGAATGCTTTTGATGATTTGTCACATGTCAGAAAATATCTTCCCAATATGCTGTCTTTTTAGGCTCGCTCATGACCCCACGATTAGAAAGTCACAGCACCACCATTAGCCAGCTGAATCTACCTTGATAGACAAGTCCACGTCCCTTTTCCATCATCTCCATCAACACCGTCCGGATGAAGTTAGAAGATGTCGTTCGTCGACGTGACTGTATCTTATGGATTAAAATTACTTCACAGAGAACTACTGTACTCAGAAACCCACCTGAGGGATGCTCCCATCAAGACCTGACTGTGAGCCCCCGCAACACCATTAGATACCTCACGAATTCAATGGCTAGTCTTCTTATCTGATCCCCAAGCGTATTAGGCGTAACTTAAGTTCGAACTGTGAAGTTAAGCTATCGCAGATTGACGTTATGCATTGCATGGCTTTTGTTGGTTGGTGGAAACCTCTCCGGCCGTGTACATGAGCATCGTATAGCCTTGGCAGTGGCCGAGTCCTATAAGAGTGCTGCCATTCCATCGTCCGGTCATGGGTTCTTGCGGTTGAGAGCTGCTCATATCAACCCACGATGTCGAATACCGCTCCTAGTATCAGCAAAGATACTGGTCGAGCAACTCACTCACCATCCAATTGCTCTTGATTGAGTGTAAAATCCAAACGGGATGGATATCAACTTGGTCTGGGACCCAGCACGCGGCGTCCCCTTCAAAGCGGAAAAACGAGACAAAGCTGCAATCAACAATGATGCTTGCGACAGAGATGCGGGCGACAAAGCTACCGCAAGACATGTGTCGAACGCCGGCTCTGGCTTTCATCTCGACCCCGACTATGACCCCGATGCGGGTCTGAGTCCGGAGGATCGTTCCGCTGCGGTAATGAGTCTTCTCATACTCGCGTTATTTCAATGGATTAACAGAAACTCAGGAACGCAAGTTGGTGCGACGGCTGGACCGCATGCTCATCCCATGGGTAGAGACTCCCCCTACATAGAAGCCACGATGACTTACACATTTCTGAGCTATGCATTCTATATCTACTGGCTTTTCTAGACCGCACCAACATTGGAAACGCAAAGATCGCGGGCATGAACGAGGACCTGGCACTCAGCGATGCACAATACAATGCCGCTCTTGCTATCTTCTTCATCTCGTACTCCATATTCGAGCCGTTGACGAACATCCTCCTCAAAAAGTACAAGCCGTCTATTTTCATTCCGGTTACTATGTAAGTCAGAGACTGTCTGGAATGCATTATACCTTGCTCTATCCACTGACGAGATAGGGTACTGTGGGGGACATGTATGACCCTCATGGGATTCGTGTACAATTGGAGTGGACTGCTCGCCGCGCGGTGGTTCCTAGGACTCACCGAAGCTGGCATGTTTCCCGGCGTGAACTACTATCTTTCTTGCTGGTATCGTCGATCCGAATTCGGTGTTCGAGCTGTAAGGTTCGTTACTTCCTGTTGCCCCTCTCTACTAACATACAAAGGCCATTTTTTTCTCAGCTGCCGCTCTTTCCGGATCCTTTGGAGGAGCCCTCGCGGCAGGAATTCAGATGATGAACGGACTTGGAAACCGCCCCGGGTGGTCCTGGATTTTCATCATCGAGGGCCTGCTGACCGTCGTCTTCGGTATAGCATCTTTCTGGGTGGTTCAGGACTTTCCGGATCAGGCCACCTTCTTATCCGACGATGATAAAGCTCGTCTGATTCGCCGCTTGAGGGAAGACCAGCAGGCCTCCGCCGCTCCCGAGAAGTTCAAGACTTTGTACTTTTGGCAGGCCATGCGCGACTGGAAGATGTGGATGACGATGGCGATTTACATGGGTTGCGACATGCCTCTGTTTGCAGTCACTCTGTTCCTGCCGTCGATTATCAACGATCTCGGGTGGAACACTAGCACGATGCTATCCCAACTCATGACGGTGCCGCCCTACGCCTGCGCCGCGGTGTTTACAGTCTTCGTGGGATGGGTAGCCGATAGATACCGCCGACGCGGTATCTGGAACGTCTTCGTGAGCATGGTCGGTATAGCCGGGTTTTCAATCATCCTCGCCACGGACAACCCTAAGATCAAGTACGCCGGCACTTGTCTGGGGGTGATGGGTCTTTATCCGTGCGTCAGCAACACCATCACCTGGATCGCGAACAACATCGAGGGAGTGTACAAGCGTGGCGTGGTGTTGGGGTTCGTCATCGGATGGGGAAACCTCAGCGGCATCCTCAGCTCGTTCACTTACCGCAACCCCCCGTTGTTCGTTGAGGGTCATGCTATTGTCATAGGATTCATGGGCCTCTGTCTATGTGTGGGGAGTCTGACGATGATGGCACTACTGAGTAGGGAAAATTGGAAACGAAGGCACGGGAAAAGGGACTACTGGGCGCACGGAAAGTCGCCGCAGGAGATCGCCGAACTGGGAGACAACAGGCCGGACTTTTTTTATACTCTTTGAGGAGTCTGACCAGCATTTCACGCGGCCCGATTTCTCTATGCAGATCGAGTTACTTGAGCATGGATTCACGCACGTCTATGCTGTCGAAGTCCCTTCAGAAATTATTGGAAGCAGGACGGGAAGGGTAGGGAGAAGGTCGCGATCGCGGTAAAAGTATAGGCGGTACAGCAAGGGTGATGGCGGCGGGAGCACCTCCCTCCGTCAGTTTCGACGGAGACATTGATTTCATCGTCCATAGGGCTTGGCTCAGAAGTCTTTGCGATCTTACACATCATTGCCCTGATCGAGTAGTCTCTCAAAATTTGCACGGTCCCAGTCCCGTCCCCCGCCGTCACCAGGCCAGCCCGCCTTCTTCATCTTCCTAGCTATCCTATTATAACTGAAGTCCTCTTCAGGGTCATATTAGGAGTTGGGTTCAGACTCGTACTCCCAGTTCATATTTCTTCTCATCACGGACATGTACGACGGTTCGAGGCCAGTCTAGCTGAGCTCCCTGTACCGCCCCTTGTAGAGCGCGAAGAAGTTAGCAGGTTCGTACACGTTAAACCCGGCGAGCCACCACCCATTCGCCGGGTTGTCGCGGAACCGGTGGGGAGTATTTTTCAGCCCGGGAGCAGGCTCCTCGTGCCCAGTAGATGTAGCCGTCGGTGGTGTCCAGCTTGACCTCGTAACCGTTTCGATTCTTGCTTATGGCAATTCCAGCGCACGATGCTGGCATTGACGGGTCCTGACCGGTGATGGGCGCGACTAAGCCTTCAATGTAGCCCTCGCGGATCTTCTTCTGCAGGTTCTCGCTACGGTAGTCGGTGACGGGAGTGTTCTCTTTGACGAACGCCCCCAAGGCGAGGTTGGTCTCGGTTGAGTCAACATAGGGGATGTAGCCTATAAGGTCAATAACTTTATCGTTTCTCTCGAGAGGGGCCAAGATTTCCTAATTGATTAAGGGAAAGCCGCCGGAGGTGCCTGCGTAACGGTGGCGTTCCAGAAGACGCAGTTACAGAACATTGAAGTTATGGTACTCCGTTAAGAGACGCACGAATTCATCTTGATCGTACGCCATGATTGTAGCGAGGCTATTGCAAGTGTAGACTCTAAACGCTGTTAAAAGAGGCTTGGAAGAGGGATAACGTGGATATCGGCTATGACCGGCGGCGAGGGGACCATTATATTGGATTTTGAAGGTATCGCTGGCGAGCTTCTTCATCGAGTCCTGGACCTCTATGGGTTACCTAAGGATACTGTTACGTAATGCGATGTGAAGAATGGCTGGAACAACCCATGGAGATGACATACTAGTTTCTTCCCGTTCTGAAAGTTCTATTACCCTCTAAATGCGTTTGACGGCAACCTGCTGTCACACATCAGATTGCGCGTCGTGCGGTTGCACATGAGCTGCAAGATGAGTCGCAAGGTTTCAGATACTACGTCATACCCTCAACCAGCCTGTCACCGCCTTTTCCAACGTTTTCCTCTCTCGCACATTTTGCAAGTCATGAAATTTCCCTGGGCACTAGAACATTTCGAAAAGGGTTTACATTCGTATGATGGCCCTGCACCCACTGGAAATATTCTTCTTTCACTTGCCCAACGATATTGCACCCTCATTATCAAAAACACGATTGCTGAGTTTATGGTATGGAAATGACCACAAGGATCGACTTGGACATTTACAGCCTCTGGCCGCTCAAGTCTGGCGCCAGACAGTTCCGAGTTTTGGTTCTCCACCCCTTCGCTACAAGTGGTGGTGATGATGAACTTCGCGGAAGCCTCCTGGTCGCAAACCTGAAGCAAGAGAGTGGAAACTTCGAAACTCTCTCGTACGTATGGGGCAGTACTACTTTGCCAAGAACAAACATCCTAGTCGACGGCATCCCGCTCAAGATCACCGCAAGTCTGGGCTCCTTTCTCCGGTACCTTAGGAGAAAGGACCGGCCGCTTCGGGTATGGGCTGACGGCATCTGTATCAACCAGAACGATGACCAGGAGAAGTCTGACCAGGTGGCACTTATGGCTGATATATACGAGTCTTGCGCCCAAGTCAACGTTTGGCTCCCTGATCCTACACATACCTTCAGCACACCATCCGCAAGCTGCAAGATTGGCAGCCTTGGAGGTCTCTTCTCCCTAGTAGCGGGGGATCATTTTCACCACATACCAGGTTATCATATCTCCGAGCGTACTGGTAGACTCACATTTACAGAGACGACCGAGTTTAGTGCGCTATGGGATGGCTTTTTGCTCATTGCAAATAGCTCGTGGTGGACTAGGGCTTGGACGGCACAGGAAGTATTTCTACCCCCAAAGGTTGTTTTCCTCCACTATGCAGCAAATAGCTGTGATATTATGTTAGTAGACGAGAGTCATGAGCGTCTTTGGCAACATCGAGATAGCCTGAGAGAGTGTTGCACAGAGGCCATTGGCATCTTACCCGGAGAGAAAATGGAACAGCTCTCCAGGTTTTACCAGACCTTTGCGCAGGTACAGCACCGCCGCGAGGTTCGCATCGGGCGACGTTCGAAAGACGGTAGAGATTGCTTCTATAGCCTCGTGATGAGCTTTTCCAGCCGCCAATGCCATGACGCGCGGGATCGGATTTACTCACTTTGGAGCATGACGCCATCCTTTTACAAGAACTGCCCTCTCGACTATGCCATGCCGGAAGGGGCCGTTTTCACCTCAATTTTCGAATGCATGGTGAGGGAAGCGCAGTTCTCGCGGGGTCATCTCAACAATTTCTTCGGCTGGGGGGTAGACTACCGTATTCTACATTGGATGAGTTTCGGGCCAGACACTACAGCACCTAACAGTAGGCCCTCATGGGTGCCTGACTTTTCGAGAAGCTGCAGTCACGAGGCTCTCCACGCACATCGGAGCAGGACAGGATTTGCAAAGTTGTATCAGCCTTCAGGCTGGTCAAGAGGGTATGTCAAGGTTGACGGGAGGCAACTGCATCTGAAATCCTTTTATATGGACAAGATTCGAGTTGTTGGAGAGGTGGTTAGCGACCCCGCCAGCCCCATGTCACTGAAAAACGCGCTTTCGCAGTGGAAACAGCTTCTCATAGAAAGCGGCTTTGACAAAAGGGATACAGAGGCTGCGTTTTATGAACGATTAGCCACGTTGTTGTGTGCCGATATCGTTGCAGAAAGGATGCCGGACGACCAGTTTTCAGCTTGGAGGCGCAAGTTCATTGCTCGGCGAATTTGGAAAGGCAACATCTTGGCAACGGTTTTCGAGTATGCCTTCAACGTCTTAGCAAGGTCTGAACACTGGCGACGGCTTCGGCCTGAGGAGTGCCCGGGAAAGCAAGAGTTGGACGTAGTCATTGAGACTGGTGATCTGAAGTGCTTCTCAGACAGGCGTTATAGTTCTGCGGTGAGCTATTCTCTGCACCATCGAGCACTTTACGTTACTGAGCGTGGACGAATGGGACTCTGTCTACCGCAGGCAACTGCTGGAGATGAAATTTGGGGCGTCTACGGCTTCCGAGTTCCATTTGTCTTCCGCGCACTGGATGGGAGTATGGAACCGAAGGTGCATAATATGATTGGAGATTGCTATTTACAAGGCGCCATGGACGGCGAGCTTCTGTCTTCTAGGGGCAGCATCGTTGTGAAGCTGGTTTAACAGTTATTGGTGCAAGCGGCATTGAACGCGGCGGTGATTTGTACAAAAAGTCCACAGAGGACCTTGGGTTGAGCTCTTAACAGCTGGCCTTCAAGCTTAAGTTTTCAACTTCTTGAACCGAAATGAAAGTCTGTGCGCACCCAATTGATCACACGCTGAACTCGAGCAAGACAACAGGAGTGTCGAAATAAGGCCTAGCGGAAAGCAACAAGCTCTTCATCGGTGCAAGCTAGCGCCACCTCTAATTGCAACATGAGAAGAGACATCAAGGAACTATTAGCTGTCTTAAAGGATAACTACTTCTAGAACTATGATTATTGCTATTCCTATCATTATATTGATTATTGTTGTTATTATTACTATTATCATCATCATCATCGACATCGTCGTTGTCGTCGTCATCAGTATCGTTATCATCATCATTATCATTATCACTGTCGGCCCGGATCCACATCAAAAGTCTTTTTCCTTCACCATTTGTTCGGCATCTCATGTTTCGCATGATCTTAGCAGTAATTGACCAGTACAAAAGCGCACATTTTCACCGGGAAATAAAGAGTTTTACATTGGCGCTATCAAATGCTTGCACAATAAGCTGGCTACCAATTCGAGAGACATTCTTGCTGGCGTGACCAACCGTTATGAAGACTTTGTTGAAGACCATATCCTTCAGGACTCCGTGGACCACTTTGTGGGTAAGAAAGTCTATACTATCAGAGACCAATGTTCTCTTATACTATTTGAACGTGTTCTCGTCTGTGGACACTTTTGTCCCTGCCATCGCTTGCTTGTGTGGGCCTACGAGCGGGAGCTACGGCTTTGCGGCTATGAAGGAGCCCAGGCATACTGGAACTGGTCCCTGGATGCCACAAGCTACGACGACATGCTCAAGTCCCCGGTTTCCAAGTTTGATACAGGTTTTGCTGGGAACGGCGAATGGGTGCCTGGTACACCTGAGGACTCCAGACCTGGTATTCCCGTAACCGGTGACATCCTTGCCTTCAACGTGTTTGATCGGACAGATGACTCATCAGCAACGCTGCTCACAATTTGAACTAATATGAATGAAGCCAAGAGGGCAATGAGGCTATTAGACCAACGCCGACGGGGATCACGCCGAGGGAAGAGTCAACATCAATGCCCAGCAGAGCTTTCATATTGAATGGTTTGGCCCAGTGAGCAGGGTTTTCTTCATATCAAGGCACTCATTCGTGAATAAGTCTGGCAGTCCATCGGCTGGTGCGGGATATATATTCAACGATGTTTGAATCATGCAAACAGATTCCGATCTAGGACGGCGTCGCTCAATGTATCCGTACCAATCAATCCGCACGATGTAGGAAGGATTGCAACTCCACTTGCGAAGTGGACCATCCAATCAATATTTTGACGAGATAGGAAGCTAAGCCTACGTTCAGTTCAGCTCCGTATGAAGCCCGCCCCAACCGCACAGCAGCGTGCATTTCTAGTCCAATTTCCGGGGTCATCGCCTATCAAAACGAAAGGCTTAAAAACACCAGGATCTGCGCAACGCTAACTGCAAGTGACAGCATGAGGGTTTTACCCGAAGTGATAAGAAATCGAAAAAAGTGAGGCTACCTGCGGCTGAGACCAGCACTGGGACTTGAGCTTCAGCTAGTTCGCATAGAGGCTTATAACCCACACACTCATTTCCTGTAGCTGCCCTGCCCTGCAGTCATTTTCATCGCTTCACGCATCACCAGGGAGTCGGCAAGGAGGCCAAAATCGAGGTCACGCATGAGTGACAACATACTGACCATACTTCGCACTCAATATACTATTCAATTTCACTTCATAGGTCGTTTATCTTGGCCTCCCTTCTCCGATCAATAATGGCTGAAAGCGAGCCCCCTGGGATAATAGGGCATCAATCTTCTGGACAAGATGCTGAACTTTTCGGACCCTCGGCTGTTGTAATGCCCGACTCAGATACAACACGGAATGATGAAGACAGTGGGAGCGCGCCGGATGAAAGTGAGAAGCTCCAAGAGGAGCTGGACGACACCGTTCCATCGAGGACTATATGGCGTCAGCAAAGACGTTCCCCAGCTTTGTCGTCCATCATGGAAGTGCAAGGTAACGACTCCGGCTATTGTCTAACTTACTATTTCCCCGCACATTCACTGTTTGTACTGACGAGACGCCAGAAGACATTGACGTCAGGCGCGTCAACAGGCAGACACTGATCGACCTGCTCGAGAAGTCCGATACAGATGCTGAGTTTGACGAGGAAATGACAAAACGGTTTGCTGAAGACCGAGAGCAATGGGGAAAACTGATAGACATCTCTTCGATGGGATTGCAACCTTCGCCACTCCTCATTGCCATTCGAAATAGGCTTTGCCAAACGGCACACTGGCTCATTGGTGCTGGTGTGAACGTTGATGCCGAGGATGAGGACCAGATGGGACCCCTTCATTACGCCTGCATGTACACGCCCGGAGAAGATTTCAAATTGGCACTGCGCCTCGCTGAAATTCTCAAAGCCAAGAAAGGAACAGCTGGGCCTGACTCAGGGGGACGGAATCCTTTACATCACGCCCTGCGTCAACAGCTCGAGGACGAGAAAACTATCAAAGCCCTTTGCGACGTTACAGACATCGGGCAAAAGGATGAGCAGTGGGGATGGACGCCTCTCCACGTTGCTGCAAATACAAGAAATAAGACCGCCACGAAATGCCTCCTCGAGAGGAAAGCTGACGCTTCTGTTGCGGATTCTGATGGCTGGACTCCCTTAATGACCGCAATCATTTCCGGAGGATTCGAAGTTTCACGCCAGCTTCTCGATTGCATGAAGTCCGGATCCGGCCGCGAAAGCGTAGCCCACGCCCAAGACCATAGAGGAATGACGGCGCTGATGAGGATCTGTCAAGCCGGCCTCGATGGCCAAGAGACTACGAAGCAGATCCTAATCAAACTAGCAGTTGACATCCTCGACCTGGGAGCGAAGATTGGTGTTACTGACATCTACGGGCAAACTGCAATCCACCATGCCATGAATACTGCAATGGCGAGCAATGGGGCCAACATTGCTGTTGCTAATCTGATCATAGAGCGGGCGCCAGAAGAAGACCTGTTACGACAAGGCGAATATAGAGAAACTGCCTTCGATGACGCATTCAAGTACGACGAAGCAAATATCCAATCTTTACTGAACAAAGCGATCTCACGACTACTAAGCAAAGATCGCTTGCGACACAATCTCTTTCGTTGGCTCGCTCGTCGCCGTGAGAGGCACGAATTGGCACTCCGTTATTTACGGAAAATGCCTGCAGATGAAACGGTGGAAAATATTCCTCCATCACATCGTTGGACCTTGATCCAGTGGGCCATATGTCATCAATTACCTGGAATCTTGCTGTCCCTGTCGGAGATTCCAGACAACGAAACCCCACAGGACGCGCTAGATGGTGCCATCAAAGAGGGGAAAGATCTCATTGAGAAGCTCAAACCATCATTCGACACGCAAGATCCGCCTCTCAACCAGCTAAAAATGAGAGGGAAATCGACAATCAGAGTCGGAAGAGAACGGGAAGGTCTGAGTGAAAAGGATGAAGGGAACCAACTCAATGTATGGACCATCATGAGCGACCTCCTTGACCTTCTTGAGACCAAACGAATCAAGAGACGTAAGGAAACGAGAGAAATTTCACAACCCACAGGCAAGCAAAAGGAGGTGACCAGTCAATTTTACGCAGCGATTGTGGAGATGCTCCCGGATGACGAAGATTCAAGTTATTCTTACAAATTCCGAAGGGTAGATGAAGTTGTATATGGAAACGAAGATTCGAGAATCAACACCATCAGGGAGGCGGTTCAAGAGGTCCAAAAGTTGGAGCATCCACTTAAAGAGACCGCGAAAAAGAGTGACCAGTCAGCAGCAGGGAACGAGAGAAATTACGTGTGGGTTCACCTACCATCAAACAACGTGAGTTCACCAAAATGCCGCGTGGTGCAGACAAAAGCTGACGAAGACTAGATTACTTGGATGATGGTGAGTATGCTTAGAATTCGTTGTTTCCAAAGCCAGCAAAAGGGTCTTAGAAACGCAAATTGACAGAGTAACAACAGGATGCCATGAGAAAGATTACGCAGCAGATAGGTTGTACACCGGATGAGTTTGAAAGACTGGCTGCCTTTTTGCGCTCGAGCAGTGTCGAAATACCAGACCAAACGTCTCCATCACGCTTCATGCGCCCACGATATGTCAAAAGCGAGAGGAAAGGAACGAAGAGTGAAGCCAGTAAGTCTCAGCCTGTCCAAGAGTTCTTAGAGGTCGGAATAGAATTCAAGTGCTGAGGAGACATAGCGAACCTTGAAAGCTCAGCTACATATGTAAGAATTGTATCATAACTCCCATTTCACCAGTATGTTCCTGACTCTGTTGTTGATCAGATGCCCTTTCTGTCACTCTCACTTCATCCCCAGGAAGATCGAAGGGGTGCTTCGGTGGCATCGCAGCCCGTAGGCATGCGTGAGAAACTCTTCGATGCCTACAAGGGTTCGATTCATGGTTCTCCCACGCTGGACGAATACTACCATCACTTCACGACAAACAGCGAGTCCCAGACGGATCGAGAGATTCGGAACAATGATCAGATCGTCACCAAGCACCTGAGGAATCAAAACGGATCTGAGCAACATACCTGTGAGCTCCTTAGAGTCAGTCAATTATGGGTCTGGACCATTGGAAGCAGTGAGTACCATGCAAAGTTCAAACGTCGTGACTGCTGGTTACGTACTAATCATCAATTATGACCCTCAGAATGGATGATCACCTCAACCTCTTGCGCATACAGCGATGTGCAGAATGACTTCGTCTTGGGATTTCTTGATTATCTTCAAGAACGACCTGAGGGAGGAACCCAAGGACGAGGGCCGACATCGCCTGCTGAGTTGAGCGCAGCAATTGTTGACTACTGTGTTGAGTCTTACGAAAGGAATGGTAAATCTCATACTCATGACGGAATGGCTGATCCGCAACTTGGATCTGGCAAGACGGGCGTGGATCGCTCGATTCGCCAGATCTTTTCCGACTTTATCAACGAAATTGTATGGCACGCGCACTCCCTGATAGATTTTCATTACTAACTCAATGTCAAGGGAAGAAAAGAAGCCAAACTATTCAAGGACTTCAACAACCGAATCAAGAACGAAAGGCCTGGCAATAAGGAGAGTCTGACACAGAGTCGCACACGGGTAGAAGGGACGGTCAAGAACTGGCGAGATGCAGCAATGGAGGCAGCAGATCTGCTTGTCGACATTAAAGACGTTCGCGACGAACTGAACATCTTACGAACGGTTGCTGAGCTTCAGAGAAAAGTCCAACAAAGCATGAGTAATATCAAAGGCTCTGGCGACAACAGCCGAGCAGGACTTGCGGCCGTCGCTGTCCTCAAAGATATCACCGAGCTCGATAGCGTTGCCGGTAGAGTCTACGAAGCCGTGAGAAATAATCCACTTCGCCGATTGCATTGTACTAACCCATTCATAGGTCAACGCTACAATTACTCTCCATGAGAGCGAAATAGCCAATCTTCAAAGTGAGATAGCAATCATCCAGACAACGGAAACTATGAGACAAGGGAAAACGGTCATGATATTTACAGCCGTGACTTCTATCTTCGTAAGTGTGGTGAATCTATCGAAAATTCGTTTGCACTTTAGCTGATGAGAGATCTCCCTTGTTTGCAGCTGCCTCTTTCATTTCTGACGTCGCTTTTCGCTTTGGATGTGGCTTCGTTTCTATTGGCCCCTTGGTGGTCCCTGATAGTAATATGTGAGTGTCGGAGGGACTGATGAGGAAATTCGCTAACACGGATACACCCAGTTGTCGTACCTCTACCTTTTCTTGCGGTGGGAGTTGACTATGTCCGCGATTTTCAAGTGGCCAAGTTTTGTTTCAAAGCTGTGGAATGCTTCATGGTCTTTGTCAGGGGCATCGCGAACCTCTTCAAAATCGATTCTTTCTTGTTGATCTACAGCAGACGAATCAAGAAGCAGGCAAAGAAAACATGGGAGCTACCGACGGCGGATTGAAGGATCTGACGCAGCAGAGGTGGTGCTGCAATTAGTCACGAGGATGGACTACCTTTGTGGAATGTGCCCATTTGTCAAGAGATAAACACCGAAGGCCCTGCAAGACTACATTAGATTCAAAACGCAACAGCGAGAGAGTATTCTAGAGCCGCAGAAACAAAAGCGCCTAATTTTCATCTGTATGCATGACCATGTTCCTGTCTATAGAAGTATAGTACTCTTGTCGAAGAAGTTAACAGCGATCACGCAGACAAGAAACTTAACCACGATGACGAAGACCACGATGACTAAGATAATGATCACGATGATGTTGATGACAACCATAGTAGCAGTAACGCCGGCGATAGGAGCAACGATAGTGATGACCAGGTAGAGTATAACCACCTAAATCATAGTCGCTCTAGCACAGCGAAAACATACGGTCTCGTAGAAATGTGGGAAACGAACTTGAAATTATCGAGACTCTATCTCATCCCACTCTTCAAGCCCCAAACCCAGCAAACACAAAAATTACTCTTAAATCTCCTTCACAAACCCAACCTCGACAACCCTCTCCATCGCCAACCGCAGATTCGCAATCTTGGCCCGGGTATTATCCCTCATCCACAAAAACGTCCCCAACACGATCCTCCTGAAGATGTTCGTACCGGTACGAATGTGCATCTGTCCCTTGCCGACGATGTACAACACCTTGTGCGCGTACGCACGATCCAGCTTCGCCAGCTCGGCCGCGACCTTCTCGTCCTTCAGCTCCGTCGGGCCCTCGGTCTCCTCCCACTCCGTCGCCGTGCCGGAGGTCGTGTTGGTCTCCTGCTCGCTGGCGTTGGCGGCCCTCGCCGCGGCCTGCTGCACGACGAAGCGGCGGATCTGCTCGTAGATGAGGGCGCCCAGGTCCGGGGAGACGACCTCGTCCATGAAGCCGTGGCGGACGACGAGGCGGTAGCAGCCCGGGATGTTGGCGAACCGCGAGATGTGGTAGCGCTCGGCGTCCGGGACGGAGGGCACCTCGACGGGGTGGAGGTGGAAGAAGACGGCGACGTCGGGCAGCGCACCGAGCTTGGAGGCAAAATGCGTGAACACGCTCGGGGTCTGGATGCCGGTCTTGTCGAAGAAGATGCCGAAGCCGCTCACGGGGGAGAGCAGGTCGCCGCCCCAGCGGGGGGTGAGCTTGAGCCCGGCGCCGTCGGCGGCCTTGGCGAGCAGCGCGGAGGGCTGGAAGCGGTCCTCCTTCTCGGCGCGCCACTGGTTCTCCTTGCCGAAGCGCCAGAGGAGGAACATGCCGGCCATGAGGGCGGAGATCATGAGGGTGAACCAGGCGCCGTCGGGGACCTTGTTGAGGGCGGAGGAGAGGTAGAGGCCGTCGAGGGTGGCGAAGGCGAGGAAGGGCAGGGCGATGAGCCAGACGGGCAGGCGCCAGACGAGGATGGCGACGAGGGTGACCATGAGGGTGTCGAAGAAGGTGACGAAGATGACGCAGACGCCGTAGGCGTGGCCGAGGGAGGTGGTGTTGTTGTAGACGGCGGTGACGAGGATGGTGCCGAGCATGAGGAGCCAGTTGAGCAGGGGCACGTAGACCTGGCCGTGGAAGGTGGAGGAGGTGTGGACGACCTTCATCTGCGGGCAGTAGGAGAGCTTCATGATCTGGGAGGAGAGCTGGAAGGTGGCGGTGATGATGGCCTGGGAGGCGACGATGGCGGCGAGGACGGCGAGGATGAGGGAGGGGTAGAGCATGCCGGGCGGGACGGTGTTGAAGAAGGGGTTGGTGAACTTTTCGGGGAAGAGGGCGAGGTGGGCGGCCTGGCCGGAGTAGGCGAGGATGAGGCAGGGGTAGGTCCAGAGGAGCCAGCTCATCTGCACGGCGCGCATGCTGAAGGCGCCGAGGTCCGCGAAGAGGGCCTCGACGCCGGTGAAGCAGAGCAGGACGCCGCCGAGCATGCGCCAGCCCTCGGTCTTCTTCTCCATGAAGAAGTGGATGGCGTAGTAGGGGCTGAAGGCCTTGAGGACGGTGTAGTCGTACTTGACGAGGTTGTAGATGCCGAAGGCGCCGTTGAAGCCGAGCCAGACGATGACGATAGGGGCGAAGGCGCCGGCGAGCTTGGTGGTGCCGAGGGGCTGGATGAGGAAGAGGAGGACGAGGATGCCGCAGGTGGTGCCGACGATGGTGGAGGTGCTGATGTCGGGCTTGACGACGGAGAGGCCCTGGATGGCGCCGAGGACGGACTGGGCGGGGGTGAGGATTCCGTCGGCGATGACCATGGAGACGGCGAGGACGCCGATGGTCTTGAGGAAGCCGCGGGTGAACTTGGACTTCTCGATGGCGGAGCGGATGCCGCGGGTGACGGGGCGGACGTCCTGGGTGTTGAAGCGCTCAAAGTGGAGGGTGGCCTCCTCGCGGGGGTCGACGGTGGTGATGTTTGCGAAGCGGGTGAGGAGGGAGTAGCACGAGAAGGTGCCGCCCTCGCCCTCGTTGTCGGCGTGGAGGACGATGAAGACGTATTTGATGGTGACCATGAGCGTGAGGGACCAGATGATGAGGGAGAGGACCTGGGTGAGGTCGTTCTTGGTGGGGACGTCGGTGAAGGTGGAGGAGTACACGTAGAGGGGACTACTCGACGTGTAAGTAGGTGCGGCACTAACAGGAAGAAGATGCGCGACGATGCTTACCTGGTTCCAATGTCGCCGTAGATTACACCGATCGACTGATACGCAAGCCTGTGGTCGACGCGTTAGCAACTGTCACCTCTCACTAGACGCAGATTCGTCACATACCAAAGCAGCGTCGTCCCCGTAAAGATCTGCTTCTTCCTCCCGTCATCGCGCCTCCAATCGTCGCCGCTCTCCTCGACTTCGACAGTCGAGTCCCTGGTGCGAGCGCGCGAGAGGCTGCGGCCGCGGCCCTTGGAGCCGACGCGGTCGAGGTCGCGGCCAAAGTAGATGCCGCCGGCGACGCCGGTGCTCGATCCGATATCAGGACGCTGCCATTGCTGCCACTCGTCAATGGTCGAGGTCGACTTGATCCTCTCGGGCTTCTCGAGGTTGTCGTCGAAGTTGATTCTCTGCGGGGTGGGCGCGTTGGGATCGGCCATGCCAGGCGCTGCTCAACGTCTAGGGGGATGGGAAAAGAGAGAAGAAGTGGGAGTAGGGTGGGAGAGGGGAAGGTGAGGGAAAAGGCGCCGGCGCAAAGCACAGCGTGGGAGGTGGTGAGCGTGGCAAAATAGCAGAGCCGGTTCCCGAAGGATGTGTGCAGAAGATCAGCCTGAGAGAAAGACGATGACAGGAGACGGAAATCTTTTAAGACGCTCTACATGGGAAATGGGACGGGAGAATGGGATGGGATGGGCTCTTTAAGTCGGGGAGACGTTGGGGGCGTTCGCGCCGGCGCCGATGCCCTGGCCCTAATCTCACGATGATTCGGTGCCTGTCTCGAGACAAAAAAGACAAAAGACAAAGGGTAAGGAAAGGCAGATTGCCGTATCGGACAGTGGGGGTACACCCATGGGGAGAGGGATCTTGGTTCATCTTTGCCCATCTTCGGGGTCTCACTCTCACTCTCTCACTCTCACACACTCTCTCATGGGTGATGGGGGACGGGGACAATACCAGTACCAGGGACAGACACCACCAAAGGCGGTCTGGCTAGTGCGGCGGGAAAGGCTCGATACCAGATGCATCCATGGCGCGTGGCGTGCGGACGGTCTTCCTTCTTAGTTTGCCTTGGTGCCGAAAAGTTGCCCATTCTGCACGTAGAATTGAGGGTTGGAGACCAGGATCTAGCCCTTTTGCCATCACTCTCACTCTCTCACACTACCTCTCTCTCGTCCTCTCCCCTGGGACAGGAACACCGCCCATCGATGGCCCGTGTCTTCTCCAAGTCTAGCGCGGCTTGCACATGCAACATGGGCGAGCTAATCTTGGACGATGACGGGGGCGCCGCGCATGGCTGGCTGGCAAGGAAGGTCTATCAGAGGCTCCCGTTGACAGAAACATGATTGTCACAAGCTGCAGGAAAGACACGGAGCTGGGACGGGGGTGGCAGGGTAGGGCAGGGCAAGGCAGGCTGTTCGGGAGGAGAGAACGGCTCGTTAGCGCGCATCCATGGCGTGTGGCATGTTATTTGCTTCTCTGCACGGAGTGGTCTAATAAGGTATGCCGGGTAGGCCAGAGGCCGGACGATGCGATGCAAGAAGAGAGCTGTACGGAATGTGTGAGGAAACGGGCGCCCGCTGCGGTGCCGAATGGGGTGCTGGTCGTGGACTGAAGTTGGGAAGACCTGCAGGGGTAGCTCGGACCAGGGGGGTAACGCAACCGATGGAGGCGGGGACGGGCAGAGAGGATGAGGCTTCTTCTTCAAGGGCCAAAAAGAGAAGAAGAAAAGAAGATGGTGGGCACGAGTCGGAGGGAGGGGACGTGTTTGCAAGGGAGACGTGAAGCATGTATGAACGAGTGGCTCGGAATGGCTCTTGAGATGATGATGATGATGACAGATGGCTACGACAAGACAATGTGCGGGAAGCCCGTCCTTCTTGTCATCGTCGTTGTTGTCTCTATTGTCTTTTCACCTCTACTTTGTTAGTCGCGAGCCTTTAGTCTTTTTCCCGCGCGAGGGCGAGTCCAGGCGGTCTGATGACTTTACCCTTGTTGGGAGGCCGCTTACACGTGCCAGCAGACTGCAGCGCGTACGAGACAGGTTCGTCTTCCATGCAGCAGCAGCAGCAACCGGCGGGTCAGAAGAGGAGCCAAGTTGCGGGCGTTCGGAGAGATGCAATGGCTGCGGAGCTTTCATGGCCGTAAGGACACTTAGATGAGGGGGACAGGAGTGAGGGGCGGTCTCGAGAAGTAGAGCGAGCCCCTTGTTGATCGGCTCTTCAAGTGAAGACCGAGTAATTATTCGTAGCGTTGTTGGCAACAGAAGGGCAGAAACACACAGCAACAACATACCGGATAATGCCTCATTGCAGATTTTCTGCCGTGTCCCGTTCGTCGACGGCAGGGCCCTGTTTTCTTCTCTTTCTCTGGCTGGGATCTGCAACGACGAAGAACCCAGTCGAGAAAAGAGTGGATGGCCAGGAAGAAGAGACGAAAATGGGATCGGTCGTGGCCGGTGGGCAGAAAGGAACATGCAGACAGAGAGACAGAGAGAGAGGGGAGGCAGCCCAAACATTCCATCGCAACAGACGGGACACAGAGACGAAGAGAGAGAGAGAGTGGAGGGGGGAAAAAAGCCAAGAAAATGGGACAGGCGTCATGCACAGACGCCCGTAGCTCTGGCTGGGTCTCAGGCACTTTGTTAGCTGCAAAGGGACTAGCACCCCTGCCATCCCCGGACGCTGAAGCTTCAGACAGTGGGCTGCAGTGGGTTCAGTGGGACCCGGTGGGCCACTGCCGAAGGGTGTGAAGGGTGCTAAGGGTGCTGCGGGTGTCCACGAGCGGGTTGGTGTTTGGTTTGTTTAGCGCTGCTAAGCTTCTGCTAGCGGCAGCCAAGGTCGCCGCATCCATTGCACTACCAAACCTCCTCATCTCGACTATCTGCCCTTAGAAAACGCAACTTTGAGCTTCACTTTTCTGCCTCAGCCCTCTTTTTCCCCCTTCACTATGAGAGATTTTCTGGTCCAAGATGCTCCCATTGGTCTGCCAAGACATTGCTCACTTTTGATTGCCAAGACTTTTTCGGGCATGCTCTTCGCTTTTCGCGGGACGCGCATAGCCACACTGGATACCCTTTCGTTCGCCCTTCTCCTCAGGTAATGTCCTTTGCTGCTGTCTGTCCAAGGTAAACAACCTGCAGACCAGCAAGCAGATCCCGAGGCCATGTTTTTGGCGCCAATTTCGTGCGTCTTGCTTCCTTTTGATCCAAGCCATGTGCCATCAACAAGCGCCGTCCGTCATCTGTCATGCCTTGAGTAGGTTTGATTAGGGCGCGTGTCGAACCAGACTCCTGGGATCCATCATCCATCTCGACGACAAAGGGTCCCTCTCTTTTTCCCTCCTCCGACTCATTAATCTCGCATGGAGAAAATCTCGCAGTAGATCTTGAGCTGTGGCCGCAGCTTACCATCGCCACTCAGGGGTTGGTGTTTCTGTTGCTGGACCGTGAGACCATCACCACTTTTCCGTCTCCAGTAATGTCTTCGTTCGTTCCCCTTGACAAAACTTCACTGCAAATTGTCAGACCGCCAAGTGGATAGAACTCATCGCTTTTTTGAGAGTGCTCGCGCTAGGTAGATTTGTTTCCCCCCCCCTCCCCATATAAACAACCGGCGAGACGCCAGCCATGCCTCCCCCACAACCCACGGGTTAATGCACAAGATTTTCTGCCAGACCGTTGCTTTTTCCTGTCCTTGCCTCCCCCCTTCTTCTCCCACGTATCTTCCCATTTTTACTGTTTTACTCTTAAATCAAGCCACCCCGGCGCCGACATGACCCAGACCATGCCGTTCCAGGGCAGTCCAGCCGACGCCCACACGCAGCGGACTCACTCCTCCTCCCCCTCTTCCTCATCCAGAAAAGAACTTGTCTAATCCATCTGGTCAACGGTCGTCGCCGAGCCGTTGGTCTTCTGCTCTCCCACGACCGCCGTGCCGTCCGCCTGGCTGACGGCAAAGTTCCACCCAAACTCGTCCTTGAGCTTGCCGAGCTGGATGCCCTTGAGCGTCGACAGCAGCTTGAGGCAGACCTCGCCCGCGTCCTCCTGGCTCGCGGGGATGTACGTCACCGTCTCCTCGCCGGTCTTGGCGCTGCTGACGCGCTCCTGCTGCTTGCTCGCGAGGGACTGCGCCGAGGACGGGTCCACGCGGCGCGTGATGGAGCGGATCGGCACCAGCGCCGCGGCGGTGCCGGCGGCCATGACTTCGGAGAAGGTGGGGAGCTCGCTGTACTTGATCTGTGTGTTTTTTGCAATGATGTTGTCAGTCCCAGTGATTACTGTAACGTGCCATGTATGTATGAGAATCACGAGAGGGGGAACGGAAAGAAACTTACGACGCGCTTCTCGACCTTCCAGCCGAAGCTGCGGGCAATGTGCTGGATGCTGTCGCTCGTCACGCTGTCGATGACGCACTTGGAATCGGGGACGACCAGGGTGACGTCCTCGCCGTCCTTCTTGACACCGATAAACCCGCTCGTGCTGAACTCGTCAATCTCCTCGTGCTTGACGCTGTCGAGGTGCAGCGTGATGCCGTAGCCCTCGTTGCGCGCGCGGTCGCTGAAGCGCAGGACGGGGGCGTAGTTGCCGCCGACCTTTGCGTGCCCCGTTCCGTTGGGCGCGGCGCGGTCAAAGTCGTCGAGGATGAGGGCGTCGACGGGGTGGGTGCCGTGGTAGACGCCGGTGGGGATGACGAAGACGGCGAAGACGTACTCCTCGGGGGGGTTGAGGCCGAGCTGGGCGGAGGAGCCGTAGAGCTGGGGGCGGATGTACATGGCGGCGCCGGTCTCGTGGGGCGGGACGTAGCCGGCGTTGAGGGAGACGGCGGCCTTGACGGCGTCGAGGAAGAGGGCCTCGGGGACGCGCGGCATGGAGACGACGTCGGCGGAGTGCTGGAGGCGCAGGGCGTTCTTGTCCGGGCGGAAGATGTTGATGGTGTTGTCGCCTGGCGCGCGGAAGGCCTTGAGCCCCTCGTAGGCTTGCTGGCCGTAGTTGAGGGCCGGGGCCATGCCGTGGATGCGCATGAAGGGGTCCGCGACGAACTTGAGGGGGGTCCATTGGCCGGTCGAGACGGAGTAGGTGGACTCGATGTGGCCGTTGACTGGGAGGGGAAGTAGAGGTTAGCTGAGGTTAGGTATCGAGGGAGGGGAATGGGTCTCTAATGGGTGCTCACCTTCGCGGACCTTGAAGCCGACATTGGACCAGTCAATGGTGTTGACCGGAGGGGGCGGGAAGGCGGCCATTGTGATGATGATTGTGTCTGTTTGAGGGATTGGGAGGGTTGGTGAGGGGTATCGCGGGCGCCAGAGGAGGTGCAGAAAGTCAATTGAGTGACTTGGAGAAGACGGCTCGACGTTAAAGATGCTTCAATCGTGGAGAGAAGAGGCAGATGGAGCTTCTTGTTGCGTGACACACCGAAATTTCGGGGGAGGAGTCATTCGTGTGCAGCAAAAAGTGTCCCGCACCGCCCGAATTATTTTGGAGGGGCGCCGATCTCGGGCCTGCGGGGTGCCCGTTTCTCGCGTGCGCTGTGCCCTTTGAGTGGCTGCTGATTGGCTAATGGCCTAGTAGTGCGCTGACTGAGACGGCGGGGCATCCCTGTCCGCCTCCGTCTGCCGGAGCATCATCTTCAAGTTGTTTGCTGCAGTGCAGTTCCCCAAATGCGATGCGAGTTGGAAAGGGGGTCCAATGCAAATGATGTCATTTTTGGTTCTCGTGTGAAGAGTCTCAATTTCTTGTAACAATGTTTGGGATGGGGGAATCATCAGATGAACCGCGTTGAAGTACTCATCATGGAATCCAAGGTTGAAGGCAACTCATCTTGGCGCTGTAGAGCACTGGAAACGCTCACTCAGCGCAGCGGACGTCCGCACCGTATACCGTCAACAGGACTAGCTGAGGCTTACTTTTGACGGGCCCTAGTATTCTCATTTCCGTAAAGGAGACACCAGGTAGTATGATTCCCGATCGAGTCGGAGCGGCCCGTCCGAGAGCGGGTGCCGAGTGGGCCTCGGCCCGGAGCCCCCCTTGGTTTCTCGCTGATACTTTGTGACAGAGATAGGTCATAGAGACAAGTTGGATTGCCTACTGTAGTCAACTCAAGATTTCTATTCAGAATGAATGTCGTTGTTGAGGCCAATTCCAGTGAAAGGTTTATAACCACTCGAGGCAACTTCGAAGATGTCAGTCAACGGCTGGTCGCTGACACCTGGAAGGCGGGCTAGTGTTGATATAGCTTGGATACCCATTTGAAACCCCATTTCCGTTAACTCGATCAGCCTCGTCTCATCAGGATTGAACGTCGTGGAATCAGTACATTCTGTGAGGCTGTTGGCGAGTAGTCGTGGATTCGTTACGCAGTCGAACAAAAGAGAGTCGCCAACGCCCAGGCCTTATCTCCAGCGGTGGGGCTTCCCCACGGCGCGGATGCGTCACCCGGGCCGCCGTTTATCTTTTCAGCAAACTGCGGGGACACCGACCCAACCCCAGACATTGACATCCTTTCCAATCTCGAACAGCAGGGCCGCGAAGGTCGCTGTGCTGATAAGAAACAAACCGAGTTATCTGATTAAGAGAACTCATACTTAATCTAGTGTCTTGTACTTGAGATGCCCGTTGGCCCGCCTGAGTCTTGAGGCACAATGACAGTCACGAACAGCGTCAATCAAGAACCGTAGCTTGCAGCTTATGTGAGCAGATTACATCCCCATTTTCATGTTTAATCTAACTATATACAGATACATCAGTATCTCTCTCATACAGCGACGCTCATGGACGAAGCTCGCTATGCTAAGCGGGCACGTCAGGCCTGCGAGCCGTGCCGGTGCGGACAACCCGCCACTCTCCCCGCACCTCATAGCCGCGGATCTGACGACTGAACACTAGTAAAAAGAAGTCGAAATGCCCTGGAGAGAGACCAATATGCTCATATTGTGAGCGACTCGGCCAACTATGCGTATATAACACATCGGGCGAGGTTGTCGACACGCATCAGACGAAGCACAATAGAGAAATGGTACACAATCCACCAGAGCTTGCTTGGCAGGCAGCCATGTAGCCACCTCATTGAATGATTCAAGCTGATCTTTTCATAGGAACATCGAATGAACAGCCTCGAAGACAAGATGGACCGTCTGATTCAGCATCTCAGGTCATACCTCTCGACCCTGTCTCATTTGTCCCATTGTTGACTCCTCACAGTCCTGACCCTCAACCTCGGCGGCCATCATCATCAAACCCCATACCATCACCAAAATCCAGCACGGTCATGGAAGCCGCCATTGCTAGGCCTGAAACCCGTCCTGCTCCTAACGAGAGCCCCAGGTATTGTCGTCTGAGAGATCACAGCAACAAGAATGCCTCGCTGACCTGCCCCAAACAGCAGCATTTCCGTCGTGACAGAAACCCATCTCAATGAGATTGGACGCCTCTACCTAACTTGGTCTCACAGTCAACCCATCACGCTCTTCCACGAAGAGAGCTTCTTGGCATCGCTCGCGACTCGAGATCCCGAGCTAATTCTCTCATTACAAGCATTGGTACTCAGGTTTCCTCCAGGGTCACTGACTCCAGATGCTGAACAGCAGCTTAACACCAAGGCGAGGTCCGCGAGGCGCATGGTGATGGAACGCGTCACGGACGGACGGGTTGAGCTCTCAACCTTGCAATCTCTATGTCTACTCAGCATGTTCGACTTTGCGAGTACGTAACCCCCATCCGTTCTCTGGTCCGCGACGCCGTACTAACACCATCCCAGCGGGCAACGTGACACAATCAGGCCTCAACCTGAGCATCGCAACCCACCTCTCCCACTCCATCCCACCCTCCCGCAACCAGCGCACCGCCCAAGAACTCAACCTCTGCCTCCGCGGCATCGCCGCCCTCCAGAACCTCCAAGGCTGCATCGTCCCCGCCACCGCCTCACTCCACAACACAGGCCACACCCTCAGCCTGGCCCCCTGCACCTCCCCCTCCCTCTCCCACCTCGACGACACCGCCCCGGACAACAACATCTCC
>JABGLZ010000872.1:3824-19728 GCA_014705045.1 Colletotrichum theobromicola | reverse complement strand
TGGGCGATGCAGCAGCGTGTGGATGAGAGGATGATGTGGGGGAGGGGTGGAAGGGGAGCTGGATGGATGGTGGTGGTGGAAGTGGTGTCGCGGGGGCCGTGTAATCGCGTAAAGTGGTTTTCCCTCGCCATTCCTCTTTTGCCGAAGCCACCCCTGCACGCAGCCGACGATGGAGCACACTTGACTTTCCCCGACGAATGAAGGTTTGAGCGAAGGGCCAGGAATTGCGAGGCATCCGACTAGCGCACCCACCGACATGCAAGTACTATCGGCCATTTGCACTCGCAGGCAGAATTGACTCGTCAATTGACGCGGGCAGCTCTGGCGATGCTGGGGTCACTCTGGGCCGGTCAGAAAAGGCCGTGATGCAAGATCCAGGAACGCCCGCGGACCACTTGGAAACGCAACAGGGATCTAAATGGATGAGACACACGAGTGGTAAGGGTGTGTGACTCATACTTTGAGTAAGGTAAGATGGATACATTAGCTGAGAAATGGAGGGGGTTGGGCCCATTGGCTACGTCCATGTTGCAGCTTCAATTTGGCACTATTCATTGGCGGCCCTCCCGCATCGAGTCGTCAAACAGAAAAAAAACCTGGACCGCACCATGTGTGGTAGACGAACGCTTGTTACGACGCATCATGCCTGCCGATGCCTGGTTCTCGGCATGTTTGGTTGTCGCACCTGGGTGCTGTGCTAGGAAGCGACTGGCTAGATTGTTGAGGCTTGCGTTGACGGACTGGTGTGATGCAAGATACGGCGAATATTTGCAAACAAAGTTCGAGCCTCGAGGGCGGACTCAGAGCCCCCTAGATTCGCTCGTCGATCAATCACACTCTCAATTTCGAGCTCGTGTTGGATCGGGTTGTATGTCGGGTACTGGCGGTGGAAAGAAGCATCGGAAGAGGGGTTAATCGAGATATCGGTAGAGCTTGCCAATTGACGACTGGATTGACCATTTGACGAGTAAAAGCAAGTTTGAGACCGGGAGAAATTGTGTAAAAATTGACCGATGCACATTGAACCGGTTCTACTGGTGTAATAGGTCCCTTCGGGCTTCCTCGTTGCTATGGCGAGGCGCGGTGAAGTTGGAGGGCATGAGATGAAGTGGTCGGGCGACGCGTTTCCATGAACCCTCGGCGACGCACTGTGGCACTGCACTGTAAGCCAATGTCGCGAGATTTCACGCTACCACGTGATGTGGACCGATACGTAGCCCGTTGCTGCCTGAGAGTTGCCTGGCGTACTGGCCGGGGTGGTGGTCGGCTGCAGCACCGCCAGTACGACTTTGGAAGCTGTTTGAGGTCCAAGTTCCCCACGCCGAGCCCAGACGCCGGGAGCTGCAGCACCAGAGTTAAAGCGGCGGTGGTGGACGCGGATGAGCTGTCCTTGGCTGGCGCAAGCGCCCCTTTCCAATCGCCATCGCGGGCAGGCTTTTGATACAGCTCCTCAGGGTTCAAGTCGGTAAACATCTTCACACCTAGCAAACAGCGCCGCCGGCGTCCTCGCACAAGTAACTCTGCAGCTCTCCCGCTCTCCCGTTTTGCTTCAGCGGACATGGCTTCAAGTGCAGACAAGACAGATTGCCATGAATGCATCCCGAGGTAGATCTCCCTCGAAACCGCGAGGACGCCCGAGTAGCCACGCCATTATCCCGCATGTCTCAGTCAGAGACCTGTCAGAATATCATGACAGAAAGCTCACTGTCATATATCAAATTGTCTTGGATGGTGGTGCCTCGAAAGGGGCGGCAGGCGGCGTCTTCTTGTCTCATAGACCTGTGCATGGCCCGACGCACAGGCTGTCCGTTGAGAAAGACAGAGGCACAAGGACAGGAAACAGACATCAGGTCTTGTTGCACTCATGAGCCCCCATTTATGTGTCTGGAGGGAGCTTCTGCTAAGATTTGTATGATTTTGCAACTTTTTCGGGCCTGCTCACCCGTCTAAATGGAAATAGGTACGGGCTGGGGAGGGAATTTTAGACGCTCTACCACGGCCATCCAGATTCCCCTCCTGCTGCTCTGTTCTGATGGTCCGGGTTAGAAGGCTAAACCTCGGCTATGCACGGATCATCTACTCCTCTCGCTCTCTATCATCGATGTCTCTGGCCCGTTGCGTACTGATGCTGCTCACGCTTCAAGGCCTTTCTAGTCATTCAAAGAAAACTCATAAATGGAATCAGTGACTTCGCTTTTACCCGCCGACTTCTTTTCCTAGAAAACAGAGCCCTTGTAGTGTTGAAACAGACGGGATGCAGCTGAGGTTCCCTTCGGTCAATTGTTAAGCCGAGGCCACGTGACCTACCTGTTTTGGCGTAGCTGGCACGGGCGCCCCAACATCTGCCCCAGTTTCAATCTCAGCTCCGTCGCTCTGTCGCCGCTCACTACCAATTTTCTCATTTGATCGAGTAGAGCTGTTAAGACTACTAGCACCTAGGTCTCCATCTATCGGTATTAGTCGCGAATATCATCGTCGCACATCGCCCATAGCCTTCTGTCAATCGCAATGAATAAGAATTGGAATGATAGGGCCGACAAGGACCTCTTCTTCACCATCTTGTCCGTGAAGAACATCGGCGTCATCTCCGGTTCGGAATGGACTACCATCGGCAACCACATGCGTACCTTGGGCTACGGCTTCACCAATGAAGGGTGTCGGTAAGTCAAATTCTCTTTTGCAGCTCATTTCTTCATGCCGCAGATGACGGGAGACCTTCTGTTGTGCTTCGGGTCCTCTCCGAATGTCGCGGATGCAGTTTCTCCTCGGCCTGCTTTTAGAGGGATTTATCGCGCTCGAGGCGATGGACATGCGCCTTCCTTGTCTACCGAGGTCCCTCTCATGTAGTGTATGAGGATGCGATGTCAATCCATTACATAGCTATGCATTACGTACGGCGATGGTTGCCATTCCCAAACTATTGTCCTTCCCTTCTGAAAAACAATTGAGATGCTAGTTGCCTCCGTTGATCATTACTGACGGGTCTTAGCCAACATTTCCAAGGACTCCGTCGCGCTCAGCACAAGGCCGAGTCCAATGGGGGGAGTTCGGACAACCCAAGGAAGCTTGATCCGACGTTGAATCCCATCACTCGGCGTCCTGGACCGGGTCGTGGAAGACCCAAGAAGCAACCTCAACCACCTGCACCGATGCCGATCCCCCCACTGCCAGGCCAGACTGTTCAGCCTGGCCAAGTACCTCAGCCTGTTCAACCTCAACCTGAACCGGATCAAGTTACGCAAACCGACCAACCGCTGCCACCTCCTACTGCGCTATCTGATGGCCTGCAATCTCTGCCTGAGTCAATAGATCTGCCCCTCAAAGACGACAGCCTGGACATGTCTCTCAAGGACGACGACGACAATGAAGAGACCGAGGAACACGATGCTAAGCGTATCAAGCTTGACGACCAACCCCAGGATCAAACCCTCGATGACGAAGCCGTACTAGCACTCGCCGCTCACAGCAACAATTCTTCTGTGGATGCCTACGCCTCGGAGTATCCTACGGCTGGTTTAACCGGGTCAGACCCGCATCCCTACAGCTTTCCCGGTGAAACTTAAGGAAGGCTGCGATTGCAATCGTTGTCTAGGAAGTCGCCGACGACGTTCTGGACAACACGAATTCTGGGAAGAGTTGAAGCTTTTTCTAGGCTGAACTTTCCCGGATCTGTCGAACAAAGTCATGGCGTTATGCATGGGAGCGAGCGCGGCATCAGGAGCGAGGATTAACTGAACACGATGGGCGCTTTTGGAGTTTATTGGGTGTTTCTTTCGATGTATTCACTGGTTTTATGCGTGTTGCTGCCACGCAAGTTGCGGTCTCCACTAGGTGTAAGGGTTATTCAAGTACGGAGCTGCCACAGGGTATGCCAGTTGATAATTCCGAAAGTGTTGATTCTCCTTTGAAACCCCGCGCACATTTTCTTCTGATGCAGTCCAGGTTGTTGCATACCAGGGACCGAAGATACCTCTTAAGGGGCAGTGCCAGTTCCTGTTACTTGCTATTGACCCTGCAGAGACTCCTTCCCGTTCTGATGTCGCCGCGGCCTGAATCTCGGTATATGGATATTTGAAACAGCTTATCCTAGGAGTCTTATTCCGACGTGGATTCGAAGAGGAGTTTAGGAACAAGACCACGGCCTTGGTCAGAGGCAGATGGAACCAAAGACAGTAGAGAAGGCAGCGGAAACAACAGCAGAGACCATGAGATATGCACTCGCGGTGATGCAGGGAAACGTGGGCGGTCTCAAGCTCTGCCTTCCTTTGTGGCGTCTTAGGTTTTCGAGCAATAGGGTGAACGGTTTGGTTCAGACAAGCACCATCAGGTCTTGTCAAAGCTGTACTGCCTTCAACCACTGAGGCCCGCGTCAAGCTGTCACACTTCTGGAAGGAGGTTCATCTCTTCCCTCTCATTCCACTTGCTCCTGCTGCTTCTGACCCAAGGGCACCAAACTCTTTTTTTTTCTTCCCAGCTCCCATGCAACAATTTCATCCCCTCTTCATCAACCAGTTACGGCACCACGTTCTGCTCTCAGCTTCGCTTTCCGCGTCCCGTATCAAAACCACCATAGCAAGGAATCACCACGCAAACCGACAACATGTCTGAGAAGCCCGGCCGCTGGAACAACGTGGAGTTCATTACGAGCCTCATGATGTCCTTCTACAACGAGTTGAAGGGCGATGGCCTCACCAAGGAGAAGAAGGACGCCATCGAGGTTCGTCTCCGCAGACAGGGCTTCGAGGATGTTACCTGGAACGGCATTCGGTAGGTACCTTTTCTCTTCTTCTGTGTTTTTCGACCTGCGGCCTTGCTCCTGTAGCTTCTGGTCTGGTGCTGCAAGCTCTTGCCTGATCCCACCGTCCGACTTCGCGCTATTTCAAGAGCACTTGTTCTCCCCCGCGTTTTTCTCTCCCCATCCTTCTTTCTCCCTCCCACACACCTCTCGCAACAAGCACACTCGTCTCAGATTGCCTGCATCACAACACCTCAAGCCATATCAACGTACTCGAAAAAGTCACAATGGCCGACAAAAGTGGCAAATGGAACAACCCTGTCCTCCTCGAGTCTTTGGTGATGGCTTTCCACGGCCTCGCCAAGTCGGGGGAGGGTCTTTCAAAGGAGTCCAAGGACTCTGTCGTCGCTAAAGCCCACCTTTGGGGCTTCACTGACATAACTTGGGAAGGCATCAGGTATTTATTTCTGCTCCTGCCTTGCCCTTTGCTCTGGTTTCATTTCCTTTTTATCCCGATATTTTCCCTGTCGCATCTGCCTCTCTCTCAACTTCATACTCTTTCCTCCCCTCCTCTTGTGGCTCTCTACAACATCACTTTACTCGTTTCCACCTTTTGTCATCATAAATCCCATCCGACCCGTCACCATGTCTCGCAACGTTATGCGGTGGACCCAAGAGGTCGATCAGCAGATTCTTATCGCGCTCATCAAGGCCATCAACCCGACCGCAGAGCAATACGACACTGTACTGCAGAACCTCCAGCCTTGTGGCTACAGCTTTACAGTCTCAGCTTTGAAGTGAGATACCCTCTTGCCTATTTGCCTCACTTTTGTCTTCATTTTACCATGGAGTGAGAAACACCTTCGTGTTTTCCGACGTTCCTGCCTGTTGTACCTGATCGCTCCTCCCCGCCTTGCCCTCTCCTCTGCCCATTCCTATTTATACTCTCCTCTTCCTCTTTTCCATTTCTTCTATTCCTCTTTCAGACACACTACCATTGCGCTTTCACCTTTTCACAACATCATCTCACTTCGCAACAACATTTCACTTCACAACATACTTCTTCACACATCAACCCAACTACAACACATCATGGCCCCTGTTACCGTCTGGGATGACAAGGCTCACGCCGATCTGCTCATCGCTCTGCTGCCAGTGGTGAAGCCGACCAAGGACCAGTGGGACGACGTCTTGACCAAAGTTCAAGCCAAGGGCTATAGTTACACCGCTGGAGCTGTCATGTACTTTTCTACTGCTTCTTCTCGACAAAAGTCAGACCCGTGCTAACCTCTGGTCACAGGCAGCATCTGCAGAAGCTTCAGAAGAAGGAGGCCACCGTTGCTGCCGACAATGGTGAGGGCAACGAAGCCTCTGCTGCTTCTACCCCTGTCAAGGGTAAGAAGGCCGCTACCCCTCGGAAGCGCAAGACTCCCTCCAAGAAGGTGAAGGCCGAGGACGACGACGTCGACGAAGACGAGAAGCCTGCCAAGAAGCCCAAGGCCCCCCCTCGCCCCGAGTAAGTTTCAAACTCTCATGAATCACAGTCCTTACCCGTTTCTTCCTGACCGTCATGCTAAGAACGACTTTCAAATAGCCACAGAGAGGTCAACGAGATGGAGGCCGCGGGGGAGCTCGCCGCCTACGAGTCCGTCAAGGCTGAGATCTAAGTCTGCAGCATTCACATCGGCCATCTGGAGCAGGATATTTGGGAAGGAGGGGTAGACAACTGAATATACTGGCCACCGGGTGGTGGGGAAAGCTCTGGATGACTTGGAGGTAGTCTTTGGTTGCTCTTGTGGAATTCGGACTTACGCCGATGAATTGCAGATGGACTCGAGACGTCTCTGAGTCTACAATCATATCAGAAATGAGAAACACGCATGCTTTCTCTACCACTTCCATGAACCATGCTTGCCGCTGATATTTGCCTCATACTTCTAGATTTCTAACATTTAGGCGGAAATCTCTGGCCAAGTGGGCGGGACATTGCAGGAACTCTATTGTTGTTCATTCCTGTCGTTCTTGTTGCTCATCCTCGTCATCCTCGTCGTTCTCGTCGTCATTGTCGCCCACTTGTTGTCTCCATTGTTTTCATGGTTTCTGGCTAACTAAAGCGCGAGATACACCTGCCTGGATTTGGAACTCTGTTTTATTTGCCTGTTGTAAGTCTTTTGATCTTGCTGCTTCTCACTGCCTTTGTTACTGACATCTTTCAAACTGGACAGATACCATACACATGCGTGATCCCCCGCGTGTCAGCCTATACCTCACCTTTCACACCTCATCACGCCCCTTTACCTCATCCATCACTGGGACGATGTGTGCTCGACGACTCATCAGTCTCCGCTCTCCCTCACAAACTGTTCAAGGCGAGACCAACCTGACTGGCTCTTTGCTTCCTTCCCTCTTTTTCAGTTGACTCGGACTCGGCGTCGAGGCTATTTATTTCTGCCCTCGTCGTCGGCTCTCAAATTTCTCTTCTTCTCCCTCCACACAACAACCTCGCGACAGTTTCGCAGCCGCCCAACCTTGCTTCACACAACACAAACCTTTGATCAGCATCCAGTAAGTAAACTGAAACCTCCCGTTGGAAAGAAAAAAAAAAAACAAGATATAGGAGATTGCAACCGCTTTTCTCAGCTTCTGAGCACCGAGATCTCTCGCGTCCTTGTCGTTTCCTGTCTGAATCTTCATCACTTTCCCTCTTAGCTCTGAGAAGTTTCCCTGTCACTGACTTGTTCATTAGCATCGCTCATCATGGCTCCCAAGGCTTGGACCCCCGAGGCCGACCTCGACGCTATCTTTGCGATTGTTCTGCAGCAAATCAACAAAGTTCCCGTCAGCGGTGTCAACTGGGAGCGCGCCCATCAGATCATGACTGGACTTGGTTACCACTTCAGCAAGGACGCTATCAAGTAAGTTTCTGTTCTCATTCCTGGCTTCGTCGTCTTCATCGTCCTTGTCTTTCTCGTCGTCTTCGTCGTCTTCCTCATTTCTGATCCTCATCTCTCTTCGTCATCCCTCTTCACCATGCTTCTTCCTCGCCCTTCTTCCTCGCCCTTCTTCCTCGTGCCTCCTCTTCGTCGTCTCCGTCATTGTCTCTCTCTTCATCTTTCGTCATCTTGGAAATCCTTCTTACTAACGCTCCCAAACAGCCAGCGCTGGTCCAAGGTTCTCCAAAAGAACGCCAAGAACCGCGTCAACCTGGGCGAGACCAACGCCGGCATCGCTCCTGCTACCCCCACCTCCGCCCGCGGCAAGCGCTCTCGCCCCGCCCCTTCCTCCGGCGCTCGCGCCAACCAGGCCACCGCCCAGATGGCTCGTGCTGCCCAGGCCGTCGACGATGGCGGCGACGACTCCGAGGACTTTGACGTCAAGCCCCGCCCTGCCAAGCGCCAGATCCCTGCTGGCGGCGTCGCTGCTGGCCTCAACGGCCAGAAGATCGATCTCACCAACGACAACGAGGAGATCCAGTTCGCCCAGAGCGACGCCCAGACCCCCGTCAAGACCGAGATCAAGGACGGCGAGGACAAGAAGACGATCGTGTCCGCTCTCCTTCGCGATGTTCGTGAGCAGGGCATTCGTGAGCGCAGGTAAGAGCCCTTCAACCCCTCCTTCCCGTATTAGACGTCTTAAGCTCACATCTGGCAATAGCTCTACTCTCGCTCCCTCCGCCGCTCCTGTCTTCGTCAAGGTCAAGAAGCAGGAGGCCGACCACTCTGACGCCCAGGCCCAGGGTTATCTCGATGGCGAGGTCTAGGTCACCACGGAGGCTGATATCGCCACCACCAAGATCCGCCATCTTGAGGGCCAGGACGTCGACATGAAGGGTATGTAAGCTTGCGACTCTACGTTCGACATTCAGAACTCTCCAGCATGGCAGGGAATGGTTTTGGCAAGCTTGCTAGCATTGGTGTGGCACTTTTCTGGTTCTTCAGGGTTTCTGCGGTCAATTTCTCGACCATTCCAGGACTTCGGGTTGGTTTCCGTCTTTTCTTATAGGACAGGCACTTTTCTTTGGTCCCGGTTGGTTGTGTTTGCGAGCTCAAGATTGACAACGGGAGAGCATCAGGGTGTCGACAAACGGGTGGCAATAAGCCTCTTTTCGCTTTGGGGTTTCTGTGGACAGGACAGGACGCTTTCTGAATCGCGTATAGCTCTAAGCTTGCAATTTCTGCTTGCTTTTCTTAGATAGAGCCGAAGATACGCATTGACATATCATAATCTAGTTGACGCCGTGATATGAAGAGGACCAAATCTGTCCTGATAAGCCCAAGGCCCAGATCACGTTGACGACGCACCGCAACCTTGCTTAAATTTGATTCATTCTTCTCCCGGACTTTGGTCCGTAGTGAACTGTCTTTCGTGATGCCTTTGTAATGACAACGATGCCCCCTGGATGACACCTGACCCATTCCCCAAACGCCGATCCGCCCAAATCATGAGAATCCAGGCCAAAGACTCATTTAAAAGTATCAATTTCAAGGCTTGCGGCCATCCAACCTTTGTCCCTCAGTGGTGCCCTTCTTCTCAGGCGCCTTGGGCTTGTCCTCACCCTCACCCTTGCGCTTCCCCCTGAGAGTCTGGCCTGAGCCCGCAAAGTGGGGGCGGTTGGCATCCTCTTTCTCTCGCTCCTTGTCGGCATCAGTCTTCACAGGTTTAATCTCGTAGCCAAAGAAGAGCTTGTTAGGAGGCAAACGCAAAGGCATCGGGCCGTTGGTCCGGCGGGGGAGGGGAGGAACGGCTGGCGCGTTGGCAGAGGCACCGGCGACAGGAGTTGCGGGCTTCGGTGTCGACGCCTTACTACCCTTCTTGTTGAGCTTCTGGCCCTCACCGTAGAAGTTAGTGTTGGTCGTCGTCGCAGAGGGAGCGATGGCGTTGTAGTTGATGGACTGAGCCATGCTTCCCTGGCTGTGAAGAAGGCCGCCGGCGGGGAGACCGCCTCCCCGGACGCTGCGAGGGGTGCTCGTGCCGCTACCTCGTTGCTGCTTCTCGGGCTCAACATAGCCAACGGGCGGGGCGAAGTCAACCTCGACATCAGTCTCGATCATGCAAACACCCATCTTATCAGTCTCGGGCTTGACCTCCAGAACGGCAACGTGGTATATCTCGTCGTTGTACTCGAAGTTGAAAACGTCACCCTTGGTCAGCGTGGCGAAGTTCCTAAACGCCTTCTCCAGCACGGCCTTGGGATCACTGATATCGAGGAAGTTGGTGGACTGCGGCTGAAGTTTGACAAGGCGTGCGAGTTCGAGAGACGTTGTCTTGACCTGGATCATGTCGCCGACATCGAGCTGGAGGGTTTCCATCATCTGTGTCTCACGTTAGCGACGCTGGCGCACCGAAGCGGACTCTGACGAACCCATTGAGGGAGATAAGCTCTGCCCTCCTCCGCGACGAACTCAAGCACACCGGAATGAGAGTGCTTTTCCTTCTCGCCATTTATAATCTCCATCAGTAGCGGCCACTGTACGTGGAGCTTCGAGACCTTGTCGAGCGCAGAGGGAGGCAGGAAGATCTTGGAGCCGTAGTTGAGCTCGGGACGCTCGGCGCCGGGGGCCATAACCATGGGATAGCATCGGTAGTATTCGTCGAATCGCTGGACGATAGGGCGGCGTCCGCCGCGGGCGAAGTTGTACATGTCGGCTTCGCTGGGGTCGAAGCGATACTGCGAGCTCGAGGTTAGCTCGAAGGCAGTGGTGAACAGGACACCGGGGTAGCTCACCATCTTTGGCGGTCGGTCGGAAGATATAGGGTCTGGTTGACAGGGCGGAAGCAAGTGGAAGGTCTGAGAGGTGAAGTAGACAGTAGAAGCTTCCTGCTAAATGCAGTGATTCAATGGGCAGAGAGGTGATAGCTTTGGCTTAGGTTGACGAGGGTCGGTTGACGTGGGGCCGAAAGGCAACTGATGAATGACGAAACCCCCACTAAAAACAGACCGCTGCTGGTAAGGTACCTACCCAGGTAATTTTCCTATGCTCGCTGTCGTCGCCGCCGTCGTCCGCTATCGCCGTCTCTATTACTATTGTCGTTCCTATTATCTTTGAGATTCCTACTATCGTCGTTTTTACCATAAGTTAGGGTCGTCCTTGATTAAATAGAACTTCAACTCGGTAGGTAGTAAGAACCTAAGTACACAGGAAACATAGCGCCTAGACACAGGGGAGTTCGGGGAGGCTCCACTAAAAATCCCCAATCTCAAGATCCCAGACGGTACATTTAAGCACATGCAAACTGGGCTGACGATGAGGTACCCACCCGTTCTTTGATGTCTCTAGCTCAGGTACACTCTACTGTCAAGCTGCATCCAGCCCACCATCGAAGCTTCCCAAGAACACGCCCAGCCGACATGATCTTTCTCTAAAACATTCTCAACATTCCAAGAGGCAGACGTCCTACCACACAGAACGATGTCATCAAGACACTCAGCAGCGCGTCCGAAACGCGCAGGCGAGACCTTTGCGCGCACGCATCACCACGACGACGACGAGGGCCATGACTCCAAGAAGCTCAAGTTCGACGTGCGCAACCCCTCAGCCCTGGCCCCCGACGCGCCCGAAGAAGATGCGATTCTCGAGGCCGACGTCATCGGCGCCGGAGCCGGCGCCACGAAGCGCGGCGCAGTGAACCTAGACGGCTACGACAGCGATTCAGACAACGAGCGCAACTTCAAGGGTCGCGCGGAGGAGCGGCACCGTGGGAAGAAGGGGGACGTGAACTTTCTAGACCAGCTGGACCAATACGATGCGAAAAACGACGGCCCGAAGGGTGGCAACGTGAACGAGGATGACGAGGACGACGACATGTTTGCGGCTGATGATGACGACGAGCAACAAGGCAAGGCGGCGCAGGAGGCGATCAAGGGCTCCGGGAAGAAGGATAAAGCCGTGCGCTTCCTCGAAGATACCCAGATCGAGGGCCAGGACCTCAAGAGCACAAGCGGTGGCCAGATTCGCCTAGACGAGGAAGAGAGCAGTGACGACGAGGAGGACAAAGAACTCGCGATACAGGAGGAGGGCATTGATGAGGAGGTCGGTCTTGGCGGTCTCAAGCGCAACGCCCCAAAGGTTGAAGCATTCAACATGAAGGAGGAGCAAGAGGAGGGTCGATTCGATGAAGATGGTAATTACATCAGGAAAGCGGTGGACCCAAATGCAGTACACGACAAGTGGCTCGACGGCTTGAGCAAGAAGGACATGAAGAAGGCGGCCGAGGCGCATGAGAAGCGCGAGGCCGAGGCACGGAGGTTACGCATGGAGAATGACGACATCCTCACAACAGACTTGCTGAAGGCGCTCATCTTGAGGTTAGAAAGGGGCGAGACGCCGCTGGAGGCGCTGGCGAGGCTAGCCAAGGGGCAGCCGAAACAGAAGAAGATACCCAAGTGGAAGTTGAAGAAGATGAACAAGGACGCCGACGAGGCGATGGATGTGGATCACGAGAAGGCGTTGACCCCTGAGCAGACGAAGAGGAAAGAGGATATTGAGGCCATCACTGACGCCGCGGATAAACTCCTAAGTCGCGATCACGCTGAGATATACGATGAGGAGAGGGAGATGCTCGTCCGGGAGTGGCAGCGAGAGACCGGCGAAGAGTGGCGTGAACCGGCTAAAGAGGAGAGCGCTGAAAAAGGAACTTCCACTATGATGTGGGAGTTCAGATGGACGGATGGCCGCGACGGAGCCGATAAGCAGGGCCCTTTTGACGGTCCAACAATGAAGGCATGGCAAGACGCCGGATATTTTGGCGAGGGAGTTGAGTTCCGGTCAGTAGGCGACGATGGCTGGAGCAGAGTTGCCTCATTTGTATAACATTTGACTTGAATGCTTCACACCAAGACGCGACGTACATAGACTAGGGAATCAAGAGGGTCGCATTCCTGGCATTGCTGCGACACAACGACGCAATCATTTATGGTACATAATCTATCACATATTCCCATGTGAGGAGGTCACCTATTTGAGGGGTCACCTGTTTTACTGCCCAAAACGCCCAACGCAAAGACCTTTTCCACGCTTAACTCAAATCCATCGTCTCGCCATGGCCATTAGTGACGGTAAAATCGACGGCTCCATCCTTGCCTATCAGGCGCTTCTCCGACTCGGACACGAACTTAACGCTACGAGCCGGGTCGTAGAAAAGCGAGAAGCTTCTCTGGACGTCGGCAATCTCGACCTGCTTTGACCTGCGCTTGTTGCTCACCAGCTGGGATGTCGTAATGAGGTTGCTAGCATAGCGCAGACCGGCCTCCTGGCCAATCTTGGTCAGGAGCGCCAGCGCGTCGGCGGAGATCTCGACCTCCTCCTCCTGTGCACGGATAGTGAGAATCTGCTTGATCTCCTCGGGACTGTAGGTGTTGGTGTGGATGATGACAACGCGGTCGAGGAAGTCCAGAGGGAGGCCGTGGGGGCTGCGGTAATCGGTTCCCCGGATGCGAGAGTTTCCCCTGTTGCTAGCCATGATGACCACGGGCGCCAGGTCGTCCTCAAGGGCGCGGTTGATGTATGAGAAGCACTCAATGTCAAGCATGTGAACCTCGTCGATGAAAAGCACACCCGGCACGATCTCGGCCTTGCCCTCCTCCTTCCACTCTCCAACCTTAGTATTGATCTGGTCGCGAATCTCGCTGCGGATCTCGCCTGTATCACCCGAGAAAAGGGCCAGGAAGCCTTGTGTACGAGAGTTGATGACATCGATCTCGTGAAGAGTAACGGTGTGCACGACCTCCTTGCGCTTCTGCAGCTCGCCGTCAGGACATTGGAGGAACTTTGTGTCGACGCCCATCGCATCATAGTCGCGCGAGCGCGCGTACGACCGACCAAGCTTCGTGATCTTGCCGGAGGACTTGTCGATGGAAATAATATCACCGGCCATGACGCGCTCCTTGGTCATCGCATCAATCATCTTCGCGCCCATATCATACACGGCCTCCATGTCGGTTGTCTTGATCGTCAGCTTCCCCTGCTTGGCACCGCCGGTGACACTGCGGTCAATCTGGATCTCAACGACCTCGCCCTCCATGATCTCGCTCTCTTCCTTGATGCGAACTCCGATGGACTTGCGGAATGCTTGTGTGAGGGCTTCGGTCTTGGACATTTCGAGGGAGAAGATCTCGGATGAGGCGAGACTGGTGAAAGGGACGTCGGGGCCGAGGGATTGGGCCATGCCCATGGCGATGGCAGTCTTGCCAGTGCTGGGAAACATCTGCTTAGCCAACTGCCCAAGCTCAGAGGGGGCATTGCAGGCCTTACCTTGGAGGACCAGCGATCAAACAGGCTCGGCCGGCGATCTTGCCTTCCTTAATCATCTGCAGAATAACAGCGGCGGCTTTCCTGGCCTTCTCCTGTCCGACCAAGCCCTGAGACGCAGCTCTAGGCTCCAGTGTTGTGGCATCCACTCCCAAGCCCCGGATATGCGAGTGAGCCGCGATGAGGTTGAGCCCTCGAAGCTCCTTGCTCTCGGAGACGGTCATGACGGGCTGTAGGTCTACGTCAGTTTGAAACGATTGTCCGAGAGAGCGTCAAACGTACCGCAGCCATCTTGAATGTTGGTTGTCCTACCGGTACGGGATCCTCGTCGTCGGTTCGTAAAGTTGTAACAAGAGATTGCGATGTCGTAGAGATGGCGAATTGGATGGTTGCGATACAATGCGACGCGAAAACACTTCGTCGGCGGATGAATTACCGTCGAGGCTGAAAGCTCGACACCGCGTCCGAGAAATTTAGACATGGCGCGCGCTTAGACCCGTGGCGCGGCTCGCGCTTAGCAAAGGTACGTACACGGTGCGACGCCGACCTTTTTCTGGACGACTCCAGGAAACCACCTACCTTAACCTAAAATCCTCTCCGTTTGTGGGAACTGGCAGACTTGCGTCACTAAAACGCCAATCTCATTAACTTTGTAGATCTTGAATATCTCGCTTACTATCCATGCAGCTACTGTCTCCTCGTCCGGCATACCCACCTAGAATACTTTGTAGAAGACGAGAGAACAAGTGCTGATGGGCATTGCGATTGCTTACTTACCTATGTCACCTGCCCCGCCATCTTAGCGTGCTCGTACTCGTTTCGACCCGAATTTGATGGACGTCTCTGATCAGTGATGCCCAATGATCAAAGGACGGCGATTTGTGGGATTCGAACTTAGCTGACGGCACCTGGGATGCTATGGCGAATCGGCGACATTTGTAGGTTTTCACTGCATTTGAGTCACACGTTTGAAGGAAAAAGAAATAACTTGTGATGCGCTTGACCGTCCTGCAGCTAGTTATTGCACTGAATGCAGTTGAATGTAACTTGCAAGGGGTGCAACGGGAGGCTGGATATGGTATGTGGCCCCCCTTATTGACGAGGGCAAGAACCGCACAGCAAGAGGGATAATACCTTACTTTGAGGAATGCGGATAAATTCAGCGGTGAGCAGATACCACCTGCAACGAGAGAGGATTGAGCAGCAGATGGGGGCCCGAAATCGCATGCTCTGAAATGCACTCCTTGCGTGTCTTTGTCGGCATGACACTAAGAAGACAGAATGCTGAGTGTTGAACGCCCCCACCTCCACCACACGACCCAAACAGATTCAACGGCTGACACTGAACCACCAAAGCCCGCCCGACTGTGCCTGCCCCTCGCTAGGTCCACCCGAGCCACGCCTCCTGCCTTTTGAACCACGTCAAAGAATTGAGCTTAGTCGCGATTCGCGAATAATCCGTACAGAGCTCCCCTCACCCCTGCGCGAGTGGAAATGTTTGTCGCCCATGTCCATGCGGTTTGTGCAGCAAACAGTTCCTCGTTGCCAACAGTTCATGCGCAAACACATCAGTCAAATACTCGGCCTTTTCTAAGGTCCTTTCCCCCTCTTCTCAAACGAATCCATCCAGACACCTGACCATCTACTGCATACCTGCTATAGGTTGGCTACCTCGCGCAACCTCACCTACCCCAGCACATCGTGCACCCACGATTGATACAGTTTGGAGAGTCGCCTTCCGACTCTTCTCGCCCAACCTTACGTTACGATTACATTCCCTTCCTCAGATCTCGGCGACCTGCCCTCACCTCACCTAACCCACTCACAATCCCAACTGTGGAGTGGACAAGGTGGGCGCAGGTACTTAAAACGCGGTCCCCTACGCAGCGTGGGGCATCTGATTCCCATAGCGCGCCACCGC
>JABGLZ010000871.1:12674-58696 GCA_014705045.1 Colletotrichum theobromicola | reverse complement strand
CTTTAAAATAATTAAAAAAAAAAAAAAAAAAAACCATAGGTCGGCCAGACAGCAAGTCATCCAGGCGAGCGACTCGGCATCGAAAAGAGAAGCTAGCGAGAAAGTTAGTCGAGGCGAGGCGGCAGTCCGTCTGCTGGTTGGCTCCAAGCCCTTCTTTGACGGAGGCACCTCGACCACCACGGACGGGTCCAAGTGGTCCGTACAAACAGCCTTTGCTGGGCTCTGTTAGTATTTTCTGGTAAGGTCGAGGAAAGAAGACGCCCGCATGCGTTGAGCAGACTCCTCATCCATCGAATGGAACGTTTCTCTTGGTCGGCAAAAGGAGGGCAGGGGAATGAATCATACTGAGAAAGAAAGCAAAGTCGGCAAGAAAAGAAGAGTAAGGATTGCTATTACCCCGTTCCCAGCATCCCCTTCCCACTTCTGCCAAGGTACCTCCTCCGGCCGAGGGGACGCAACGGGAGCTTCATATCATCGAAAATGGGGATGGGGATGAGACCGGAAAGGTAAGCTGCTGCTGCTGCTGTTGCTGCTGCACGGGAAGAGAAAGAACAGCGATCCATCTCACGCAGCAGGAAGCAAGGAAGATACTGCAACAATCAGCACTACCCAACTTCTGCCTCACGAACGAACGCATCGGAAGCACTCCGGAAACAACTGGCAGGAACCGGACCAGACGCAGGAGACAGAAAACAGAAAGCAGCAATCCAAGCCGCACCTTGTCTCCCTGCCCGGCCGGGCCACGGACACCTTGGCTCCAAACCTTGACCCTACCTTACCTCTTACTGATCCGACCTGATCGTACGGTCTTACCTGAAGCTCCTGCTCCTGCTCATGTTCAAGGGACCCGACTGTATTAAGGAAAGTCCCGTTAAGTTGCCGTTGGATAGAAGAAAAATGTAAGGGTACTTGCATTCTTACAAAGGCTTAGTTGGGGTCCTGGACCTTGCTTTTTGTTTTGCGTCTGCATCCTCATCCGCATCCGCAACGACACTTGCCTCTCTATTCAGACTTGCAAGCAACAAGGGTCGACGGGATATTGCGTTTTTTGCACCTCGATTTTTGCTCTACTCCTCCCAGTTTTATTGCATCGGTACGTCGTCCCCTCTTTAAGCTTCGCATCTGTTTCTCAATATGCCTCACCTGCCTTGTTACCGACTCCGTTAAATCGTTGCTCTTTATTTTTTCAAATTCAAATTTCCGTTGGGGGCTGCCATTGCCGTCCTTCCCTCCCCGGCCCCATGTGCCCGTCAACGGTGAACCATGTCAGCCAGCTCTGCTTTCACCGCGTCCGCCTTCTTGGGATGACCTCGGAAGTTCGTACGGGCTACGGCTAGCTCACACTCGTTCCCCCGTCAGCTGCGAGACCAAGAAAGAGCCAAAACCAACACCCGAGGTGGTGGTGGTGGCCGGGTGTTCGTTCCGTTTTTTAAGGACTACGTCCAAAAGACTGTGAGACTAAAGATTGGTGTGGGTGTGGGTGTGGGTGTTGTGAGTGTGCGTTCGTGTGTTTGTGAGGGTGTGATCTTGGGACTCACACAGATCCCTCGTCCCAACACGCTGTCCCGCCCCGCTCCGCTTGGCCTGTGACAGAATGGTAACGGCATGGAGAGGAGATGAGATGCGCTATTCTGGTCATCTTAGCACCACGGCTGTCAGTGACATGGCCGTCTGCGCCGCTACGGATACCTAGTCTGCGGTTTCGCAGCACCTGATGGAGACTGCCTGTGGCTGTCACTTGCACGCCAAAACAGACTGGTAGGTGCAACAGGCATTTGCATCGAGCGTTTAAGATACCACACTCGGGCAGACACCAGACACCAGACACCAGACACCAGCAGACACAGGCATGTCCATCAAACAAGGACCCCATCGATCGTCATCTCCATCTCATGTTACTCCCGAGGCCTAGAACTTTTTCACCTGAACTGTCATTGTGTGTGGATTCTTCACAACTTCACAAGCATCGTCGCTGTCGTTTTCCCTCCCCTCTTTTCTCGCGGCTCAGTTATTGACATCGTCACCGAGCCCCTGGGCTGTGTTGTTGTTTTTTTTAGCCTGTCAGGCCAGCTTGAGGTGGGCAAGAGACCACCCAAGTTTTTATGGTCTATGTAACTCTGGCTGCTCTGAACAGGCCACGGCTCATACGGCTCATGTCCGCTGTCCACCCTCCACAATTAACCTTCTCTCGTCTCCTTGTGTGTCTCCGTGTGTGTAACTACGTGTTTCCGTTTATTGTTTTCCTGCGTCGGCTTCGGCTGGCACTTGGGGGCCCAATTCGTCGTCTCCATCCCCATCGGTCTCCAATCGTGTCTCCATCTCCATGCCCATCTCCATATCCATCTTCCGTGCCTTCCCTACCTGGTGTAGGAACAATATCATAAGCACGAAGTGGCTCCGACACTAACAAGGGCGCACATCAGGACCCTGTCCCAAAGCTGTGTCCTCCAACAACCGAGTCCAGACCCTCCTGTCTGTGATTGTGTCTCCGTCCCCCTCCCCGTCCTCGTCTGTCTGGCGTCTGATCCTGCCTCTGCTATCGCTACTATGCTATGTGCTGCTGCTTTGACGTCCCAGGAGGGGAGCTTCGGCCAATGCCTTGCCGAGTATCCAGGGCGTACCCAAAGTCAGGTCTCCGTAGAACCACGGCCCGCAGTTTGAGGTACTGCCGGCCTGGACCCTACATCCCAGATACAGCAGCATTTGACGACGGCTGGTGTTGCAATTTACGGACCCAGACCCTTCGACTAACGACAGAGATCCCCGGTGTCTGCTACCTCAAAGGGATCTTGGCCAAATTCTACAACAACCGGAGGAAGCAACGATTAGCAGCGACTGGAGTGTACAGGTGTCCAGCGGCCAGGCCACTCTCCACTCCACGCAAATCAACCGGGACTCTGTGGGGTTCGAGGTGAGGTGAGGTGTACGCTAGTAGGTTGCGTTGCTTGCCTTGGATCGGGCCTTGGGTTGTGTGAGTGAGTGAGTGAGTCGACGGCGGTCCACGTCCACTAAGGCGTTGAGGTTTGAAGGTGGGCTTGAATCCTCGCCAGCCAGGCCGTCGTTCGTTGCTCCTCACCTGAACCATACCTCCCCTCGCGCAACGATGAACTTGGACCGGGGCGAACACCTTGCCGCTGCCTTTCACTAACCGACACCACATCGGCAAGGCGTAACTCACTACTGCCCGCTACAACTGCGCTACTTGCGCGATCCTCTGTGTGCCCGTCTCTGTGGCTTCTGCCATCACAGGCTTCACCCGTCTTAACGGGCACCGAGTGGTTCATCTTTCTTCGATTCAAAGCAAAATTGTAAGTTGGACCGCTCCTTCCTGTCTGTAATAAGGTGAAGAGACGGGAGGTATGGGAAAGGCAAGTGCCTACCTTACCTTACCTTACCTTACCTAACCAAACCAAACCAAACCAAGTCAAACAAAACTACCTAGCCGGCACGTGCCTTCCACTTTGGTGTCTCTCGTACAGGCATCTCAAGTGCCTTCCTTCCTGCCACTCCTGCCTGCCTTACCTACCTGACCCGGTCAGCGCTGCAAAAGGCAATCGCACCTAGCCGTTCACGCCTTTCTCCTGCCTGCCTTAGCCGCTACCACCCAACCTTCGTCCTTCCCTCCGCTGCCCTACCTTACCATACACACCACGAACCGACCTTGCCTTTAGGTTCCTGCACGCGCTACAGCTCCATATGGCAGTAGGCCTGGGCAGCTCTTACTCTTTTTGTCGATCCGTGCCTCCCCTTCGAAGTGTGGCAGCCCCCCAGTTGCCCCAGGTGTGCCTCTGTACTCTGTACCTGCTTTTGTTCTCGACCCATCCCTCCTCCATCCCACCCATTCGCCTTCCCCTCCAATAATCATCATCGTCACCACCATCCTGCCAAACCGCCTCTGGGCCGTTTGATTCAATTTGATTTTTCCCCCTTCCTCCTGACCCGGCCTGCCTTTGGTTTTTTTCCCTTTCTTTCACCTTACCTGCCCTTCCCGATAGCGAGCCGTCCATCGCTGGGCGTCTTTTCGTCGTCCATCTATCATCGTCGTCGCATGTGCTGAAGCGCTGACCTTCACTCGTTTCATACTCCAGCGCAAGCAGCTACAGCTACCATCCTCAGCGCAGCTTCTGCAAGCTGGGCCACCTGAACCAGGAAAGCGGAAGAAATATCAGCTACTTTACCCGACCTCAACCTTGAAAATCTCCCATCTCACCAACCACACATACAGCTAACCTGGTACCAACCCCGGCTTTCGGTAGCTGAGCCTGCTTTTCCACCGCTGGCGCGCTCCATACATCTCCGAACCCGAGGTCCTTCTCCAACCTCACCCTACCACCTCAGCCAAAACCGCCCCAGTCACAAGCTTTCAGGCGTGTGGTGTTTCCTTGCGCTGCCGGGTTCCCTCCCGTCACGTTTCCAAAGTTGGTCCTGTTTTGGGAGGCCTACGACGAAGCTTCAAGTTTTCAGCAGGACTCATCAGTTCGCCATCGCCTCTCCTGCGCCGCCTGTCCCGTCTCTTGCCTCAGATCGGAGCACAGCCGCTTCTGCTTTGCATTTGAAAGCCCACCAAGAAACAAGGCCCCACTACAGTCCTCGGCCGCCGAGTATCTGACAAGTCTTGACTCGACTGCCAGGGACTTCGGGTGGCTTTTCGCCACTGAGCAAGTCAGCAGACCCCACCACTACTCCAACTGAACAGGGCCCTTCTGTACTGCCCTGTGGTCCTGTGGGTTCGACCTGCACCCCCGGCACCACGAGCCTTTGGGAACACACGCTTGCACGACACCCCCCTGCTCTCAGCGCCCTCGACCCCTACCTGCACCCCTGTACCATTAAGGACCCAGAACCTTTTAGACTGGCGGGTAATCGCCTGCCAGGCCAGTCGGGTCTCCGGTCACTGGCCTTCTGCTCCAACATCTTGGTCCCGAAACGAGATCTCGTGTCTGGTTCTTGTCTCTGTGGGCTCCCACTTCCCTTACGACGCTCCGGCTGCAACTTGCCACGGGGACCACGCCGGTGCAGTGTCCTGCAGCTCTGGATACCTCACTGGATACCTCAAGAGGCAATGGTGTGAGGTCAACCACTTACATACATCCCCGGATCACGAATTGGTGAGTACTCGACTACCTTACGTACGGACACGCACCGCAACTTGCCTCGCCTTTTTCTTCTTTTGCTTTCGTTTTGTCTGGCTACTCCTTCCTTTCCTTTTCCTCTTTCCTTCCTTCCTTCCCTCTATCCCGCACAGGGGGGAAGCTTTTCCCTTGTATTGTTATTTCTGACATCTGACCTCATCGCCCCCAAATAGTCCACACCATGGATGGTGTCGAGAAGCCGCCGCTGTTGTTTCGGCACAGCAGCGCCAGCCACGACGAGTTGGCAAATGCCTGCCGCGATGGCTCCTGGCCCGCATGCATACTTCAGACTATTCTTATTCTATATCCCATCGTCTTGTTGATCATCTTCATCGGATCAGCCGCGACCTACACAGTCCTCACCGCGAAAAAAGACGAAGAGGAGTCGAAGGTGGAGACGGACATCTTGGGTCCTGGCGGTAAGAGGCTGCCTGTGACCAAGAAGAAGAAGCGACGCGACGACGACGAGAACCAACGCGTACGATTCGGTGCCGATCTGTCCCCGACTTCAAAAGCATGGCTTAAATGGATCACTCTTGCCGTATTCTTCTCCTTCATCGCCAATGGCATAGCACACATTATCCATGTTCTCGAGGAATTGGAAAAGGCCGGACTGCCCAAGCATGGAGTGAAGAGGTGGGAGGAATCGCAGAGCATGGCCGTATGCCAAACCCGGCGCTTTCCCCTCGCGGCACCTAGCTAACTGAACACAGGTCTACCTCATAGGCTCGCCGAACCTGTATCTCTACGTATTCATCACCCTTCTCGAATGGCGCACGAGCCCGACGATATCACACTTCATTACCTGGACACTCGGTTTAATCGGCGAATTCACGATCTGCGTCTGCACATTTCTCTGGATCATGGAGCCTCAATACCTAAAGACATCTCATGGTGTCGAAGAGATTCCGCCTTCCAAGTGGGACTTGGTTGACCTCATCATTTACGTCGTTCGCCTGGTGCTCATGATGGCTCTCGTCGGCATTTACACCGCTGCTTGGATCAAGAAGCCCCGACAGCAAGACGACGACAAGGTTGAGGAGTTGAGCTCTTCTGCGCGGGCTGACGAGACCACACCTCTGATGAACGGAACCAGAGCGTCATACAGCAGTCAAACTGGTCGGGATGCTAACGGTCGACCACTGCGTAGCTCTCGGAACGGAAGCACTGTTGGCAACACAAATGGTGCTGCAGAGGCCGCCGCTGTTAAGGACGTTCGAGAGCCCGGTTTTTATCGACCCGACAAGGCCCCTCACAAGACCTGGTGGGAATACGTACGCAGTTACAAGATCTTCATCCAGTACCAGTGGCCTAGAGACAACCCGCGCCTCAAGCTGTACTACTGTCTTTGCTGCGTTAATCTCGCCGCGCAGAGAGCTATCAATGTCTTCGTTCCATTGATTGTGGGTGCGCTCACAACTAAGCTGAGCCAAGGCGAATCACCATGGGGTGTTTTGGCTCTTTTCGTCGTCCTGCGGCTCATGCAAGGCCAGGGAATGCTTCTGGATGCGGTCCGCGCCATAATGTGGGTGCCGATCTCACAGAATTCCTACAGGGCCTTGACGACGGCGGCCTTTGAGCACGTACACTCACTTAGCCTGGACTTCCACCTGGGAAAACGAACTGGAGAAGTTCTGTCTGCACTTAATAAGGGTGCTTCGATCAACACCTTCCTCGAGCAGGCGACATTCTCGGTCCTCCCTATGACTATCGACTTGATCTGCGCAATCTACGTCTTCGCCTACTTCTTCGATCCGACTTACGCCGCAATTGTCAGCTGTTTGACATTCTGGTACCTGTTTCTCACAATAAGAATGGCGCAGACCCGGGCCGACCAGCGGAGAATCATGTCAAATGCCGATAGGGAGGAAGAAGCAGTGAAGAACGACTCAATTATGAGTTATGAGACGGTCAAATACTTCAATGCTGAGCAGAAGGAATTCGGTCGCTACAGAGACGCTATTGCCGCCTACCAAGACGCCGAAAAGAGGGTTGCGTGGGGCGTCAACCGGATGAACGTTATCCAGGCCTGCATCTTCATCCTCGGATTCAGTGTCGTATTGGTCTTTGGAGCGTACCAGGTTACAAGTGGCACAACGGATGTGGGCAGATTCGTTACTCTCCTGACGTATCTCAACCAGCTACAGTCACCACTCAACATCTTCGCGTCTTTCTACCGCACCATACAGCAGTCTCTCATCGCAGGCGAGCGCCTCCTGGAGTTGTTCAAGGTGAAGGCTACAGTTGTTGATGCACCAGGTGCCGTGCCTTTGACTGAGTGCAACGGCAATATCCGCTGGAACAATGTGGCATTCAACTACGACTCGAAGAACAAGGCGCTTAAGGATCTCAACTTCGAATGCAAGCCTGGAACCACTACCGCATTCGTTGGCGAGTCGGGAGGTGGCAAATCGACAGTCTTCCGCCTTATGTTCCGTTACTACAACACAACCTCAGGAAGCATCGAGATCGACGGCCGGGATGTCAAGGACCTTACTATTGATTCGGTCAGAAGATTTATCGGAGTCGTGCCGCAGGACACCACACTCTTCAACGAAACGCTCATGTACAACCTCAAGTATGCCAGGGAGGGAGTCACAGATGAAGAGGTCTATGAAGCTTGCCGCGCAGCCAGCATTCATGACCGCATCATGTCATTCCCAGACCAGTACAACACAAAGGTTGGTGAGCGAGGATTGAAGTTGAGTGGTGGTGAACGCCAACGGGTCGCGATTGCTCGAACCATCATCAAGAACCCAAAGATCATCATGCTAGATGAGGCTACCTCAGCTCTTGATGCCCACACGGAGCAGCTGATCCAGGACAAGCTGGGGCACTTAGGCCAGGGTCGCACATTGCTAGTCATTGCGTGAGTTTTCCCCTTTGTGGTTGCTGGCGTTTTAACAGGCTAACATGTGATACAGGCATCGCTTATCCACAATCACGCACGCCGATCAAATCATTGTCCTCAACAATGGTACCATTGCTGAGAAGGGCACTCATGAGGAACTTGTTAACGCCAATGGTCGGTACGCATCAATGTGGGAGAAGCAAGTTCAGGCCGAACGTGCTGCAGAGAAGGCTCGCGCTGCCAATAGGAAGGCACAGAAACTCCTCAAGAAGGCCAACTTCGGTCCTAAGAAGCAATCGGATGGGCACTCAGATGGATACACTAGCCTTGATTCGTCGACAATCCTGCCTGGAAGCTCCGGAATCAATTCTAAGGCGAATACGACTGGCGAGGACTCATCCAGCGCTTCTAGCAACAGCTCTGACACAGATTCCATTCACAGTGATCATCACCACGACTCTGATCATTCGGAGCATTCTGATCACTCCGACCATTCTGATCATTCCGACCATTCTGATCGGTCTCGACATCGCTAAACCACACACCAAAAATTTAGCACTAAACATGTAACACGGCATGACTCAACGGGGCCAACAAACCAAGATGCTCTCGGCGCCCAGAGCGACATCACCCATCACCACTACTCATTCTCACCCCTAATTTGTGGTTCCTGCCCACCGGGCACCACACACTTATTTCATGAACACAACGAGGCACTCACGTGCCTCCTTACGAATCAGGTACTACGGATTAACGGCTTTAAGATTGCATCAAATCGGCGACTCGGAGTTTGGAGTTCATATACATCGTTCTCTTTCATCTCTCTCTCTCTCTCTCTCTCTGATCATCACATCATTGGGACCCCGAAAACATAAAAGGACTTTCACGAGTGGCACAAAAACGGCGGCTCGAGAACGGAATCTCAGCCCGGCTCGGTTGGTTGGTTGGCAGGGGGCATCATTCTCAAATCAACATTCGAAACACGACTTTCTCTCAGCTGCACCAAACTCAGTCTTCGATTCATAATATGTCTTTCCACGACCGTTGAGTGCGAATCGTCTTTCGGCCGGATATTGCATTGGTGGTTCAGCATCATCATCATACAGGGAGGGAAGGTTCTTCCTTTAATCATGGGATCTCTACATCAAAGAATTGCTTTTTTCGATTATTACAGGGTCATCACCTGCTACCATGGGCAGGTCGTTCGACATCGCGACGCAGATACCACAGTCTTACATACCAGGATTTGGTCCTTTCTTTCGATTCGGCAGTCGGGAAAGGTTGGATTTCGGAAAAAAGGGCTTTGGTGAGCCTTTTGGGGGGGAAGGTTGTGCAGGAACGGAAGGTTTTGGCATTGGCATTTTGAAATCCCTCTTCGCACGATTTGCGGAGGGTGTAAGCGGATGACAGCAGGACCACCTCGTGTTACGAGGAGGACCAGCCATCGTATAGCTTACTTTGCTTGCAATTTTTGGCTCCCGATTTGGGATGGATGGACCACGAGAAACAAAGAGCGGAGGATGGGATTTCTCGACCTTTTTTTCATGCTTTCTTGTTTTTTTGGGTGGGTGGCTACAATGCCAGCTTCACAGCTACGGTCCATAGACATACATCTCCGAGGCAGATGATGCCGCAGACGAGAATTGCATACTGCCGAAAGAAAATAGGCAGGTTTGTTCAATGTACAGGTCCGAAACAGTATGTTGTGTTCAAGTGTTGATGCAATCCTGTTGACGACCGCGCTAACACGGTCGACAGCTAACACAATCTCAATCAGGTTCAGTGCAGGTGTGGATGTATTTGCATCTCTTGGGGTGCAGAAAAACCGATGTCCATCGTCACACTCTCGTCATTGAGAACTACTTGGTATCGTTGGAAAAGCAGAGCGTCTCTAAGTTCCGATCCTCCGCCAGAACCCGGCGCACGAGGCCTTGAATTCTTTTTTTGGTCTCCTTCTCCGCCCATCCCGCAACCAGTGTCAGCTGCTGTCTGTGCCAAATCAACCATCCTGGTTTCTCAGTAGCATTCCTCAGAGCAATGTTTGCAAGCAATGAGGTCGATTGTTGCCTCACTCGGAGGCACCATAAAACAGGCCCACCGCCTTTTGCTCACAAACCCCGATCCGGTCCGAAAAGTCGGGCGCGTTGTCATGAGGTTGCATTGTGTGAGATTCAGACTCAGATGCTATGAGCATGAGAAGTGAGTGCGTGGATCAATTGGTGCACACGCGCGGGCGTAAGCGGTGTGGTCGAATCGCGCGCGAGGAGGGTGCGCCGTCATCGTCCACAGACGCACACCTGTCTCACTTTATCCACCTCCGCACAACCACCCAACACGAACTGACGACACATTGTGTCTTGGTACCCTCCTCCTCAGCCACAGTTACGCTTCTCGCTCAGCCAGCTTATGCCGACTGCGCTTCGCAGGCCCGCAGATAGCCGCGTTGTTCTTCAACCGCCTGCTGGCTAACCTCAGTTTTTCCGTCTCGTCTCGGGAAAGGATGGCTCTCATGACGCCCCTCGTGGATGACGGGCTGACGATACATAGAGCAGTAAGTGAATTCGCAGGTCGTTCCGAATTCGTCAGTAACTTGCGGCTAGCAACGGCGCCATCTCAGCTCGTGGCGCGTATCGTGATCCGATGAACCTTTCTATCGATAGGGGTGATGAGCGATACTCGTGGAGTCGGACGGTCGCCGTTGAGTCTTCATGTGCTACATCTTTCCCTTCTTTTTAATGCTGACCCGTAAGCAGCTGCAATGCGCGACAGTCTTGTTATGCAAGCGAATGACTTCATGAATCAAAAACACCAAACATCATGCATCTTTGCAATTCCTTGGTAGGATTGTTTATCTCGCGCGGCCGTTGACAGCCCTGGCCTTTGCCGCCGCACTGGTACTCGCGCCCGTCGTGTGACCGTTGGTAGTCTCTGCAGGCAAAGCCTTCTGCTGGGTTTCGTCCTCGGCATCCGTGCCCTCTGCCTCGCTCCGGTCATCCTCGGCTATGTCGTAGGCGAGAAAACGGTAGGCGATGCGGAAGATGTGGAAGAGCCAGAAGAGGTTCAAGGCTTGCAGAGAACCCAGGAGGCCGAGGGTAATGTATTGAGACAGGGTGCACTTATACTGCTGAGTGGCCCAGTTCAACTCGAAAGGGCCAACAGTGGTATATTCGGTGAATAGCGACAAGATGATCTTGAGATTGATGTAATGGCGCAGGTAAATCCAGACGCTGACGAAGAAGAAGAAGTACGGTGCAACAATCGGCGAGTCAATGTAGTTGAGCACCTTGGAGGTCTACGGCGCGTGTTAGTGAATGGTATCATCTTCCACTTCTCCGGCCGAATTTCAGGAGATGTGTGAATGAGTTCCGGAGACTTACTGCGAGGAAGAAGTCGCTAATATCGTGAGTGGTATAAACCGCCAGCCCCATGTAGGTGAAGTGGAAGCGGTAACTCAGGGCAATCAGAGCAAGGCTAACAATGTGGTGCCCAACCAATTCCTTGAAGTCCTTACGAGGCTTCTCAAGACCAAGCAGCAGAACCAGGGCTTGCTGTGCCCAGTAGGCGGCTTGGAATAGGTAATAGAACTTGAAGCCGGCGTCGTGGGAAACGTGCGGGAAGTCCTCGTACATGCCTCGTGTGCTGAAGTACCAGACCGGCGTCTTGCTCATGACGTACAAGCCGGCAGGACCCAGGCAAGCAAAGTATATAGCCGTGTACATCTGCTCCATGAACCGAGCTTGCTTTCCACGAGACCGAAGACCAGCGGCACGAGCTAGAGGGCGCAAGAATTCTTGCATGATGAACTCGCGGGTAAAGGTGAGGACGATGGTCCAGAAAGCCACGAAGGCTATGTCCCAGAGTCCTTTGCCATATTGAGTTGGTGCATCGGGCTTGGTCGGGTCTGGAGGCAAACGGTACGAGAGGAAGATGAAGCGAGAGATCGGGTTTGAATCGGAGGGATCCACGGCATATGCGCCGCCAAAGATGGCGATGACGATGGCGGGAACGAGGTAGGTGTGTCTAATCATGGCCTGACGGAAACGAGAGAGGACGCCGCGTGCACGCCGGCGTTTTGAAACTCGTTTGGTTGTAGGACTTGACTGAGGTGAGAGAGCGCCGTTGTTAGTCGAGTCAACATGGAGAGAGGAGCTATTGAACTGGAATATCCAGCCACAAGCTTCTTCAAGATGAGGATAGCAGGGGAGGAGGAGCACTTACTGGTGGGATGGGGCTGTCACCGGCAGTGAAGCTTGCTAGGGCAGGGCCAGTGTCGCCAGCACGAATGTCCTGGCCGAGGGCGCTAGACTTCCGACGTCGTGTACTGCGAGAGGGGTTTGAGGAGTGGTGGTCAATGACGGAGTGCAATTGGTCGACGGAGGTGTTGAGAAGTGGAAATGGTTCGGAGTCGGCCATTGTCGCAGAAAGAGGTCCTCTTGGGACGGTGTCTCGGTTCGTTTAAAGCAGCTGGCGGGCGGGACGGGGACGGCGGAAAGCTGACTGATTTGCGACCTCGAGGGAGACGTGGAAGGGAGGGAGGGATGGACGAGGCAGGACGATTCGGCAAAGATAGGAAGGGAGGAAAGGATGTCGGGGTTTGAGTTCTGTAGCACTTTCTCTTGCGGGTGCGGAGAGAGAATGCCGGACAGAGCAGCCTGGAGAGGTGGGTGAAAAGGAGGTTGTTGGTTATTAGACGTCGAGATGGTCAGGGGGGCACGTTGTCGATCATGGAAAGTGCGGGCAAAAAAAGGTAAGGCGAACGCTGCCACCGTTGGCGGGTCTGTGGAGCGGAGCAGGAGCAGTGTGAAGCAAAGGGCCAGAGGCAGAGGCAACAGGTGCGACAGCGAAAGTGAGGTGGTGCCTTACTCGGGAGCCGTACAACGAGGTCCAAGGCCGTCTCAAGGGTGTTCCCTGGCCCTGCTTTGTTTCGTCGTCGAATTCGTCTGACCGGCGACCAGTCAGTCGTCTGTTTTTGCTTCTCTTTCCAGGCCCTGCCAACGCGGTCAGAGCGGGGAGAAAGCCCGGGCAGACAGACAGTCAGGAGGTGCAAGGCAGGACGGCGGGCTGGTTGAACGAAAAGGAGAAATAGATAGTGGTGATGTGAAATTAAGTAGACTTGAAAGGATCATTAGGAAATAGGATTAAAAGATGGCGCAAAGGAGAGGAAGGAAAGAAGAAGCAGGAGGGAAAAAAACAATGCCAAGAAGGGGAGCTGTCGAGAGCTATTGACCAACCAAATTGCACGAAGCCGGGGTTCCATCTGCCGGGCCTCCTCGGGGCGCCCCTCCCATCCTCCATCGTACCCGCGCACCCTGGCCGACTTACCTCATCTTGCATGGCATACTTCCATGGTCCCCACCTGCACGAGAGCGATGCACTGTCACTGCTTGGTGCCTTGGCTGCGCTGTACCTGCGTGTTGGTGACACTGAGCAGTCCCGACCCTCGAGGAGCATGTCAAAGAAAGTGCAATGGGGACGTTCTGAGTAAGGCAACCAAAGGCCCGGGCCTCTGCTCCTGACTGGACACAGGCGTTGTCGAGGACGGCATGGTTCTGGAACGTTGGAAGCCGTGCCATGTGAGCAAGCGTCGTAGTGACAGTCCAAATGGACGCCAATATGGAGATGCGTCCCGCATTCTTCAACTCCACCTCCAACTTGCATGTGCATTGGCACGCGGGCACAACGTCGACCATCCTACTGGGGCCATCCCTCTTGTGCCGCCAGCATGGCACTGCATCCCTCGTCCACATTGAAGCCTGACGATACGCAAAGACACATATCCCTGGTCAACGACTGGAAAGGTGCAACAGTGTCCACCTGAAGCTGAGCTGGCAGGCTCGGCGGACGAGTCAAGCCTGCTACTACTGCTGATGCGCGATCGGGATCGAGATCGAAATCAGAATCCCCATGCTTTTGTCATCTGCTGGCAAGGTCCGAGTGATATGTTGGAAATTTCGACACGCGCTGCAAAAGATTCATGTCACTGACGGCCAGGTTTCCTACCAGATGTGCATAACGAGGCTGTCTAGACAAATTGACCACGATCGGAACAGGTCGCCCTGGGAATTGCAGCCTCATCCGCTGGGACAATCTAAGGCGATGGACCCGATCGAAGGTCACTAAACCGCCAGTCGAGAACTCTAGCAGCCGCTTCGTTCTATCGGCCAACGATCCCGATTGGAATTCGGGGTCAGCTCCGGTGCTTCACATTTACCGCCCTGCTTCGATGTTGACTCTCGCAAGTGCCGATTATCAATGACTGCACTATCGTGAAATTATTTCTCTTCATGAGCAGGACTCTTCTTCTCGATCAACTGGCAAAAATCAGACTGAATCAACACACCCAATTCTTGCTACCCCTTTGGCAACGCTTCGGTTCGGACCTACCCAGTCTAAGCTGTCACCCCGCCCCCATCTGTTCACGACTCACTAAATACTACACAACATCCACTGTAGCGAATCTTCAATTCAAGATAGTTAGAGAACATAGCATCCGTCTCAAGAATGTTCGTCCAGTGCTGGTGTGAAAATGAGACGCAGCCAAAGTAAGCACTTGCAAGGTACCTTGCATCCATACGAGTCCTCGGATGTCAGTTCCATTTTCACCCCCACTACCGAACCAACACGGGGGCTAACCAAGTTCCCCGCCCACCACCAGCCGTTTTAAACACCCGCCCGCCCCAGCCCATACGTTATCGCTGTGAAGACCCGGCGCCCCGGTACCCCTCCCCACCCCAAAAAAAAGTGTCGTTACTGAAGATCAGGGGCCGCTTTCCAGCGGCAGCGTTAAGTCAACATAATTGCGCGCTATCACTCCAACTATTGTGCAGAATAACGTACGATGAAGACCAACACCTTCGACTCTCATGATAATACGTCGATTCGAGATCCCCATCGTCGGACAGGTACACGCTTCACACTTTTACCCCTGAACATCTCGCCAGCACATTAAGCAAGTTGATCATCCCGCAAGTCTAGTCCAATGTCGCACACGATTCCGGCTGCCCTCGCCAGTCGCTGACACACCGCGAATGCCATCAACAGTCACCCCGCATAACCATCCTACTTGTCGCAAAAGTCTTGCAAGCAACCTGTGAAGTTTCGCCTCCCGGATGTAACGGGGCTTTAGTGCGCGTTCCATCCCCGGCTCCGTCTCTTTATTACTGACTCCCGCACTCCCCGCGGCCACCTCCGTGTCTCCCGGGGCTTAACACAAGTGGCGCCGCAAGTGGCGCCGCAAGCTGACGTGTTGAAAATCATGAGCCACCATCATCAAGGCGAGTAACTTGGCAAAGGGGGAAGGGGGGACCCCCAACCACGCTCATTCTAATTGAACAGACTTCAGGTTAGCCGTGACGAGGCGCAATGAAATGGTCGCCAAGAGCCAAGCCAGGCATGCGAAATATCCAATCCGCCTCAGCCTCTTTGTGATCATCATCCCCATAAACCCTCGTCGTAGTCGGGTTGGCAACTGTTTCCTCCTATTCCATCCATCTACCGCAGCTTGCCCAGCCCATCAAGCAGATGCTTCCCCCGGGAAGCTGTCACTTTCGGGACAGCCACCCGTGCAACTTGGCAACTTTGTCCGCCCGAAAAGAGAGAGAGTGTGTGTGAATCAGCCGTCAAAACGACCCGATGCTCCACAAAGAGACAACCCTCTCCTGCTCGGCGCCAAGCGTTCACCCCCCTACAAGCTATGTAGCAAAAATAAAGGTGATCCAGGTCTCAACTCTTTTCTTCAATGTTTAAAACGGCCGTGCAGCTTGGCTGCGGTGCTTGCCAAGCCGGTGAGATTCTCGCGAGATAGCCAGCTAGCAGTAGGTCAAGTAGATCGTTTCTTGCCCGCCAATGAGACATCCACCTGCTCGTTGCTGTTCTCTGACATGTGGGGGACACTGCTGAGGCGTTTCGAGGTTTGTGAGACGAGAGAAAAGATTCCACGTCAGCTGTGATCTGGACGCCGTCCGCAACACAACAGAGGTTTGTAGTAGACGTGCTTTGGTGGTGGTCCATTTGCTGCGTAGGCTATTGAAAATGCTCTCGAGTATGGCAGACAGGTGGCGTTGTGTTGGGGGATTCCAGAAACCGCCACTTCGTAGATGATACATATAACCTCACGGTAAGAATCAGTGACCGAGTGCATCTCACGAGGCGAATTGCACTCGAACGTATTGTTAACTCATTTGAATTCATCGGCGCGACTGTCGCTTATCTTCCTCTCACCACCTCATGCTTCCCCATAGCATCTCCTGGTATCTAGCTCAGACCCCCATCCTCCTCTTCTTGTCTCATCCCCAACATGAGGCCTACCACTTTCCCACCACAGAGCGTGCTTGCTCACTGGCACCAGACTCATAGTTCGAGTCGAATAAACACATTTCAACGCCCTTCTCGAAGCCCGCGTCGCCGGCGGGCTGATCCATTCCCAAACATGTACATCAGGGTGCTCATACCAGGCCCCATCATTATTCGCGGTTGATTTTGGTCTCCTGGCACTCTTGAGAGGCCCTTCTCCCCATATACACATTGAACCATATCCATATACTCCGCAATATACACCTTCAAATTTGAAATACGAACTCATGCCAGAGCCGTCCGTTGTTTTCCGTGATCCCTGATGCGATGCCAAATAATCAAGTAAAAACCGCTGCGCCACGCTTGCTGTGCTCAATAAGAAACAAAGTCGGTCGCTTGGAAGTCCTCAAGGAGTGGGCGGCGGCCCAAGATCATCCGCAGCTCGCCTGCTATGTGGCACGCTGGGTGACCGCTGGTCGAACTCCTGGTGTTGAGGTCGGACTCCCGGCCATAGTGGGGGACGACTGACTTGCAGCGTGGCTTGATCTGGAGATCGGTGAGAGAAGTTACTCGTAGTCCTCCCCAATGCTGGCGGATGGGCTGAGAGTGCAGCGGCGGGAGAGGGTGTGAGAGCAGAGGCGTCGCTCGTCGTTCTCACTAACCCCACTCGCTCGGGGACATCTTGACTATTGCGCTCCTCCTCCAACAACTGGGCCAAAGCCGCACCCTGTCTGGGTGGCGCAGGAATGACAGTCACCGGCAGGCTGTCTGTCTCGGGCGTCGGGCGCATCTTTTCTCTGATCTTCTCGGCCTGAGTGGCAGCGAAATCCTCAAACCGGGCTCGGAGGTCCCATCGACCTGTGTCGTCATGGCCTCCCCGAATCTCTTCCTTCATTTCGGTTTGAGCCATGACCTCGGCGGGAGGATCACGAGCATTGCGGCGGAAAACCAGCGACCTCCACCCCTTCTTGTTCAGCGACGGATCTTCTTGCGCTTCTGTGTCAATCTCCACGGCCTTGTGAGTAGCCTGTCTCGGCACAGGTGCTGCCATGGAAAGCTCATCATTATCAGAGCTAGAGTCGCTCCTTGATGACGATGAGCTGCTTCTCGACATGGCGACGGTGGTATTGCGGTGTGTCGTATGTGGGGCCACCTCGGGTGTTCTAGATGTCGTCTCTGTGGGTAATTGATATCTGACGGCATAAACGGTGCTCGCCGCGCTCGCGGTGTCAGTACGGCTCACAGGCGTTACCGCAGGAGCTGGCCGTGACGGCCACATTGGCGGACGCAGCAAGCCACCCTTGTTTCTTTGCCCGTTCTGGACGTTCGGAGCAGCGTTGGCGGTGCTGTGGTTGGTGCGGTACCTGTTGGTAATGGATGACATGCCAGGCCAGAGGTTACCTCTGCCACCTGACTGAGGACCTTGAGCGCCAGTATTAACTTCGGAACTGTCTGGGCCACCGTCGTCTCTCGGGCCGCCCCGGTTCTTTCTTCGTCGGAGCCATGGAAACTCGGAGGCAGACACTTCCAACATTTCGTCTCCATCAAAGATCTCACGTCCGAGGATACCGTCCTTCTTCTCTTCTCTTTCCAAGGCTTCAATTCGTTCGACCCATTCCCATACTACCACACTAGCGGCGGCTGCACCAACCCAGCGAACGTAGTCTCCCCATCCGGTGAATTCGGGCTTTGCCATATCCAACACAAAGAACACTACCGGCACCAGAATGGCGAAGAGGGAAAGGGTGGAGACAAGAATCATGTTCTTCATCAACGGGTGGTAAAAGGCGTAACGCTTCTTCATAAGCGAATAGTAGATGACCCACGCGGCGTAAAGCAGACCGAGGGAGAGTTGGAACAGGTAGCTCAGGGCGGGAACGGCGTCGACGAAGCTTCGGGGGCGGGCGTTCCCGTTGCTCCCGCTGGAGGGGTACTGGAAGCTGTTGAGGGCGCTGAAGATGAGGTTTAGGGTAATAAGAGCGAAAGCGGTCCACTTGATAATAACCTTCTCCCGCTGCCGTGGAAAGAGTCGTGTCAAGGTTTGGGCTTGCGCAAGCCACAAAAACGTGTCGGAAATGAGGCGGATGACCTTCAACTCGGTACCGTCCATAACCTCCAACTGCATCTTTTTGGCGTCTTGAATTGCCCACTGGTACTGCTCCTCGGCGACTTTGAAGGTATCGGCGCTGGCAATCGTTAATGAAATTGCGACGGTCACGGCTGCTACTTTCTGGAGCCATGGACGTCCGCCGATGCTGATCCCGTTCGAAGTTCCTCCGCTGGTGAAGCCTCCGCGTCGTCCAAGATATACAACTCCACCATCCAAAAAGGATCGGGGCGTAATAAATAGCATGATGACCAGCATGTACGCTGTCACCGTCGTCGCGGCGAGGGCGTAGCATACTGGGAAAATCGAGGCGTAGAAAGGGTCGCGCATGTCGGTGTATTGAACGGTGCCTCCGGATGTGGTTTCTTCATAGTTGATCCCGTTGTTCGCGATAATGATAGGTGCGGCAGTCGCGAATTTGACCGCGGCAGCCCCCAAAGAGGGCAGAGGACTCGCCGCTGGTAACACGGCGTCCTCCATTGTCGCGGCGCCGACTCGTCGAATGCTTGTCGATGAGGAACAGAGCGGCCAGCCGCAGGCGAGGATTTAACGAGGTTTCCTCCTATTCGCGAACACTCGCCATCGAATTAACCATGCAGTTGTCGAGAAATTTCGCGAGTCGATTGACGGTGGCGGGTTGTTGTCGTCGGGGGGAAAGCGCGAGGTCGTGGGCTCGGTCGGGCGGATGACTGCAGCGAGAGTCGAGGAACACGGGTCCGGGCGTTCCAGTCTCTTCCACAGATACAGAATCGTCAAGGAATCGGCACGTAATTCGCGGGTCGGAGCATCGATTAACCAAAATCCTCCCGTGCCAGCAAAAATAGCAATGAGCTGTCGCGTTCGAATTGTCGATGACCGGGTCGTGATTGTAGTCGTCAGTGGCCACACTGGAGAAAAAGGTTCCAAGAAGGCTTGCGTGTGGGGGATGTGGGAGGGATCGCAGGCTGGGCGCCGAGAGATTCTTGGGAGAAGTGAGGAACAGTCTGAAATGGGGGGGACGAAGGGCGAAAAAGGGAGAGCCGGGGGGGAAGACGGGCAAGTCAGCGCTATTTCGGGGGAGTACGGATTGGAGGGCAATGGGGGAGTGGCGCCCTGTACTTCGTTGCGCTTTGTTGAAATTGCTGGCCAGATCTGGGCTCTTTTCGCTCGTGGTGGAGTCGAAAACCGTCTCGAAAGTGTTTTGGAATAGTAACTCGGGGGGACGCGGATGGATATGGGAGATGGGGGGAAGCGACGCTGTGCTGAAGGGTGATGGGTGGTGCTGGTTCACCTGGACAGGGGGGCGTGGGGAGACTTGCTGCGTGAACATGGCGAAGCATACTGTGTCGAGGACGCGGATTACTGTGACACGGTGAAAAGACATAGTGTGAACCGTACGGGCTACTCCACCCACACCCTCCTGCCGTGCTAACTGCAGACACTAACGGTGTTGGGCGCTACTGGATACGACTCGGGCGGCGCAGTGTTGCACGCCATTGCAGTGGCGAGATTGCAACGGAGCCGAGTAGCTTCCCATCACAGACGCACAGTTTGATGGCCAAAGGCACTGTACAGTCCCATGCCAGAGGGACCGGCCGCTGTAGAGTAGAGATGTCGCGACACCGCGCGATCGCGTACTGACAGCCTTGGCAGACCCGAGGGAGCTCGGACAGATCTACAAGCCCAAGAAAAGGGTCTTTACCGTTGAGATTTGGCGGTCGGCAAGACGGGCGGCGGAGTCTGCTTCGACGACATCCGTGTCGTGTTCTTCCTATATGGACATGCGGCCGTACAACTTCCCGCAATCTATCGATCAATTAATCGTCGATCCCGTGAAAGTGTTTGTATTGCGAGCTCGAGGGATCATGCGCGTCAGAGAGTACGAGGCGGCAAGGTAGGAGCCTCATCGTCCCCAGGGTAAGGTTGCGAGAACTTGATGGAGCGATTCCTCTGTATGTACACCCAGACTCCCAGAGCCCTCTCTCCTGTGCATGAAGCCTACAGCAGCAAAAAGACATTCAGTCCGCCTGAGCGTACGATGGCACTGACACTGAAAGCTGTAGCGAGGAATGAGACGAAAGGGAGATAACAACAGAGGGCGGGATGATGACATTTGCTCTAGGCTAGAAGGATATTGGCGCATTGCATGATGTCTCTGAATGTAGGTATCGCATCTTCTAAAGAACCGCAACAAGCTTCAGCCATTCTTCAGTAAGAAGTTAAGCAATGGTGGTGACACTGGACCATGTCCGGCCGGCGTTATTGAGCAGAATCCCCATGGCTGTCAGCAACTTGCAGCAGCATCAGCGGCGTGCCTTCTGATTACATAAGATGCATGTGGATTTAGGTAAGGTAGGCCTCGAGAACGGGTAAGACACTGTACGCCCGACACTAGACTGGGCTTGCTGCATGGCACCCCCCGCCGTTAGTGGTTGGAAAAGCATGTCTTGCGTGTGCCTTTCATAAGAGAGTGCGCGCAACACTGGCCGTGGTGAGTGGCTGCTCAGCCTCCCCGCCTCGAGGGAAATACCCTGAAACGGAGACGGGCAGCCGTGCTGATCAAGGACAGAATTCAGATGGCTACCAGCCGTCCCCTTGGGTTCGGAGCGTTTTGGCTTGGCTCTTGAAACGCGGTAGAGCAGGAAAAGTGCGACTCTTTTCTTTGTCGTCGTCGGCATCCCCTCGAGTTCTCCTCCCGACGTCGATTACCTCAGGGCATGGACGAGATGGTGTAGGACAAGGTCTCGAGAACGAGAGCTTGCGTGCGGGAGAAGCGCACAAAAAGTGTGCCGGTGACATGACATCAATCCGATCGCTGTCACTGTGGCTTTGCAACTCTAACTCGACGGTAGTGGGATGTGACCTGGCCGTCAGCATTTTGGTCAACACATCCAGAGCCCAACTCACTCACTGATCTGGCGTGTCTGGGTAAGCAATTGGTAGACGATCGGTGGGCGACAATGACCGTCTGAGCCGGCAAGAGATGGACGCTGTATCGAGCGGCCGTAGCGAGTAGTGTGCGGTTGGTCGCCCACAAGCCTGGCGCTGCCTTCGCTTCGGCGGCCACTGAGCTGGAAGAGGAAATGATGAATGACCTGCCGCCGAAGGATTGCACACTGTATCGGGGGTGTCCAGCACAGTGTTCGATCCCGGGTCCACCCCCGTTCCTTGACGGGAGTGTATCCGTTCGTCTGTCCACCAATCACGACAGGTACTCGGCGAAGTATGGAGATGAAATGCAGTGGATGCCGCGCGGGCCAACCTACCTAACGGGCTAATGCTCCAGGGCAGAGACCACCATTAACAAGGACGCTCCTGCTGAACGAGGTGTGGTTTCCGGTGCGAGCATCCCCTTCTCGGGAACCTGGGAGTGTCCATGTCCGGATGAGGGAGGAGCTTGAAGCCAGGGCCAACGGCAGATATTCATCGACGCAGGGGACTTGAGGAAATTGGCCGCATCTGAATACCGTCGAAAACGTGCTTGCGAGAATCTGCCGATGAGTAACAACTCGTCACTTTCGTAGACGTGGATCCGGACAGAGACAGGAAGTCGAATCGAGGAGAGTCCGAGAGGAAGGTGATGGACGGCCCAAAAACCTGTTCGCTCTCTGGATAAATCGAGCTGGAGCCAATCACCAATCTCCGAACTTATGGGTCGCATCAACCCCGCAATAGATTGCAGGTGATTGTGAGGTGGTGGTGGGTGGTGGTCTGGCCTCAGCTTGCGTGCTGTTCCTGCCTCCCAGTTTTTCTGGTCCCTTGATGTTGAGAGGGTCGAGGGGGGAAGGAGGGGAGAGAGGACGTGGCTTGTGCTCCTTCTTCTCCAGCTTGTGCTCGTCCAACTGATGAAAGAAAGAACGGCCTGGCAGCTTCCCCAACCCGAGTCCCAGTCTTTCCACACCTGCCCGTCTTGGCTCTGTTCCTCTTGGCAAAGCTTATCGCTCGTGGCTGGACCAAGTCTTGGCGATTTCCTTCCCTTCGTCGTTCCTTTTCTTTCCGTCTGCCTTCCGTTTGGCTGCGGCTAGGTTGTGCATCCGTAGAGTACATCGCTCCCGCTCGACTGCAAATGCCACTTTCCTTCTCCAGACGAACTGCATCTCCAACCCCTCGAATACGCACTTTGTCTACCTCCACCACCAGACATTGACACCTTCGGTAGAGAGACACGCCACACCACACTTGATCGCAAACTGTCCATACGGAGACTTTCCACTGATAGACTCCTGTCGCAGTCTTTTGCTTTCCACGGTCCGCAGCTCGCTCCCGTCCGTCGCCCTCCTCAAACCGATCCTCCTGCTGCTAGTCAAGAATGATTCCCCCGCATCTTGCTTCACAAGGAGAGCACATGACTTGGCTCCCGCCAGCCTGCCTCAGCTCAATGTGAGGCGACTCGAGTGAGTACCGATTAACGTGACGCACGCCGGCAAAGTCTCGTCTCAAAACCCCGAGCCGACACGCGACAATTGCTGGCACTGACCAGACGTTGCCTCATGCTTCGTCTCGAGCTGATGCCAATGTCGATCCAGACAGCCTACGAATCGCTCAAGCTGCCAGTTTCATTTTCTGCCAACCCGGTATCACCGCCAGCCTGGCATGCTACATCGCGCCGGCGCTTTCCCTCTCCCAAACCCGCGGGACCTCCTTTCTTTCTTCTAGTCTGGTCTGGTCTTTATTAGCCCCCGTGTCATTCTGGGTCACCGTCAAGCCACGACTTGTCCCGAGCTCACATCATCTCTTGGCCTCCGACAAGCTTTCACCCGATGCCACGACCCTGTCACTGCCTGTCCAGTTTCTATTCAGGGCTCGGCGAATCTCTCTCAAAAGAATCGCCAAGTCGGCTCCATCCGGTAATCTCCTATTCCCTCTGCTGCGCGATCCTCTTGCATCACCAGGCACAGCCTAATCAAGGGGCGGTATGCACTGTTCCGCTCGCTCCAACGCGGCACGAAAGCAGCACGTGGGTAAAGTTGACAGCGCCCGCTCTCACAATCTTTAAAACGCCTTTGCCGCCTCACTTTCGTGAACAAGTCGAGGCTTGACGCTATTTCGGGCGGCGCAGTAGATGTTTGCTGCCCTTAGGGCAACCCACAGGACACCACAAAGTGAAAGATCCAGCTACGATGAGGCTCTTGGCGATGCCCAGCACAACTCACCTCACTTCAAGTTCCGAAAGTCAGTCCGAAGTCTGCAAGTAAATAGCGAATATCCCGCCAACACGCTCCAGACCCTTCTGGGAGGTTCAAGCGCCTTGGCCTGCTCATTAGGTATGCTACGCCGTACCAACAGGCTGCACGCTTCCCAAGACGTGTCCCAACTGCGCCAATCACGGGAGGGGTGACGCAGAAATCTCCTGATCCAGCCTTAGGACTGCCGAAAATCAACCCCGAGATCCTGTTTCCCAGAGCTGCAGTCGCCATAACATTCGTAATTGCTGTCAGGACACCTCATACGTGTAGGCTGACAACCAACCAAGAAATGTCTGCCTATTTGCGTACTGATCAATTTCGCCGTACGTAGTGCAGAATGTACTGCCTCATAGCTCAGCTATGAGGTCACGTAGAACATGGAACCTGATAATACCGTCTGCAAAACAGTTCGCAGATGCGTAGGCTGCCGCCCTCCGCGATTTCATCTTCCGCCTCATTATGACTCGTCGCCCAGGCCTTGGCAGTTTAGAGCCATCTTCCGAAGTAAAAGTCAGGCGTATCTAAGGATGGGTGAAACCTTGACCAAACAACTGTGCCGTCTGCTCAAACTACTCTGGCTTAGAGACAGAGATTATCCAGCTAGTTCTTGGCGTTCCTCGTGATTTCGTGGGCCGAATCCGCGGCTTTGGAGGCATCATGGGATGCATACTTCATATTCGCGAGCAACCGAAACCATGATGTAAACCGTTCAGGGGTATCAATTCTCCATTCGTCCTCTCCATCTCTCTCGCGACGCCGGCGACCATCTTCACCCCTCCTTCTCGAAGCTATCATTGAGGTACCCGACAAAACTCTCCCTCATCCTTTCCGAGCTAAAGTTCCCCACGCCCTCGAGCCCGATGCCCCCGCGATTCAACCCGACAAAGGCCCTCCTCAGCCTCTGCAGCTGCGGCAGTCCAACCTTGCGCCCAGGAAGCTGCACAACAAGATCCTCGCCTCCACCACCGCGGGGGATCTTCACCTCGCCGCCCTCCTCGTCACCCTGCCCCTCCAGGATCTTCTTCACCACGTCCTGCGTCTCGCGGTCGAGCACGTACAGGTAATCCCCTCCCGCGTCGCGGCTGCGCTGGACGGTGGCCTGGTTCGGCTTCACCACCTTCCTCCCCGTCCCCGCGATCGCGTCCCAGACATCGTCGAACACCTTGCCCGCCTGCGCCTCGTCGTCGTCCCAGATGAGCGTGAACAGCGGGCTGTCCCACCTCGTCATCGGGTTCGGCTCCTCGTAGCGGAACACTAGGTTATCCCAGTTCTCCTTGTCGTAAGGCTGCTCCTCCTCCTCGCCGTCATTCTCCCTCACCGTCTTGTCCTCCGCCTCATCTTCTGTCTGTGCCTCGTCCGCCGTCGCCGTCGTTGTCGCCGCAGCTTCCTCCCTCCTCCTAAGCCTCTCCTCGTTGATCCCCCTCGCCCTGTCAACCCCGCACCCAATCTGCAACACCACGCTCGGCGTCCTCACGGCCTTCGCCTCGCAGTGCAGCTGGTACCGCCATCCCTTGATGTAGTTCAGTCCGTCCAGGATCACAATGTCGCGGTCCGTGAGTACGCGCTTGACGGCGCCGTAGACCGCCGCGCGGGCGTCCTTCTCCGAGGCGTTGGCCGAGCGCGTGTGCGCGCGCACCTTTTCCGGGTCGAGGTCGTACACGTCCCGAGAGATGGAGAGCGTCGAGTCGGAGATGTAGTGGAGCCTGTAGGGCGGCTGCTTGCCCGAGGACGAAGACTCCGCTGCGGCGGCGGCGATGCGCTTCGCCAGGTGCGCTTGGAGTTGTTTTGCGCGGTGGGTTTTGCCCGATGTCGGGAGGCCGGAGAGTATGATTAACTACAGCATGGAAGTCAATCCCGAGTGAGCGAGCCTAGTGCTAGGGGTAACTTACCGGCATTCTGGAGGATTTGGGTTGTGAAGATGAAGATTGATGACCTACGAGGTTAGACAGACGGAGCTTGGAGGGGTCGATGGGGATTTTTTGCGATCAGCTACCCCACCTACCGCATTGGGCTCAATGGACTTGGGCCAAGGATCAAGGTTCAAGATTCAACGGTCTCAGTGAGAGACAATCGCAAGATGCAGGCTATTTGAACAAATCATGAAATAGATTTAAATGGGTATCTTTGAGCCTCATAATACCATGTAACGCCCCTAGAGGAAGTCTCCCGCGAATCATACTTCGATAGCCATCCCGGTCCTCAGTCTGTCATATCATCATCAGAGTCCTCCGAGGAAGAGCCCATGATGTCGATGTACAGCAGAATGCGCTCTCCAGCTAGATCCATCATCTCCATCGCATAGCGGTCCTTGTCGCCCAAGTCCTTTTGCTTCTTTCCATTCCTTGTCTTCAACACCTTGCGGCCATTAGCCTTCCACTTGCGTGCCTCAATGCCCGACTCAGCAGCCGTGTGGAGCTTATCCTTGGCAGCTTTTATCTCCTCGGGGGATATCTGGTGCAGCAAGTTCTCTAGGATCAATGCAAGACGTGCATTGTCTGTTGGGTCAACGGTGTTCGCATGGTGCGGCAGATAGCAGTGCTCCATCACTTCAGCGTTGACGATAATACCACCGCTCGAAGGCATGACCTTCCTGGGGTCTTGATATCGCGATGGCAACAGGTGGTCCAGTTCGGTCGTCAGAAAGTCAACCTCGAAAGCACGACTGACATGAGAGCCCATGTCCGAGATAAACTGCTGGAAGTATGCCAGCGGTTGCGCCTTGAGATGCATGATGAGGTCCGCTACGTAGTCCCTGTGCGACTGAAAGTCATACGGCAGACGCTCAGAGACTTCAGATAATAGATCCATGAGACGCAGGCGCAAGGGGATAGACTCAGCCAGCTCAGGCGTCACAAAAGCACCTGCCCTTCTCGATGGGGTGCGTGGAGTGGGGGGTTCCTCATTTTGAGACTGCTGGTCGTCTGACTCCACCAGGTCGTCATCAAAATAGTCTCCGAATTGATCATTCTCGATGTCGAGAGTGGCCATCCTCTTGCGCTTCGTGTCTTCGCTCGGCAAGCCCTTGGTCTCCCTGTTAAAAATCTCGGGGAATTTGCTCATGGCCGAGGTGTAGCCATCGGCAAAAAGGGCTTGCGAGATCATCTTCAGACCACTCCGGTTGGAGTCAGCTTTTTGCTTGACGTACATGACAAGGATAGCCCCTCTCAAATTCGTCCAGTCCGTGTCCTGGGAGGAGCCCATCGCCTCTTCGTCCATCCGCTTACGCTCCTTAAGGTCAGCTTCAAGGACGTCGAGCATGAACTCCAGCCAGGTCTTCCAGTAGCGCCAGCGGTTTGGGTGGACGCAACTGCAGTTGAACGCCCATCCTACGACGGCCCAGAAGTCTTGAGCACGGTGCCAGATGCTATCCTCGCCAGCCATCTTATTGCCTATCTGATCGCCATCGATTTCGTCATCCTCCTCGTCATGGTATCGATTCCGACGGCCGTAGCCTCCTCCGTGGAACTGAAAGGCACCCTTGAAACCTGCGTGGATGGGTCCGACGATTGCGAGGAGGTTGCGCAAGTAGGCAAGAGTCTGGGAGCCGACTTCGAGGCGGTCGGGACCAGCGGCACGTGTGGTATGGCTCGGGTGGATGACGAGGGTATTGAGTAAAGCGAGGTGCGTCACCGGAGGCACGTAAACGGCTTTCTTGGCAACATCCTGTCGAGAGGAGCCTGCGGTGAGGAGGCTATTGAGCAGCCCGAGTGCGCCATTGTCTGGGTGGACTCGTCAGCAGGGAGCTCTGGGGAAGTGGGCCAGCCAGGAAACGCACAAAGATGCTCTTCGAGGTAAATTTGGCAATGCGCCTTTAGCTCGCGAGGAAGCTGGTTCGCCAGAGTGTACCTGGGACCAGCGGGAACGATCGGGCTGTCCATGGCATCAGGGCCTGGAGGGGACTGGAATGCGGTGCGGAAGGAGTCTGGCGACGATACGGCGGACAGTTCCGTAAGAGATGAAGATACGACGGCCATGGTGGGCAGGCAGCGGCAGCGGCGCTGTGGGTTTGACGCGTCTGAATTGCTACGACGCGACCGGAATGCCCTGGGCAGGTTGTCGTCAATTAAAGTCGGAGGGGTCCACAGAGGACCCTGCCGGAATTTAGACCATCTATCCCAGTCGCACAGTGGTCCGCGCGTTAGGCAAGCTCTAGTCGACAGGGTTCATAGGGGAGTGCCTGCCTAAACCGGTCCTGGCTGCCTGCGTTCATCCCGCCTCGGCTCAACTATCAGAGTCAAATCGCGATCGAGTTCGGCGTTCCTCAAGTTTACGAACTTGAAGGTGTCGGGTATCAGTGGCTTGAGGTGCCTGCCTTAGTCGAAGATACCTCAAGTTAGTGTGCAGTGACGATGTTTGCCCTTTCTGGGCTCTGACAGCGTTGGCGCGGTCTGGCCGAGAGGTCTCACATCACGGTCTTCGAAGTTCAGGCACAGGGATAAAAGATAAAGTTAGGCGTGTGGTATATTGATACATTGATATCGATTTAAGACATTATAACTCTTAGCTGTCATTCGTTTAAGCCGCACCCTCTTGAAGTATCGTGGTATTGAGTAGTACGCCATTCTGCTGCGTAGCCTACCCCCAGTCATCTACAACGGAAACCAAAGCCTTCAATGCACCTTTTCGCGCCGGCGTCTAGAGGTTTCGAGCACCATAGACTAGGGATTGATGTCAGTCATTGTAAAACGTGAAGTTGAAATTGAAAAAGTTGGAAATTGCCGGTAACTGGCTGGGGCAGTGCATGAAGCGAACGGTTGTGGCGCATTACAGAAGTGGAAGTGGAATTGCAACTTACAAGGGTCGAGGGGCGCTGGGTCAGGGTTGGTGTTGGGCTCTCCGCCGCAGGGAGTGTTGACGAGATGCTCTGGCTTGGCAATCATCGCCGTTTGAGGATGCGATTTCTTGGGTTGCAAAATGCAAGTGTTGTTCAAGAGTGTTGGTTTTCCGGGGTGATTGTGCCTGACGAGAGATGGGTTCTTTGGTGGTGTAGCGGGTGTTGGTTTGTGTAAGGCAGCAGGTAGTGGGGGTCTCTTGGAGATGCAGACGATGAGAGTGCGAATGGGTGTGATGATGCTTGATTGGGAAGAATGAGTTGGTTGGAACCTGTTGAGATGTGGCAAGAAGTGCAGAACTGAGGCCAATATAAATATCCAGAGATATTAGGCAGGATATCGGCGGAGGTCTATATCCCGAAGTAAAGCGACAGGGAGTGCCATCAAGTGGAATAACTGACCTCAGAAACGCCATTAACACCTGAATATCGCAGTTGCGAGACTCTGGTGTGAATGGAAGTTCCAGATCGCGGAGTCATACCAGAACACAAGCCCCGGCCAGCACGCCAATGAGGACCAACAGGCTGCGTCTGATTCGACCATTTTGGGTGCCATGGCTGGTTGAGGAACGTAACATATGCTGCCCCCCGCGAGATGTTTTACCGCAAACGATTAAACGTGCGGGATGTTTAAGGCAGAAGAGGCCGTTGTTCCAGGATTTTTAGGCAGAAGCTAGACCTGACACAGAGAGCAGGTGAGTAGACGGCAGGTCGACTCTAGCAGTTGATTCACTGATCCCCCTGTCGCTGACTTGCAACCCCTGTTACCTGTGCATTCCCGACCTGCAAGCTGCAGGTGCTGAGCCACGTCATGATATAGAGTCCACTCGTCGTATTCCGCAGTTGCGTATTGCTACGAAACATGGCAGAGCCTCAAAGATGAGACTGACGGGAGTAGCAAAAATGTATTTGGATCGAATGATCAGTTGCCTGTGCTGTTGTACAAGCAGATGCTCGAACACGAGCAGATGCGATAGTTCTACAACCGCCTTGCTCACATACATGTCATGGAAAAGTAGCCAGATTTCTCTAAGGTGGTGGAATTGAATCAATGTATTGAAGGTGGTTCAATGTTTATGTGCTCGCATGTGTAGATCTGCTCTAGACATTGGAGAAAGAAGCCCGGGCATGCCTACAGCCTCGGTGTTTCTATCGTCGTCTCTCCTAGTTTCCAGTGTCTCTCCCATCGTCCTGGCTGGGCCGCAACAGTATTATTTTAGGTAGACCAAATACAGGCTCGCCGACGGTGGTATTTCCCTCACTCACATAAAAGTCAAGGAAACTTCCGAAAGGATACAAAGGCCTCAGGTTCAACTCTGCAATTCAAACGCCGGCCAAGCCTGCAACAGGTTTGCGCAGTATCGTATACTTTATTGAATGTGACCGAAGCTGCTCACGACTACCAAATGCTCACCGGGTGTTACCAAGGCCGCTGACCGAATGCTAGTGGTAGTAAGGTTGACGGACATCTAAATGGTCACTCACCGAAAGCTGTCGGCATTGGGAAAATCAGTCTGTTTTTTTCTGCCCTCTTCAACCCCGTCACCCAGACCTCCTTCCCGCTATGAGTAGACAACAGTAAACCGTCTGGAACAGGCGAAAGCGGGCACGACCAACAGAAGAAAAGTCAAGCGCCCCAGACTATTGTGAAATTCAATTAGTAGCGGCGCCCAATCCAGTTTTTAAAGTAGAAGACTTAACGCATTTAATTGATGAAGACAGTGGTTGATCGAAGTGCTGGGGTGGGGCTGACGACTTACACGGATCGAGAGGTGGGCTCTGAGGTTCAGGTTTAGGTTCCTCACCACCAAAACTTTTGGCGATGAGCTCGAAAAAGAACGTCATTCTCGACTGGTGAGATGTAAGTGGGCCCGCCTGGCTTTATAGTGACGGTGCGCTGTATTTCTGCGCTGGGCGGCGATCGCGGCCGGAGTTGTTGCTTATGAGGACTGGAAATGGTGATCGGGGCCCAGAAACCTTAAATGAGCAAGAACACGTCGATTTTTCCGCACAAGAGTATGGTACTCCGGAGAAAGTTATGAGCGAGATGAGAAGGGGCATAAAGGAGAGAAAATACAGCCGACGGCAAGAGGGGGAAGAAGAACATCTTATACAGATGGCTTCAACACAAAGGTATCAGAGCGCTCACTACCATACTGAAGGCCATCACTGTGCCATCTTCCAATAAACTAGCTTCCGATCACTGTCTGATTATTCCGCTCCGTAGTATCTAAGCGGTTCTCGGCGTTGTCCTATATGTTCTAGGGAAAAGGTCGACTGAGGATGGCGCGCACGATGGTAGACAGAGATGGGCCTCAAGCTCTTTTCAACTTCCCTGCAAATCATCTAAAAGACTATAAGACAGATCCCCAAGAATGAAGCTTGATCGGGCGTCAGACTTCTAAGTTAGAGGGTTTTGATGTTGACGGCAAGCACCGAGACAGAGGCCGAAGATGTCTAGAGACCTTCTTCGCATCTGAAGCCATGTATCCTGTGGCAACGCCTTTTGAGTGATATGGAAGACCCTGGTCTAAATACGAGAAGTTCTTCCGGTTAATGAAAGTGCAGTGCAGTGAGTAAGCAAGAAGCGGCGGGCAAATTTTGGTGGTATGTCTCGAATGGCCGCTCTCACGTCCTCCGCCATCCCGCGAGGCGGAAGTTTAGCTCACCCAGATTTGATACCTTAATGAAAAGGCAAAAGATACGTTGAAATAAGATTAACAATAGCAAAAGAAAATAGCTTTGACAGAGAAAGTGGCAAAGGCTGCGATAGCTGACCTGGATTAGGGTGATGCCTGTTGATGGACGTTCCCTGTGACTTTGCAAATCGCCGATACTAGGGCGAGCGATCGCGACAAACCTCACAGACGTGAGCAGCAAATCGGATAATTTACTTTCATCACCTTAAATCGACGTCAATTCTGTGGACCTGTGGATCCAGGAGCCCGGTCGCTGGTCTTCTACCCAGTCGTGCGACACCTTAACCATTGCGGACCCTCGTAGCTTGAATGGAGCTCCGGGCAAGATCTCCGAAGTGACTCACTCAAGTAAATCGCATATTGCATATGAATACCAACAGATTTAGACATGCTTGAGCGGGCCGAACCGTTGCCAGGCTTCCCAGTTGATAAGGCATTCCCCATTTCGTCTTAAGGGTGTGAACGTTGCTCGCACCCCGACGACAGCCAGCCCCTCTTTGACTTCATGTTATACTATTGGCTCGTCTAAATACAATTTGACTTGTGACTCATCACGGAATATGAACTTGGGCGGTTGCCTGGTCGGACTTGTTCATATATACATCGAGCTTCGCGTAATGGAACCGGGCAGCAACACCCAATGGACTTACACGGAACAGCCCACTTATGAGAACTTATGCAGCCTTTCATGTCCAAAGGATCTTTTCACGCGTGAAATTCAAGCTCCTAAGTCATATCTGAAGTTTCCCTGCTGTGGTCCGATGGCAGTGCTGATACACTCGCCACCCCGGAACGTGGCATGCTACCCCACAGCAGACCACGCAGACGGAGACTTCTAGAGTTTTCCAACTTCTGGTCATCTGCCAACCCTCATAAAATACTTGATTTTCTTGAGATTTCGAGTGTTTGAAGTGCTGCGCAATTATTACTAATGAGATGTCTGCCCACTTTCCGTCCACCCGCCAATCCACCAGACTTTCCACGACGCCATCTTGATCGTACTGTTCTTCCTACAGCTTCTAAAAGGCGTCACATGCATGTTCATAATTTCATCTGCACGATACTTGAATCGAATGAGAATTTCTTACGGTGAGGTATAAGATGTGTCGTTAATTCTGCGTTGAACGCCATTTCATATGAAACTAATTACACCATAGGTACTACACCACACAGCCTGAGGCACCACGCCCTTCGGTCGACAACCAACAATACGATACCTCATTTTATGATGTACCCATGCCTCGGTCCCGAACAAAAATGCACATTCACGCCACACTCGACCATCAAACCGACGCGGCCAGGGGGTTGGCGGGTGACAGATGGCCCGATATCCCCGCCCTCCCGCTTCCACCACCGCTCAGCCCCCTCCCACAACCAGAAGGCCCATCGCCCAAAGCATCGTCACCGGCATATTCCAACTTCCGAAAATGGATATTCGCCGTCTGGAACTGGCTAAGACGGGTGTTCACGAGGGAGCACTCCTGCGAAGCGAGCCCCATCAGGTAGAGACTGCATGGCGGATAGCGGCACACGAGGAGGAATGCAAAGCTACTCGGTTGTATTTCGTACCCTTGCCTATTTCGTTTCGTATCACCTATCGTAACCGTTCTATCCTATTGTACACACACCCCCTTTCATGTAAGAAAGATACTCATGGTAGAGATTGTCCAATGAGTGGAAAGCTACCCAATATTTCCCGCCTAACGCCCGTGTAATGTGTGTGCTACAAGATAACCCCCATCCGAGCCCTGAAGGAAAGCCAAGCCGGTACTAATGCCAGCCTGCCTGAAATGGTGGTCTTTCACCGGCCCGTTGGGACGGCAAGCACCCCGATGGCTGCATCGTGATGCAGCCCGTGCTTAGGCCAATGGATGGTCGCGAGACCGACGACGTTCATGTGTGACATGGTAGTCTTGTATGTTTGTATTGTAGATGTCCGTAACGCCGCCGATGCAAAGGTTGTTGGTTTAATGGTTTGATGGATGGATCAAGTCGAGAGAGTAATATGATGTTGTATTCTCAATGAATCCGAATTTACTTGCCCTGAGCTGGAGGAAGTTAGCATAAGAAGAAGGACTGTTGGCATTGGAGATCTCACTAGGGTCGTTGGGGAAGTCATCGTTGTTTCCGGCCTTGTTAAGGACGGCCATGGAGGCGGTGTTGTAGGTGAGGGCAGACATGTTGGTGGCTTTGGTAAAGATGTTGTTGTTGGTGTTGGTGGTGGTGAAGGTAATGTTGGCGAAGATCCGAGATGATATATCTAGATATAAGGCAGAAGATGCAGATATCTTGATGAAGTGGGATGCGTTGCTTGTGTGTGAACTGTGTTGGTCTGATAGAGAAAAGGATGAAGGAGACTGAGGCACGACGAGGCATCTATATAGACAGCAGAGGACATGGTTGAAGCACTTAAAAACGACCTCAAATGAGCCCCAAGATACAAAGTACGAAACGAAAGTCAAGGGTACGTCGTAGGTCGACTGTTGACTCACGCGAGACAGACCGGCGAGAGTCTGCAAGGCAGACGCATTGCCTCCTCAAAATCCAGGGACAAATACCTTACCGAAACGCGATGGGGCGCAATTAGGAATTACCATCTTCGATAAGCTCCAAAACATGGCCGCGAAAAAACAATTGCGCGAAATGTCAATGACATGTGGGAGGCGTACGAAACGTCGTTGCGCCGTTGCGCATTTCGCGGGCTACCCATGTCGCGCGATCCAGGCAGTGACAATATAGCCTTGTCATTCGTCCGTGGAGACAGTCACGACGGGGGCAGGGCCTCAGATGCACAAAGGAAACAGCCAGTGTTGAACTCGGTTACCGGACCCCAGCCCCAGTAAGGCGCATCGAAGTTTAGTCTCAAGTGACTCAGTTCGTCGTTGCAGGGCAGCTTGTAAGGTTGCTGGGAAATTTGCTTCAGAGTAGAGTATCTGAAGCGCTGTTTGCGAACGTGGGGAAGGTTGGCATACTAGGTAGGTAGTTCGGCTGCCTGGGTCATATGGCGAGGTTCGGTAGGCAGCTACCCCATTTTTCCAGGCACAGCCTGTCTAGACCGGAATCCCCTCAAAAAGACGCGAAAAGGGGAAGGACATAGGCATGAACGCAAAGGCGAGGAATGGAAGGTGAGGAAAGGGGAGGACGACACGGGCCTCATCATGTGTACGCCTTGCACCGTGTATGTCAAGGCATCCGCCGCTATGAGATTAACCCTGGGGCCGAGTGTGGCTGATGGAGCCGATACTCGGTGAGAGCCTCAGATTTCGCCAAAGACGGGGTGGCAGAATGGGCGCGATCGTGCTTCATGAGATGACACCGACGTAGAAACGGACAAACCTACGTCAAGAAAAACAAGAAACCAGAAATTCGTGAATCACTAGCGGATGGCACAGTGCACTGCCCGAATGACTAGGTGATGCCTCGTGCCTCGGGCGCGACATTGGTCCACCAAGGCAATGAGGCCAGTCACTCCGGTGCCGACCTTGACTTGAAAGACACAATGAACCAATTAGGATGGCCTTAGGAATCGAGGCCAAAAAAATCGACCACCGAACTGTCGGTTGCCTTCTTTTTGTTGTGCAGAGTCAGGGAGGAAACACTTGAAACACGCAAGTGCGCGGTACAGCGGCGAGCCAGAGCCAGCAAGTCTGGCTTAGGCGAAGGTGGCGGTGCATCGAATCGCAATTACAACCTGGAGAATCACGAAAATCTGTTGGAAATCACTCCCCCGCAGCTCTTTCTCGGTGATATCCTCGACCATGATTGATCGAGAGCACTAGAGAAAGATGGAAAAGGAGGCACAGCCCGGTTTTAGTCTGGCACTCAAACTGACCGAGCACAAGTCGAAGATATTCGAGATCGGTTGATTATTGGTGCAAAAAGTGTGAAGAAGAGAAGAAACCGAAAAATGTGGTTCGCCGGGTTGCGGAGGATAAGGCACGTCGTCCGCCTGCTTACCTAACGCAAAGCTGCCTTCTCCTGCCTGGAGAGCAGTCGGTCGTCTCGATAGCTGGCTTATCATTGGCCCAATGGCCCCACAATTTTAGACGGATGCCCACTGAGGAGATTTTTTCCCTCGCGACTATTTTAGACAGATCCCCTCCCGCCGTTTCTTTGTTCTTCGTCTTTCCATCAACACCTCAAAGCGCGTCGACCGCCAATCGCCAGGGTCTCCTGCGACCTTATGCATGGTCCTTATTTCGAGTCCTCTTACTGGCTACCAGATATTGCTCTGCCACATCGCACGACAACCTGGTCCGGCACTTTGAGAAGTCCGCTGTTTGGTAGCTGGCAAGTGCTAGCGCACCCAAATGGCAGGAAGCACGCAGAGAACAGCCTGGTCCTACGAGACCAAAACCCCACGATATGCCTACACTTCGCAGTTTCAATACGCGGGAGTGTTAACTACTTTTTTATTCGTTCGAGTGGGAGAACAAACTCAAGGTCTAGACAACCTGTCCGCTCCACCCTGCAGCCATAGAGATAGTGTGGCATCAGGACTAAAATCGGACAAACATATTGCACGAGACCTTCGTCTGGTCTCCGGCGCATACGTGTTTGGTATCATGCTTTTCAATTATCCAATATTATCAATGGTGTCCATCTATGTCGCCCGGCACCTGTAAGAAGGGTATTTGATCATAAATTCGTTAAATCTCGCCCCAACTCCGCCATCCCAAAATTTCTCCTCCCATTGGCATGATCGACCATTGGTCAGAAAGCGCTCTCTCCAAAGATGTACTTCTCGTCCAAGAATGACAAGAGGAACTTGGCTACCATACGGCCGGTGTAGTTCACTGACACGTCGCGCGGGAAGGGGTGTGCCTCGCCATTGCCGTTGGGCAGGATCGGGTCCATTGTCAAGAAGTCGAGTTCAATGTCTGTAACCGTTGTTAGCATCGCAAACCACGCAAATTACGGCGCAGGGAGAAAGCCTACAGTTTTCGCCCGAGAAGAATTCCCTGAGACGCATGACCATCTCCATCGCAGGTGCGTCCATTTCGCCCTGCTGAAGCCAGGAATCGTCCACCAATGGATTGAATGGCTTCGTCGACGCATCTCGGCTGTGCGTCTGGTAAATTTGATGGAACTGGTACGCAAACTGCTTGAACGGCATGTTCTCGACTTCTTTGTTGATATTGAGAGCATCCTCTCGCTTGTATTCTGGCGTCGTGTGGTTGCGCAGACTTATCTCGTTGAGCGCAACCACGAAGGTGTCGGCTGCCGTCTCGACAGACTCCATAAACAAGCAGAGAACTAGGAACGCCGCAGTGCATGGCGCCCATTCTCGTCGTGATTTCGGCTTGAGGGATTTGGAGAAGTTTTCGAAGAGTAGTTGCATGTCGCGCAGCAGCAGATCGTCAATGACGGCCTTGATCTGTCTGTTCACCACGCGAGGCGTAACCCACGGCACAGCCTGTGGTACAAGACCGGAGTCTTGTAGGCTCATGACGCTTGGCCTGGTGATGCAGAGGTGTCGCGTCATGATGAAGTGGGCGCTGTATATCGCGAGAGCTTTCTTGACGATGGACGACTGAGCAGGTTAGCACCATTCTCTTTCGATCAAGGGATCGAGAACTCACCTCAGACTTGGTGGCATAGTTTTGCACCACGTCCAGAATCTTCTTTGGCAGATCGGTGTGTCGAATGGATTCTGTCACCCGCTGTGCGTACCCAGGCTCAGAAGCAATGGCAGCAGTGTACTCCTTGGCCTTCTTCCTCAATGCGTCTCTCTGGGCAGCAGAATCCAGTTCTAGGAGCATCGGTGCCGTTCCTCTTGCCTGGAGATCAACCCTGTCCTTGCCCACATGCAGATGGTAGTGCTGCTGGACGTCTTCGGTAATGGGCGTGAAGAACTTAGCCCGGACCTTGAGCGTCGGCGTGAGGCCGGAGAAGAGCTCAACCTCTCTTGGTGCAAGTTCCTCCATTCCATCAAGCTGGACGTTCTCCTTCATGAACTTTGACATCTGATCCTTGCGAAAGTGCGCTCGCGTAAATTCGGGGAACAACACGGTCAAGAAGTCGGAGAACTGCCAGCAAATGACCTGTGGCACCTGAGCCGCGAGCTTCTTGCAGTTCTTGCAGGGCCTCTCCTTGTCGCACTTGACCTTGCGGCTGTGGCAGCAGAAGCAGGCCCCCAGGCGGCGGACTTGGAGAGCGTTCTGCTTTGTGGCGTCGGCAAGAGGTCCCTTGCGGCCGCGGGGATTTGTTCGCGTGGTGTCGAAACAGTCGTAGAGGTTGGCTTGCCCGGCGCGGGCGGTGATGGAATTGGGCGTCATGATGACAAACTTGCTGGCCGGCTCGGATGCTTTCTTCTTCTCGACCTTGCCGGTTATAACTTTGCGGATGGGGCTCGATGACGAAGACTTGTCACCTTCTGGCTTGATATCAGGCGAGGTCGGGCTTGAACGATTTGGGCTGGCGGAGGCAGAGCCATTTGACGAGAGGTCATCCATGACAAACATAGAACTGCCATTGTCGACTTTGAGGTTCGCAGGGTTCCAAGGGGCCGGATTAGCATTGGGCTGAGAGAATTGTGAAAAGTCCAGCTCGAGATCGATGTCCTGCTGTTGATTGAACGTCTCCAAGCCCGTAAGAGGAACGTTGCTGCTCTGAAGTGAGCTGATGATGGACGATGTCATCTCTGGTGGACAGACGGTCAGTTCAGCTGGTCAATTCATTAAGCACAGCAGTGGATGACACTAACCATTTAGATCCTGCTGTGAGAAGAGATATTGCTGAGGCGTCAAAATGTCGGGATTCTGTCCGCCGGCATGGAACTGGCCATCCGCCGATTGAGCGGGAGCGAAGGCCTCCGTCTGATCAGGGAATCCCGGGGCGGAGTAGGCGGCTTGGTCGAGTTGATCGAGGTTTAGCGGAGACAGGCCCGCATGGTCCGAGCCGGCGAAATGGCCGACGACGGCGTACCCATTGAGACTACCGCTGGCCGGGCTGTGGACGATGCCGACCGAAGACGCGTACGAATTCATGTCGAGGTGGTGCCATGTGTCCTCAGAGTCGGCGGCGGTCTCGAAGTCGAGAGGCGAGTGAGGCGTCGGGCCTCTGGAGGATACGGACGTCATTTCGATTGGCGTCCGTACGGTTTGGCTCCTAGCTGGAGAATTGAAATGATGCTAGCGATGGGTAGTCGGTCGTGGATGCGACACGGCGCCGTCGGGTGTCAAAGCGGCCGTTGAGGTAAAACCGATTGATTTCGAAGCCCCTTTGTTGTCTGGAGATGCGAAGCGGCTACTCCCCCAAAACGAGGTGGCCAGTAAATTTGTTGGGCGGCTCTGCTTACGCTCCAATTTTGGAACTGGCACGCGGGGGTCCTTTTTCGTACAGCTGGCCAAGCGTCTGCCAAGTCTTTCTCTGCGTCGCGGGAGCTGTCCTCGAGTCGAAGATCAGAGGCGGGAAGCACGGGTACGAGCGTCGAGTCGTTCGCGCCGGCAGTCGTCGTGATGGTTGTTCTTTTGGCTCGTTCTTACTGCTCTGAAGATATGCAGGGTAGCGGGAACGAAACGAGGGAAAAGGGCATAAAAGGGCGAGCCAACGAGATTAAAACGAGTGAGGGAGTGAGGGTGTGAGTGAGTGGATGGCGGCTGTCAGTCACCCCATGCTCACTGGCACCTCGAAAGAGACGGGAGTCCGCTGTGCCGCGCAGCCAACGCAAGTTCTCCCGCCCATTCCCGTATTCCCGTCCTGCAGCAGCAGCAGCAGCAGCAGCAGCAGCATGCTTCCCTCTATCAGCGACGTCCGCCGCCCGCTGTGCTGCCGCTGCTATTGCTGGAGCTGCTGAACAAGCTGAACCACCTTCATTCATCCTCCGCCCCCATATTTAGGTCGCGCTAAGCCTGTTCTGGGACCGAGGGCGGAGACGACTCTGTGAATACTAGGCCCGATCCATCACCGGTAGTAGACCGGCGCCGCCGTTCGGGACCTCCTTGCCACACCGGTGACCGAAGCCGTCGTCCGGGGCCATGCAACGGTGCATCTGGTTTTGAGTACGCGGAGTGTGAGACCGAGTCGATGTCGCACTGTTTGACTTCAAAACTTGAGAGTTTGTGTCTCGAGAAGATGCGCGCGAGCAGCAGCGGCCCAGCAAAATCCGTCGGATCCGTCTTGCCTGCCATGAGTTCTTTAAAATCGGCACTGTGCTTCTTGCAGTGTTCGCAGAGCACTTGACAGTGCGACTTTCCTGGTCCAAGAGAACGTGCCGAGGCCACGCCTTCCTGGGGCGGGATCCCACCTTCATTGCTGCTTACTTTTACATCCACAGATCAACACCAATCCGTGACGGCTTCAACATTGTCTATCAGCCATTCGTGAGAAACAGCCTTCTTCCAGAAAAGACTACTTGACTTATTCTAGTCTGACAAATCCCCTCAGAGATCGACAGACAGGCTCGCATCAACGAACCGGCCCGGGCCCTGAACCCTTGGCCATCGACCACCAGCAGCCATCAACCGTCATCCTTCGACATTGCATCCCGCTCCCAGTCGATATCACGGCTCCGACAGCCATAATATCAAGCGTTCACCAGCCCGTCCCTCAAACCGACCTCCCACACCGCGCACACCCCTTTGTTCACTGTGGACTATTTCGCCTCGCCGCTCGCAACATGAACCGTTCCCAACAGAGAAATCCACATCGTTCCCCCAAAGAAACCCCGGATCTCCAAACTACCCGCCACTTACACGGGGAGACGATACAACATCGCACCGGCAACCGCACAACTTTCATTAACACGACCTCCCTGTCGGATCTTCCAACTACAACCTCGGGACATCAAAAATCTGACGATCTGCACCGTCTACTCGTATGACCGCGATGGATCGCCTGGTTGCCCCCGCCAGTCTGACTTCCAGCGCGCGGCGCTTGACTACTGCGCGGAAACCTTGGTGAAAACCAAACAGCCAAGTATACACAACTAATATGCAGTACATGCCATCCATTTTTGGCACTCCGCAGACGACGAACCACGTTCGCCCGCGGAAGCTAAACCGCGACTGCAGCATGCCGCCCGGCGCGCCGCCCCCTCGCCGCCTCGCCGATGCCGTGTGCCCTGCAATGAGTCGGCCTTTGGATCAGGGGCAAGTCAGTCGTCTAATCATGTTAAATCTCCTCTGTTGTGCCGCTTTCGCCGGCATCCTGCCGCGTTCTTTTGATTTTTCTGTTCATCTTTGCAACTTCACAGCAAACAACCCGAAAGTTTAGCCCTTCAGCTGTCAAGGCATGTCATCCAAGACGGAAACAACGTGAGATGTCGTCTATAGCATCGCCGTCTTAAACCACCCCTTAGTTCGCATCGAAGACGAAACTCCCTCTCAAACAGCGAAACAATGATTCAAAATCCGAGTCCGAACTACTTGGCACGACACCCTCACCATTCGCCAGAAAACAAGCACGCACCACCTTCGTCAAGGTCCGCCTGGTCAACCATCTTCCTGGACGAACCCCCTTATCCCATGCTCCCCATCTTCCCTTACGCCAAGCAGCTCTGATGCCCCGCAGCCTTGGTTTACTACCGACCCGATCTCTTCTCAACGCAATGGGCAATCGTAGCCCAAGATAGAAGCATCCCACAGAAAGACCACGGCCTCAACACACGCGCGCACACACCCGTCCTGTCCTGGCACACACTCACAAACCTTAGCTGCCACATGCTCTGCTTATTCAACCCATAGTCAGCCAAGATTCGAAACCGCCTTCCATCGGACTCTGGCGCTCTTCCAGAAACCCGCTCGTCTTGTCCGTGCTTCTGATCGTTCTTCATCAACTCTGCCACCCCTTCTGCGGCCGAAACCCTTGATACCCGGCTCAACCTTCTTTACGTTGGCGGTAGCCACCGTACATACAAGCACCCTTCGCCTGCAGAAATCTAAATCGTCCCGGCAGGCTACTACGCATTCAAAGGGCAGCAAACCATAAGCAGAAAAAGGCAGAAAAGAAAGTAAGTCAAGGCGACTTGGCGAGGATGCGGTGCCATGTCTGCCATGTGCCCGTTTGCTTGTCAGTCACCCTCTTCACCCCCTTCACTCGACAGTCCCCACCATCAGAAATCGGGCCTATGATGCTAACCATGTTGCTACAGCCCATCACCAGAAACTATAACAGCATGCATCATAGCAATACTCTACCCTTCGGTCTTTATGCTCCCTGACGTAAAGTATTCAGGGGGGAGGAGGATGGGTAATTATCCCCTTGCAGCGGCGTTAAGAAGCTTCGCGGGCGCGGAAGACCCTCTCCGTCCTTATCCCACCCCTTCTGCCAAGTCGTTCACATCATGTTCTGCAGCGGCTTTGTCTTCAGCAGCAATACCCCTGGCCTAGGGGACATGCCGCGTACTTTCTAGGTAGCATACAGATTTTCGCCCCTCCCTTCCCACCTTTCCCCGGGTGACCCATCAAGCGGGATGCGACATCACGGTCTCTTTCAAACCCTAGCATTGGCGCTTCTGTTCACTCCAAACCCCCCAGTTCTCTTGGTTAGGGGCAGAGGGAAGACGGATAAGACATGGAAGAACTGAAGTCGCCAGCGATCGGAGGTGAGGTGCTGCCCCCGTAGAAGGTTGAACCCCTGGCAGGTTCCTTTCCCTACCAAGGCCAAGCCACCCGTCAGGCACGGAAGCAGGACCCTATCGGCTGATGATCACCGGTTCATTTCAGCCCAACGACGTTTGGCCGTTCTCCCCGACGTTCCGCGGGTGTGTATGTGTGCGTGCGTGCGTGCGTGTGATCGGCTTCCCGTACGGGGAGGAGACGGAGCAGACCGCTGGTCGTCGTCTCTCTCTGTCTCTCTCTTGCCCCCCTACCCTATTCTCATGTTCCTAGACACGCACGGTTCATTACCGTGCCGTCCAGTGTGTTCTGTTGAAGCCAAGTGGTGACGTTCACGACATTTACATCAGGGGCCGCATCATGAACAATACTCGAGTTAAAATTTTCTCGGGCGCTACGTGGAGAGAGTAAAGCACACGCCCAACCCTGGGCTGTAAGGGGGATATCAAACTACCGAAGATTCATCTAAGCCGCCCCGAACCCAGTTACAAGAAAAAATAGATGCGTAAGCGAGGGGAGAGAGGTAGAGAAACGTGCTAGCAGGTAGGGATATTCCGTCCAGATTTCTGCTCTCTCGATAAGCGCGCTCGCACACCGAGTAGCAAGTGGTAGTAGTAGCAGTATCAAACAGCCGACCCTGTTGTGTGGAGATTCCTCCAGCGTAAGCAAAGCGTATCAAAAATCATTCAGACAAAAACTCCAATACCCCTTCACACGCCGTGGCAGTGCAGGAACAGAGGGAACAGGGAGAGGGAGGAAGAAGAAAAACAGAAGATAATAACGATGTACAACAATAAGAGGTTGTCTGTCTCCTGAATGACCAAGCCCTGGGCGCCCATCGCTTCCTGGTAGCATGCCAAAAACAAAAAAGCCCTTCTCGCTTGCGAATCCAATTCGATAAGGGGGCAAGTAGGTTGATGTAATTCTCGTCCGTCTTTCTCTTTCTCTCTCGCTCTCTCGGCAAGACTAGTAGCAGTAGTAGTGGTAGTAGTGACAAAAAGCTTGCCCAACCATGGATGTGAGCATCATTACCGTTTCCTTACAAACAAATAAACATAAACAGGACACACACCCGCTTGCCAAGTGATGGAGAGGGAGCTAAGCTAGCTGTAGGCTTTCCGTGGTCGTCGTGTCATTTGAAGGGGAGATGGGCTTCTCGTCCGTTGTGACGTCTCCCCCCCGTTCCGTATCAAGTCATCTACACTCTCTCTTCTTTCCCTTCTAAAGAATGAGAAGAATCCTCGCCTGTTGCAGTATTGCAAATCCAAAATAAACACTTTCAAGTTCCGTCGTTAAGTTCCGTAGATAAATCGTCAGCGCCCCGATTTTCATCATCGAGAATTCAAAAATCGCTCGGCTCATGGTTAGGTATGGTCAACGATGTTGTGAAGTCCGATTCGGGGCAAATATGGTGTGGAGTGCGAAGGAAGCACGGCGAATAAGATCAGGTTCTGAATCGTGTTGCCGCGCGATCCTGGATCTGCTTCTCCGTAGAAACGTATAGTCGGTCGAGGTAATCCATGGCGCTCGCGTCCTTCAAGATCTTGGCTACCTGGATACCCGCCGAAATGAGCTGTAATATGTTGCGGTCGTCCTTTAGCGGGCGGCTCTGGTGCTTAGCTGCGTGACGCATCTCGAGCGAGTTCTCGAGAATCGTGACGAACTGCTTAATTTGGCCGTTGTACAGAACACGAGCCGGGATACGGCGCTTGGTTGCCAACCGCTTCAGAAGATAGACCCACTCCGTCCATTCCCTGTCTTGAGGTCGCTCTACAGGCCTCATATCCTGCGTCAAAGGAATGGGGAACTGGTACTTCGCAACGAAGTCGTAGGCGCATTGAGAGAGCCGGTCGTTGACCTGTGTCAAAACCAGATCCTGCTCTTGGACGTGCAAGTTCGTAGGGAGGTGCGGCAGTTCGCGTTCTTGCATGGCGATGTATTCGGGGGGTGGACGAGCGAGAAACTGATGCGGCCCGTCAAATTCGTCACGGTTCGATGGCCGACGTTGAGGTCGACCCTTCCCACTCACTTTGCCTCCCTTGTTTGGAGGCGTCGCACCCGTGCCATTTTCGAGTGAGTAATCAGAGAGATTCGGAGAGGCAATAATGTCGTCGACTGAGTCCGTCGGAGAATATCTTTCCTGATGATCCCAGGCCTGGGAGGCCGTACCCTTGTACGAGCCATAACCACCGGCACCACTGGTGCCGTATGTTCCAGATGCTGGCCGTGATGATCCGTACGCCGGGGCGGCAGCAGCGGCAGCAGCTGCGTGAGGATTGGTCCCAATCGGGAGGTTGTAACTACTGGCTCCGGGAGAGTACGTTGACACACTTGAAAGCTCGGTGTTATTTGGTTGCTCCGTGGAAAGTAGATGGAAAAAAAGTAGAAAGCATCGGCGTCTGGTTCTTACCTAGATGAACGGTAGTAGCCGTTCTCAAAACCTCCGGCAGGCGGAAATGTATCATTGTACATTGAACTTTTGACGTCTGTCAGTTCTCCTTTCCTTCTCGGGATGTCATGAGACTTAGGGAACGGTCCGTACCTCCGCGTCGAGTTCCACGGTCCGTTGGACATGGCTGATGGTCTGTATGCAAAATCCGGCTGGGCCATATCTTCCGGGGGCATAACGGTAGAGAAAAAAAATCAAGCAACAGACGAGGTAGTTTCCAAGAAGTCCAGAGATGGAAGCCACGTGAAATAAGAATAGTCCTTGAGCGGGCAGGTCAGCCCCGGGTGTCCAAAAAAGAGTCCCTTGGGCTGTGATCTCGGGCCAAGTATTCCTGGGAAAATGCGGCAAGACGTCTCCTCAAACACAAGGGAATCCACGATAACAAAAACGGTCTTGTTCCAGGATGGTACCCTTGAAGAAGTCCGGGTCGGATTGCAAGGGCGGTGTGGATGTTGGGGGGTAAAGCAGGTGATCGGTCCAAGAAACGACTTGTCTCCACGACAGCACCTTAACTGACTTATAAGACGCTGGGTAGAGGCTTCAGGTGAAGAGACACTAGGGGGGTTAGTGGAAGAATCTCTCTGGTCTTGCTGGAGCAAAACGGGAAAGAAGAAACCAACAACTTCCTGGGATGGACGAGGATGGGGGAGCGGGCAGGATCCTGACAGTGGATGATTAAGTTCGGAATGGAGGCATTTTATGTCTGCTTGCGATGTCCCTCCTCGTGGGGCGTGGTACCGGGCGGCGAAAATGGTTGATCCCTGGTTTTGAGGGTTGAAGGGGAGGTGGTCCGTTGGGAAGAGTCGAGGCGGAGGGTGAACAGGGACCAGGAGAGACGCAAGCCGGCGATACTCGAGTAAAGATTTGCATTCGCCCCAATGACCAACACCATGGAGACGCCTTTGGTTTCAAGCAGACGGGTGCCGCATAGGCTAGAGGATACGTGACTGCCAAGCGCTGTAGTCGAGAAGGTTCGTCCGTCGGGCGTCCTGGGATAGATTGGGGTTCACCACGGTGTTGCCGCCCTACTGGAAGTTGGCATCCATCCCTTGGCTGGCGAGCCTTGCTTTTCGAATTTGCGAGGTGAACACGACAGGATAGGCGAGTAAGCGAACGAGGGGAGATCAGCATGCCCTTTGATGGCTGGTGCCCTCCTGTCCCCTCTATTTTGGCGCGATGCCAGGTCGACTTTTTGACAGTTGGCCCCTCTCACCAGGAATACCCCAGATGGAAAACAAATCTTATGGCCGGCTTGTAATGGCTCGCGCGTTAAAGCCATTGGCCCTGCCAACTCCTAACGAAGTCGACGGGGCCAATTGTGCAGAGTAGGGCACCGATTGGGCTGTGACAGAAACTTTTTCTGTGCTGGGCTGGAGAATTGTTGCCCGAAAGGTCGGAGTAGCTTTTCGGTACCGGATGGGATGATTTGTGCAGGGTTGTACCTAGCGGGAGAAGAAGCGGTGACAGCAGGCCGGGTTGGGCACAAATTGGACAAACAAACACCGGCGGCGGATACGATGAAGAGGGGGAAGGGGACGCGCGCTACCGCCAGTATCTGTGAGCCCAACCATGCCTTGATGCCCACTTTGGTGAATTGGAGTTGCTTTTGGCGCATCATTGAATCAGGGACTGTCAATGACCAGCACGCTTTTGTGGCATCTCAACATAGCCCTGGGTGGGAGGAGGGGGGTGACGGAGCCAATGGTCGTGTCGCGTTCAGGGTCTCTGCCTCCGCAGTGACAATCCGGCAGTCGTCCTGCTGACGGGCTGCCAATTTTCCAAGACGACGTTGAACTCGAATAGAACAGTGCGACAGAGACGGAAAAGCTGGGGGGCCCTCGGTGACAAGTGTGTGTTGGACCGACGAATGATCTGACCTTGACGTAGCGAAGTGAAGCTGGTATTGTCTTGTATTGTATTGGGGCAGGGAACCAGGG
>JABGLZ010000871.1:0-12608 GCA_014705045.1 Colletotrichum theobromicola | reverse complement strand
AGAAATGGAGTTGACGGGGCTGGAGATGTGAATTGGGGGGAGACTTTTGGGGGGTCATCGAGGGCCAATGGCGGGACTCAGTTGTGGTTTGAAGGCCGGTCGTTCGGCTGGCTGCGAGTGACTAGTGTCGTCCATCGTCCGTGGCATCGACTCGACATCGACAACCACCGACCAGGCCCCAGGGCGAATAGGGCGGGATGACGTGCGCCTCGGTAAACCCTAGTATCCTGGGAAGTTTGTCGATAACCTCAACGACTCGAACTGAGCAAGAAAACGAAAGGCAAAGAGCAAGCGAGGGTGGTCGGACGATCGCCGGCAATCTCAGTGTGTACTGTATGTGCATGATGTACGCGGAGGCAGATTTGATCGATCTCAGGGTGCAGTGAATGACAACCGAGCGCCTCGACCCAACCCAACAATTGCGTGCGGTGGAGGAGGGGTTGGACAAGCTATTTCGTCTCTTGATGAGCTGTCAAGCGCCGCCTCGTGGTTTGCGGGGATTCCGCGGGACGATCATGTTGCCAAATTAAGATGACGTTGTTCGCTAGGCGTTGGCACTTTGATCAACTGGGCGCTTGTCTTTCAGCTCACATCTCAGATGCTCTCCGCACAACTCGTTAGAAGGACGCAACACGCCCTCACCCCGCGTTCTGGGTCGACTAAACATGACTCCTCTGCTTCAAGGAGTTCGGGACAGAGGGCTGCCGTGGATTCTGCGGGCGACAGCGAGTGAGTTCATCCGTCCGTCTATGAAAGTGTAGCACCCAAGCACCAAACAGTGAGGTAGAGAGGCTGTGCAACGTAGGAGTGTGTGTAAGAGGGAAGGGGAGAGCATTGAGACGGGTCCAGGGTGGACGGGTTTGCCGTATTGTTTCGCGTGGTTCCCATCGGCGGGTGTCTGGAGAATCGAGAGCCAGACCGGCCGAGACAGATTGCGAAAATGTCTTGGGCAGACCATGTTTGCGGGCATTGAGCAGGCCGGGATGGTACGCATGGCACCGCGAAATGCGCATGACAAGGCCGAAATCACAGCCGGTGTGTTCCACTTAAAATCTGGCGATTCGGAAGGGCATGACCGGTCACTTTTACCGTTGGCGTCAATGCGGCCATGTGTTTTTCGGCACCCTGTCTCGACCCCGGCGTGACACAGGACACCTAATCGAGCGCCCCCGTCGCGGGTTCCTGATCGGAAGAAATTATCCGATTGTTGTTGGAATGACGGCCACGGGCCCTGGTGGTGCCTGGTGGGTGGAAGCGGAGTGATCCAGCCAGCGATAGAAGCATGTTCGACGATGTTCGATGCCCGGGCGTGGAATAACACTATTTCACGGACGTTGCTTGAGCGTGCGAATTTGACATACCAGGGTCGACGCTGATGCCAGAGATGACTTCTGGAGAGGCCGATAATTGTTTGTGGACCGTTTACTGTGTTTGGATTAGAGCGTCATTGTCCTGTGTTTCCTGGAGATCGGATGAAGAGAAGAAGAAAGGGAGGAGAACAGCAAGACTCTGCCGTCGACAGATGCAGGCTCTGTAGTACCTGACGAAGTGAGAATTGCCGTGCTGTCTGTCGCTGTCGTGCCTTCCTAGGGTTTCGCATCTGAAGCGAGCTGCAGTTTCCGTTTCCAAGACGGAAGGAGATGGCCCTCCTCCAGGTTGTGGCTCTCCGTCTATTCAGAGGATGCTCAGCCACACTATGGGGTACTTCTCTGGTGGCTTGCACTTGGCAACATTACATAATCGTCAGGTACGGATGGTCACGAGAGTCAACCCCACTAGATCACCTCCCAGCTTTCCCATTGGTTGCTCCTTCATGCACGTCTCGTGTAGCAACTCCCGCTTGGCGGCGCAGGCCCCTCATCATCATCGTCAGCAACGCCTTCATGCCGGCACCGCAAACAGGAGGTTGAATAAAATGAAGAAACACGTTCTCCAGCCAGAGGCGTCCTGTCTTCCGATCCCATCTCCCTATCAAGAGAGCTTTTTCCTCTCGCATTATCTGACACCCGTCCCTTGGAGCTGACCCCCCGGCCTGGTCTCATGCATCTGCAAGACCAGTCGAGATCTGGCCCGCATAACCGTTGTCATTTCATCAAGCATGGTCAATCGGCGTCGCTTTAACCCCCGGGACTGCGTGGAGCATCATTGACATCGAAACGTACCTTGGACTTGATATGGCGCCCCCCAAGAACAGAGTCCGCAAGTTCCACCGCCGTAGCAAACACGGCTGCTCGACGTGTAAGCAGCGTCACGTCCGCTGCGATGAGCGCAAGCCGTTATGGTATGTTCTTTCCCATCCCTACCTTGTCTTCACACCCTCCCCCCTTTCTTCTTGTTTATGCCTGCTGGCTTGGCGGAGACAATGCTTGTGATGAAAAGATCGATCCGGACTATGCCTCTCAAGCCCAGCAATCGACTGACAGTGCCCGCAGCACCAACTGTCTCCAGACGGGCAAGGACTGCATCTACCCCGACCCCGCCGCAGATGCCGAGTCCAATCCAGAGTCTCGGGCCGAGTCCGAGTCGGCGGCCTTGATCCCGGTCGCGGAGTCGGCTCGCCTCGTCAACGTACTGTCCCACCAGCCATTCGCCGGCTTCTCCGGCGACTACCAACTCTCGGAAATGTCTCAGTGGCTTTTCCATCAGTGTAAGTCATGTTACCCACTGTCATTATACCATCTTCCTGACCAAAGACCCAGTCACCAACTTCTATGTCAGAGGACAGACCCCCGTGGAACGAGGCCAGAATCTATGCAGGTAGGCAATCCTCTTTGTTTGCAACCGAGACGTCGCCTCTGACATATCGGGCAGTGTTCAGAGAACTCTGTTGCATCCAGGCCTGCTTCACGGTTGCCTAGTGGTCGCCGCGTGCCAGTGGGCCTGGGTTACAGGATCACTTGATCATGTCAAAGTCCCCTTTCTCTATCACAAGGCTGCAGCATACGAGTTCGCCAAGAAGCAGCTGTCAGAATCTGAGAACGATGTCAGCGATACTGCTGTCTTCGCTATTGCAACGCTAGCACTAACAGAGGTATAAGGAGCTCGAAATCTGGAAATTGCGGCTGGAATAGTGCTAACGGACCACAGGGCGCGGTTGGGGACCTTGACGCGTCATCCAAGCATCTACGCGGCCTGTACAGGTTGACACTCCAAAAGAACGGATACAATCTGATGCGGTCAAACTTGGCGCAGCAGATGCTGGACATGTAAGACAAGTCCATCTTCCTAAAGCATGCTGGACCTCTGTAGCTGACGTGAACGCAGGGCAGGCGACCGCCTACGCCGTGGTGAAGTCCACGTTATACACGACGCCATTAGTGCCGACTTCCAGCCAAGCATTATCGCTCTGCTCTTCACCTCACTATGGGATATGGAGAGTCTGCCCCCACGACAGGCACCAAAATACGGCTGGTGGGAAGGGGCAGAGACCCCTACGGACTTGCTCTGGCAAGACTACACCAAGAATCTCAACTGGGAGCTTTCCCGTGGCTTCGACCCTGAGCGCAACATAGCTACGATGTTGAACGGTGATCCGAAAAGCAGCCGGGCGAGTTACATTGCAACCTTCTTCTACCTCGTCATGGCAGTGAACGACAGCGAGATGGACTGCGTCTTAACGGTATGGCTGCTTGAGCAGCTCATTGATGACGTATGCGATAAAGAAGCAGAGATGGTGGCGGGCTCGTTCAGTAGAAGTCTGTGGTTCTGGAGTGCCATGTTTGGCGCGGCCATTGCCAACTCAGGCAGGCCCATCACTGACACAGGCAAGCAGCAGTTGGCAAAGTGGAAGGCTGTGTATGCCTCAAAACTCTCCCTGGCTAGTTCCGTGATGCATCTGAGTACCTGGGAGCAAGCTAAAGCCGCTCTCGCCGAGGTTGCGTGGACGGATGGATCGGATGCCGAGAGTAGACTGCGAGATATCTGGCAAGATGCGATATCAGGTCGGCATGCCCAAACTGGCGTGCTCGATGTGAGTGGTCGTGGTACTGTTTAAGGTGACTCCGGCCTTGCTTCTAAATCCAGTAGGCAAGCCTTGTGAGATACGTGCACTCACACACTTATGTCATCTTTATGGCGTTGTCGCCCAATTCGAGTATGTAATGATAGAATTGGTGTTGACGACAGAGCCAGGTTTGATACCGGAGAAACGTTTTGTCGAAACCCGAGACCACAGTTGGAACTTGGTGGTGGTGAGTGGTGACTGAGTCAGATAGCCGGCACACCGAGATTTGGATCTGCGCTGTGCGTCGGAACTTGGAAGCACCCAGGCCGGCGGGCGCGCACATTCACCTTATTTGCAATAGTGCATGTCGGCGATCCGACGGCCGAAAATAATGAATCACTGTGAATGGTCTAAAAGCTGAAGGGGTTTCCACAAAATGGAGGAGTCGAAATGCGATTCCAAAATCCGTAACACGCCGTCGAATCTGCCAGGGGAAGATCGCCAAACTTGCGAATCCCCTCATCCTCTGACTGGCAATGCGGAATTGCGGGTGGCCTCAAGAGCATTTGCCGAGGGACGAGCGCAACAGACTTTGCTGGCGCGAAATCTTGACAGGGGTTGGATGATGGCGAGCTCCCAACCACCTCAGCTCCAAATTCTGGCAACGACATGACGAGGAGAAACAGTGGCGGAACTTTGTCGGTCCCTGGAAGTTCCAGAAAGTTTCGGTGATTGATGGTGTAGCTCGATGTTGCTTGTCGCTGGAAGTTGTGGGTCACGTGTGGTTCCAAGAGCCACCGTCAGCATTTCCCCTGAGTCAAGGAGGAGTTAAGCACTCCCTAGGTCTGTGGTACTGTGACAGGTGCATTGAGGACAGAGATGAGCGATGAGTTGTTCCTCGTTGCTCTATGCGTGCCCGTTGGCGCAGCAGGCGGTGCGTGTGTCGTTTGCGTCATCAGATTGGACTCCGCAATGTTGGCGAGGGCGTCGCAAAAGAACAAGACACTCAGAGGCTGGCTGGTCGGGAAAAGTCTGGGTTAGAGGCTGTGGTTGAGATGGATGTCGTTGATCAAGACGGGTGGCTTGGCCAAGCCTGAGGTAAGGTTGCGGGTGCTTGTTTAGGGCCACACGAACGTCACGGTAAGGCGGTCGGGTGTTTCCAGGAGGAAACAGCCGGAGCTCTATCCGCCCGCAGCGGACGGCTTGGGAAGTGTCGACGTCGCTTCCCTGTCTTTCGTCTTCGATATGTATGACCAGTGGGAAAGGTGAGGCAGATCACCAGGACGGGGCAAGCGCAGGTGAGGAGGTTGAACCTTGTTTCCTGTCCCGGGGGAAGGACCGAGGGCAGAGATCGAGGCAGTTGCTTCCGAGTTTCCATCGCACCTGCAATTCACTCTTACTCTCAGGTGGTCGATGGCCAAGGCTGCTTGCAGTCTCGTCCCATCGTTAATGCATCCGCTCGTCAACGGGCGCCGTCGTCGCACATTGTCGCCCGCTTCCCCATACTCCCCTCGTCCCGTGTCTGCCAACGTCAGCTTTTCAGCCATCTCGCATGAGACGACCCTACAACACTCGTTCCCCGCGTCTCAACCGCATGCTGGCCTCAAAGTCAAGACCGACCAGCTTCACCATTGTCAGACTGTCAGCGTCTAATCAAACAACGTTGTGGAGCTCGGTGCAGCTGTTCAATCCAGCCGGGGAGCTCGGAGATGGACGTCGACTGCTGATGGTCCGGCTTGCTTATCCTGATGGGCTGGTCGTCGACTCGGATTCTCGGGATCGCATCACGACGCACGACAAGCCATCGCAGTCGCTGCATCTCGATCATGGTACGATGAGCATGACAGCTGGTTAATGTCGCAAGGTGACCACCTGGCCCCACGCCGCATGTTTCTCATGCACTACGCAAATGCATTATCGCGAAAAGAGTTGCGAAGTGGTTGGCGTGGACGGCTTCCGGTTTGCCAGCAGCAGCAGCAATAGTGATAGTAGCAGCTGCAGCAGCAGGCCAGCTGGTAGTGACCGGTTAATCACGTCGCGAAGCGCGTTTGCGTCTGATGCCTGGCCGTTGCTGTCTCGTGGGTGTAGGGTGGTCTGCAATTAATAGATGGTGGGTGGTGTGCTGCTGCCGGTGTGTGGCCGGCCGACCACAGCTCGACCCCCGAACCAGTGGCCGTTGGACACGCCAAAAGTACTGCTGTCGGATGAGGGAAAGTCGAGATGGAGAGCGTTGACCGGTGTGTGTCGGCGACTGCAGCTTGCCCTATCAAGCCTCTCGAGACCAACTCGGGACTACACACGTGAAGCCACAACCGCCAATAGAGCAAGCAACACCATGCTTGGTGGACGACGACAAGACACGAGAACGAGTAGACACTGGCACTGACGGGCTGACAGCCCGGCCTTCCGCAGTTCCCGCCCGCCTCGGCGGCTTTGGGGTGCGACTACAGACGCCAATGCAGTCCGTATTGGCTCTGGCTCGTCCTGCTGCGTCTTTTTTCGTCGACACACATACAGTCCTTCTTCTCCTCTGTCTGGTGGGCCGCTTCGATCTTCACGCAGTCGGCTCTGATTGATGCGTCAAAGCGTACGTCGACAATCGCGCCATGACTTTTTTGATGCTCGACGAACCTACTGGAAACGGGAGGCATTTACGACGGATGGCGCAAGGGAATAGGGGTTTTGGGACGGCATGGGATGGATGGGCGGGCTGGTTGTGATGGGATGGGAAATTCGGAACGCGCGCAGACGGGCAACGCAAGGCAGGGCAGCGCAGCGCAGAGACACCAGCTTGATGGGACGAGCAAGTTCCGCGCGTGGTGCGGATGGCGGAGAAGATGAAGGGCTCGCAGAAAGCAAGCATTAGCCCGTCACGACTCGTTCAGCCTGCCGCCTTCCTTTCTTTTCTCTGCGTCCTTCTGGCTCGCTGCTGGCCCATGGCTGGCTTCGTTTTCCCGCCGAGCACTCTCAGGGTGCTGCACGGATGAGCTGGCGTTGCAGCCATAATCCCTCCTGGCCGTCACGACTAGGGGTTCCTCGCACCGCGATAGGCTCAGGGTCGGCGTCTGTGTCCACCCGCGGCCCATGTCCAAGTCAGCAGAATCAAGGCAGAAGGCCCAGTCACCGCCAACTTCCACTCGGAACGGGCCTATGACAGGTGCAGTCAGAGAGAGGCCAGTTGGCTAGCGCCATGTAATAGCTCGAGAACCTGCTGCGGCCATTGCGACGGCCGGCAGCAGCAACACGACACAATCAATGTGCATTCTCTGCCAGTCGGCGTGTGTTGGAGGGCCAGAGTCCAGACACTCTGGTCAAGGGACGGACACGGCTGTCAATAAACACGGCGGCAGCGAAATGAGACTGATTGAGACGGGCGAGATGGACTGGCGCTGGAAATGAGTGGTGGACAATCAAGACCAAATACGTATCCATACGTATCATTGCATGCTGCGCACGTATGTGATGGTGGTTTCTTGGCCTGGCACATCAAGCACATCCGCCCTGCAGAATGAAAGGTGCCAATGCTTCGGGAACAGGGATCAATGAATGCCAGCAGGGCATGCGGCATGGCACGCACGACGTGGAGTCCACCCCGAATCCTCCCCTCCCGACCGACCCCCTCGCAAACCTCATCTCGTTCGTTCGCTTCTGCTGTGCTCTCAGAAGCCTTCGTCGTCGTCCTGCAACATTAAAACCCGCTGACCCCCTCTCCCTGCCCAACGTCGTTTCTCTTCCCTTCTTTTCAGCCCAACCCGCAAGAACATTCCTGCCCAAGCATTCTGCCTACTGCAAAGCTGATCCTTTTGGCAACCCAACAACCGCCAGTTTCTCTTTTTCTACCCGCCTACATCCCTTCCAACCCTTACACAACAGCAACCCTACACAGAAGGTCAAAAAAAGATCTTCCCCATCTTGCCACCCAAGGATCATCCCATACGACACCAACTCGACTTCCCATTCCACAGGAACTCTGCAAGCAGCTACCCGCCCGGGTTATCGCTCTTGTTATTCTGTACATCGACACAGCTCATCCGAGTTGACTTTACTGCCCTGGATTGCATGATACACAACCCAAGGAATCAATGACTGCTCTTGTTGTTCCGCGCCCGGATATGCCTGGCTACAACCTTGACCTGGACGACGTCCACACCCCTTCTAGGTATTGTCTTTTCTTTCTCTGTTCCCAGGGTGGTCCATTGTCTTTTTGAAATCATGTACTGCGAACGTCATGTTTGTTTCATTGCGTCTGCTTCTCAGATCTCGCCGGCCATGGAGGCCTTTCATACAGGATATCACGACCCAGGATTCTTCAGCCCAGGACTTCATCCAAGGATATTACCCAGGACTTTCTCTCTCTTGCCCGGATACCTTCTTCCCAGGAATGCCTGCTTGACTTGCCAACTGGCTGGAGACCGGTGTGCTTGGGTTTCGCCCTATGCACTTTGTCAAACCGAACGGTCATCACACAATAATCTATATGATATTCATACGACGGTTAGTATCGCCTGCCGACAACTTAGGATTTCGCAGCAACATGGATCCGTTGGACGTTTCGCGAGAATCGGATCTTTATGCTGGCTTTCTCCCTTGAGAACCGTGGAAATTGTACTACCTGGATATATGGACAAGGTCTCGCCCGAGACTAGAGACTGCCCGGTCTCGCATTTGGATCGGATCCCCGGATGAACACTGAAGTAAACACTCCGTGTTGACTTCTCCGTGCACCAGTCAGCTTAATTCAGCTTTGCTGGTCACAAATCGACATGGACCAAGGCTTGTCGCACCTTGCACCTACATGGATGGTTCCGTCTTTTCTGTTTATGGATTTCCCTTTGCTTCGATTCTGTTTCTGATCCGAGGACTTCTTCATCGACCTTGGCTTCCAGCCTCGTGGACTTTATCTCGACCCATCACCGCATCTCAACGGACTTATTACTACAGCTGGATCTTGACCCGAGGATTTCACATCGACCCAGGGAACTCTACCTCATCAGCGTTCGACACAAACTGGCTTCAGGAGACTGATGACTGCTTCGAATCTCAACCACCGCTCCGGCCAGTATGACTTGACCGAACCAAGACCCAATCCTGGGTGCCTGGAGATTACAGAGAGCACCCGACCACGTACTTGAGGCCGCAAAGGACTTTCATTTGTCTCTGATTGCTGGATCGCCAACTGGAACAACCGCCGTACTTGACACCCTGGACTGCATGTTATATCCTGGCTCGATCTATATGATCTGTGCTCACTTGGTCTGTCAACACGAAACCCTTAACCCGTGAGGTAAAGCAACGACAGCTAACATGGGTGTGCTACAGGAACAAAGTTGTGCCATGTTGAGATGTTTTTTCTCATTTCTTGTTTTGCATCTTCAAAGATTAGTGGTGAAACAGCACACTAACCTCCCCTTCAGCGACTACAGCTTCTTCCACGCCGGAATGGTGCCCTCAGGAATGTTTTCCTTTTCTTCTCAAACAGGACCATCGGACCCCTTGAGTGGTTCGTGGGAAACGACAGGAGAAGGTGCACAGAACTTCCAAGACTTCTCAGACAACGGATCTGCCCATCCGGGAGACTCCGAGGACTTTTCTTTCCAAGTTGAAGGCCACATCACGCCCCGAGGACAAGGACAAGCCGTTGAGGACCTTCAGAGCAAGTGGACTGCTCGCGCACCTGCCACGACCGTGGCGCCTGTCGGTGGCGAGCCGATGAGGCGGGGAACTTCAAGGAGTTCCACTGGAAGCCGCAAGCAACACAGAATTTCCAAGATCACATCTCCCAAGGCCAGACCCAGAATGACTTCTTCTGCGTCGTCTCAAGTATCTGCACAACTGTCCTCCATGGACATCACGGGTAATGCTACTGTCTACGGACCTCAGCCCAACGGCCAGTTGATGGACGTGAACTCTTACTTTCTGGAATCGGACACGGGCGCCGTGTCGTCTCAGTGGTTTAACTCCATGGAACTCGGAATTGTGGATGGCCTTCCATCTCAGACGGACATGACTATGCACGTCGTGCCTGCTCAGATGCAGCTGGATCCTGACTCCAGCCTTGGAGCTCACTCTCCGTCTGCCTCTTGGAACTCATTCAGCCCGCCGGAATCCCAGTTGTCTTCTCCCGCTCAGACCCCTGAGGAGTTGTGGCTGTCCGCCCCTCTCATGTCCTCGCCTTCTCACTCGGAGCACGTTTCTCCCATCATTCAGAGCCAGTCTCCTAGGTATGTTCCTCAGATCAGCTGCTCCCTCGAGCAAGCCTCTGACTCGGCATCGATCTACAGCGCCAACGGCAAGTTTGGCCCTGAACTCATGGGCGATGAACTCTCCGGAAGCGTCCTCACCATTGTCGGTGATGCGGCTCTGCCTCCGGCTTTCCCTAGCCGCCGTAACACCAACGACGGTGATTCTGCCCGGGACCACCCTCTGTACAAGAACGCCACTCCTCAGGCCGATGGCCTGTTCCACTGCCCATGGGAGGGAGAATCCAGCTGCAACCACAAGCCCGAGAAGCTCAAGTGCAACTATGAGTGAGTCAACCCTCTTTAGAAATATCCCACCGCGTCCCTTCTCCCCTTGCATGACTAACATTCGGTTTCCTCCACTCCAGCAAGTTTGTCGACTCTCACTTGAAGCCCTACCGCTGCAAGATTGAGTCCTGCGAGAACGCCCGCTTCTCTTCCACTGCTTGCCTTCTCCGTCACGAGCGTGAGGCCCACGCTATGCACGGCCACGGTGACAAGCCCTTCTTGTGCTCCTATGATGGATGCGATCGTGCCATGCCCGGCAACGGATTCCCCCGCCAATGGAACCTCAAGGACCACATGCGCCGTGTCCACAATGACAATGGTGTTCCCGGATCTCCCACTACCGCCTCCAGCGGTCAGCAGGTTGCCAAGGGCCGCAAGCGCAAGGACGCCCCCAAGGCTGCCCCTGCCCCTGCTTCCCGCAAGGTCACTGCCAAGGCTGCCGTTGTCGAGGCTGCCATCAAGGAGGAGCAGTCCACCAAGCCCCTCATTGACGAGTGGATGTCCCACCGCCAAGCTTTGGAGGACCTTGTCCGTGGCTTCACCCAGCCCGAGGATGTCAAGAACGTCCAGCTCATCAAGGATGCCCACAACCATCTCTCTGCCATGGGAAAGATTGGACAGACCCTCAGCCCCCAGCAGGCTCCCTTCCACGGAAACTTCGTCCAGGCCGGATGAAACAAACACTTTTTGGTCCGTAAAAGCCCATTACTATACAACACACAAGACGCAATTCACTGACCTGTGACGCTTACAGACATAAAATGTTACAACACTGGATTGCCATCAGCCACAGATGCAAGTGCATCGGGCTCGTCATCAACAGCGCGCCGATCCTCGTAAGGTGAGGATCGCCGCCGCTGCTTACTATCTGGAGATATTGGACTCTTCACGAGGGACTCGTGTGTCCACCATGAGATATACTTCATCGACCCCCTCATCGGACAAGCCACAACGCCTGATGGACAGTGTTTACACAAGCCGCCAGGCTACGGATTTCCCAGGAGCATTGAAGCCATGGAACACACAGTAGGAGTACTCGCGAACAGAGGATGATGCTCTGGTAAACGCCGAGCCGCGGATGGAGGAGAGAGACAGACATGATAGGAGACGTCGTCTGAATTTTTTGTTATTGCTGCTATTCAGTTTTGTTCGAGGATCGCATTAGAAGAGACATCAAAGTCATGTAAGAGCTCGCAGCTCGACACAACAGAAATTGTACTTTTTGAAGACACCCCTCAATTTGAGGGGCAAAGTCCGACGAACAGCGTCGAGCTCGGGAAGGATACATTTGGAGGGACACATACTTATGAGGAAGTCATGTACAGAGACTAGAATTGTTCAATGTTTTGGAGAGACAAAGGAGGCCAGGGAGCTAAGAAAATCAAGAAAATGGTGTCGAAATTTTACATCAAGCCCTCGCATCGTGATGCCATCGCCTCGACACTTGAGCTTCAGTCAGCCTTGGTAACAAGGTTATTCGGCAAATAATAGTACACTTGGGATGCTATAGTCCGACTTGCACGTTGACTTTCTCAAAGTAAGACCTCATCCATGAACTTGGGACGATGTCGTGCAGCAGCAGCGCGTGAAAAGGCTTGGCTTGCTCAGTCCGAGCTTTCAGGCTTGTCTTTCGTGTCGACCACTGAGCACTCTTGTCTCCCCCTTCCCCATGCTTGCTATTTCTCCCGTCTTCTTGCTGATCTCCTGCACAGGTGAGCATCTATATCGCCGTCCCCTAGCGGGGGAGTATCTGTACTTTCCCCCCCTTCACTGCAGCCCGCAACCATGTCATCCATCCCTACCAACACCAACATCACCACACCCTTTCCGACCAAATAGACCTTTTTCCATAAAAAGGGGTATTCAGGAACACGCAGAATGATAATCGGGCCTACGTTCAGCAGCCATCGCCGTTATTTACTCTTGATTGGGAGGGCCGCCGTTTCCCCCCGCTACACTGCCGCAACTCTCTTCCCGTCTCATCGAGATGGCGCGGCTACTGCTGACGGTTGATGGCGGTCCATCTCTCGCCGCTGTGGGGTGTCGGCGCCGGCCTTCGGACGGGGGTTAAATGGGGAGACGGGAAGTCTGCGTCCAGCTGGCTGGTGGTGGTGGTGGTGGTGGTGGTGGTGGTGGTG
>JABGLZ010000870.1:25839-61253 GCA_014705045.1 Colletotrichum theobromicola | reverse complement strand
AGAGAGAGAGGCGGGAGGCGGTCAGATTAGAGGCCCCCAGGGTCCCGGGGCGGACGAAATGGAATTAGTTTCCTGTCGTTCTTCTGGTTTGACAGCACGGCACTTGTAGATTGATTGATTGATTGATTGAGGAAAAGGCGGCAGGGACGAACTGCACTGCACGGCGGACCTTGTCCGGGACGTCCGTAGCGTAGGTTCATACCATCTTCTCCACGTGCCCATGATTCGATCGTGCAGGCGAAAAGCAAAGAGAGGGAGAGGGTTTAAAAAAAGGCCACAACTGGGGCCCGGTCAGGTCCAATCTATGTCAGGCTGGAGAAGCGCCATGCTCGTCAATGCCGTGTGTGCGCGACTTGAGTGTGACTGAGAAAGACGGGAAGACGAAGAACAGTGGTGGCCAACGGCGTAGGCGTCAGGGTCAAGTCAAGGGCTCCATGTCCAGCTAGCCGTTGCTGCAAGAAATACGTATCCGTAACCTAAGTCTTTGCCAAGTTGGAACTTGCGAAGCAAGCACCTACGTGAAGAAGGAAGCAGGCATGCAAAGAAGGACAAGACTGATCTGAGGAGAGCTAAGAAAGCTAAGTAGCGTTGCAACGGACGATGCTGGGTAAGGTAGGAGTAGTGTACTCTGTAAGCTACATACGCAGTACCCGGAGCTCCAAGAGAGAGAGACGTTGGAAAGCTGCCCGAAAGAGCCGTAGGCTGAAAGACGACACGGCAGCTTTCTCGAGCCATCCTCGGTGGGGTCGGGTGCAGCTGACCCGGACCTTACCTTACCTCTCGAGAGTCCAGGACCACGAGAGAGAAGCTGTGGACGCCCTTTCCGGCCGCCTTACCACACGGTTCCGAGAGCTGGCCTTGCTACTGCGACTGCTACCACTGCTGCTGCTACCTTACCCCAAGCTAGCACCGAAGAGGAACGTCGCCTTCTCGAAGCTCTCTCTCTCCCTCTCCCCCATCCCATGCCGAGCTACGAATCCGACGTGGTGCCCGCTGGCCGTGTTTCAGCATTCCCAACTACCCAAAGCATGCTACGTCATTCCGATGCGGTGACGAAGTTGGAATTTGGGGAGGAGGAGGACGGGGGGCACCAAAAAACGAGTGCCGAAATTAGACGCCAGTCCTGGCGTGAGGTCATCCCCAAGCTTGCTTGCTGGCTTGCTCTACGCGGTTTGGGTAGTCAAGTTATGCATCTTTGGAGAAGAGTGTCTAATCAGAACAGGCACGTCGATTCATGTGTAGCCAGCCGCCCCAGCCAGCGAGCACTCTTGTCATTTGTGGTACAGGCCAAAAGGCTAACTTTGCCAATCTGCTGCTGCGGGACGGGGTCAGCAGTCAGCAACGAGGGACGGAGCTCGGAAGCAAGGAGCATGGTCGACCGAGCCTAGAAGACGAGAAAGAGGCAATCGAATGGGAGATCTCTCTCGCTCGTTCGCTCTCTCTCTGTGTCTCTAGGTCTCTCAAGGCAAAATGCATGCATGCACCACCGGACTCGACGAACCAGACACGCTGCTTCGGCGGTGGAGGACACACGCACATACACAACACGCACACATGACACGCCCCCAGTTCTCTTCTTCACTTGCTCGAGGTCCAGTGTCGACCAACCGGCGGCGGGCTTTGCCTTTGGCGGGGGGGCCATCGCAGGGCACAGGGGGGGCGTGGCGGTAAACTCGCGCTGGGCTGCACTGCAATCTGCACACTGCACAATGCTTCTTCTGCTGGTGGTCACTGGTCCTTTCATGAGGTGCAGAGCCAGCAGCACAGCTGCCGCCAAATGTCCGTGCTCAGATTTGGCCGTAGAAGGCTTCCATCTGGCAGGCTCCGGGGGCAGGGATGGACGCTAGAGTTTCATCCTGGGCGGGGGGGTAGGCGGGCAGGGGGGAGGGGAGGGCTTGGGGCTTTCTGCGACTGTGTTGTTGTTGGGCGGGAGAACGAGCCCAGAGCAAATCGCGGAAGGGTCTCTCCTCGTTCGTCATCCAGGGGTAAACGGGCATATCGTGGGTACGGGCTCCATCAGGCCAGCCGCTACCACTGGCCGGCCACTGAAGACACCGCCAGGCCGGCCTTCTTCTTGTTGCTGTTGCTGCTGCTGCTGCTGCTGTCCCCCGGTATGATGAGCAAAGGGAGATGTGCATGGATGGGGTGGATGAGGGTCGTTCGCCTCCTCCGCGGAACACTTCAAGGGCCAGGGGCGGGCGGGTGATGAGCAGATGAGCAGATGAGCAGATGAGCAGATGAGCAGCAGGCAAAGTCGAGACAAGACAGCAGACAGCACACGGCAGAAGAGAGACATACCCGCAAGACAAGACCAGACGAGACCCGTGGTGCAGCCCAAGCGAGGGAACATACGGATACCTACTAAGTATGCAATGCGGTACATTACATGGCGTTGGTGGCCTTGCTTGAGGAGGAGATTTTTTACCAGTGCCGGAGCCACGGATGGAGTACCTACCTTACGCAGTAGACTTACAGCCAGCCACCCGGCACTGGGCCGCAGGAAAGCTAGAGTAATCCCGTCCATCTATCCCGCACCCGAATTGTCGAATATCTGTAAGGATGGCCCGAAGCAAGACACATCCAAGACACCGCGTGGACGTGAAGTCGCTAGCAGGCAGACAAAGCAAAGCAAGCAGGAAGGGAAGTCGTCGCTACATGTCGCCGCACGCGATGATGAGGTGGGAAAAAAGAACTTGGTTACCGTCCAGAGTTACATCCATCCCATCCCAGGAACAAGGGGGATGGGGGATCATGGATGGGGATGGATGGTGGATGTTGTGGTGGGGAGGCTCTCCCGCGGTCTGGCCTGATGGCAGACGGGCGACGCAATTGGGGGATCGAGAGTCAACGATGCCGTTGTGTTGCTTTTTTGCAAATCTCATGACGATCGGTCCTGTTCCACGCCCTCCTGATACCCGTGCCTCGCTCGCAGGACCAGCGCAAGGGGGGCATGGGATGGGATGGGATGATGGATCACCCTTTCCCCTCCTCTCGTCATCGGGATGCAAACCGACGGCCTGGCCAAACAGCAAACGTGGGCGCTGGCTGGCCGGCGGTGGATCGCGTCGCGCGGTGGCCGGGTCCTTCAATTTCGCGCGCAGAAGAGTGTGGGAAATGCCACCTCCGCGACGGCCGGCCGGGGGGTGATGCGATGCGCTGCGATGGGGATGGAGACCCAGACCCAAAACCCAAAGAAAGGTTCAACTCAACGTCCAGCAACCAGCCAGTGACGACGACACGCGCCGCCCGTGGGACGTGGAGCGTTGCTGCAGGCAGGCAAAGCAGGCCGGTCAAAGCGAAAGACAGACAGAGAGAACAGACGACAAGACAGATTTGACAGGAGATGCGCGCCTGCGTTTCCAAACTTTGCTCAATTGTTCGATGGGCGGTGCGGGACGAGGTTACGTCTGGTGTGGTGTGGCCACTGGCCCTGGTGCCATGCCTGTGTTGATCCCAAGGGCAAAGTCGAGATGAGAGGAACGGGTGATGGGCATCAGGTATCAGGCGCACATCAATGATCAGGCCCATCCATGAGACACGGGCGCGGGTGGGAACTCGTTTGGATGATGGGAGTGAGTGAGTGGTGGAAGACGGTTCGCGGACGCCACATCCGTCAATGCAAGCAACTCAATGTCAAGGTCAAGGTCAAGCAAGCTTGGTGGTGTCTTGACATTTGACATTGACAATGGACATTGACATGCTTGCTTCTTTGCTTCTTGCTCGAACTCTGCTCGCCTCTGTTTGGTGTTGCCATTGCTGCTCCTAGTTCAGTCCGCTCAGCTGCTCGCATCTCGCATACTTACCGAGGAGTACAGCAGAAACAGAGACATACATGGCCGCGAACCAGGGGACCTTCAAAGAAACTCGATCGGGTCACCGTTGATCCCAGATTGTGTCTGCGGGCACATCACGCCCTCTGCAGACGCTGCACTCCTGCAGCAGCCCATGCCCGTCACAAACCACCACGACGACCACCACCACCAGCAGCGACAAGATGCCAAGAAACAACAACCTGGACTCGAGGTACCGCGGCGTCCCGACCGCAGGCAACTCGGCGAGCGTTGCAAGGCCATTCGCGCGGGCTACCCGAAGTCCCGCTACAAAGCCTCAAGGTACCTGAATCGAGGCTCTTCTCTGAGCAGGGCAGGGCAGGAAGCAAAGGAAAAGAAAAGAAGCAGCGTGTGTGGAGTGCGAAGGAAAACAGCGCCAAATCTGCCGACGGCCCCATCGAGGCTATCAACTTGACACACGGGCCTGTCAGGGACATGCCTGTTCGACTCTGCCCAGAGATCTCTGAATCGCTCTGAGCCACAGACGCGCTAGTAGAGACTCTCTGAGAGACACCGAGAGACTCTGGAAGATAGAGAGAGCCACAGAAGGATGGACGAGGAGGAGACCAAGAACAGTGTAGGTTCCGACAGCGCGGCAACCGTGGGGCGGGATGAGGCGAGGCGAGGCGACGCAGCAACCCAAGACATTTTCTTCGTCCAAACTTGCCCCCTTTCACTAGACGAACGGCGCCCGCTCGCTCCCAGTCGCTGCTCACTGACACTCACTCTCCTCGGCTCGGCAAGGGATGTAGAAGTAAGGCACATCGACGACCCCACTCCCCTCGTTACAAGTTGCCCTCTGCAATCAAAGGGGAGGGGACTTTCACCAACAGAGAACCACACCCCGGGGACACTGGAGGGGAGCTCCACCTGTGCGTGCCCCCCCGTCTTGCGTACCTGCGTGATGTTGCTACGACTTAGCAGCCTTGGCAAACAAGTTAACAACCACCTTTCCACCACACGAACAGCCTTCAGCCCACCTTTTTCCAGTGAGGCGGAACTTTTGGCGTGTCTCATGTTTTTTTTGTCGTTCGTTCGTTCATTGGCGCGCCGTCTCTCGCTCTCCGCGTCCCTTTGCGTGGTGTTGTAGTACGGAGGATATATGCCATGGAATTTCCGAAAGGAGGGAGGGATTGCGTTGCGTCGTCGCATCACAGGGGGAGCCTACCTGATAAAACCATACCTATTCGTACCTATCCATCATTCGATTGGCGATTCTCTCACTGTGAGCCCTTCCCCGATGCCTCACCGCAAATGCCATAGGCGTAACGCTGTCCGTGGCCACGACGCACTCGAGGAACCCCAAGTCATTGTGGGATGCGGCAGTTGGGCCCGGCACAAGGGGGAAAGAAAAACAGACGCTTGCAAGGGACGTTGTCGTTGGAATTGACAGGAACAAGATGAGCAGGAGCAGCAGGAACAGGCACACATGAACCGCCAAGAAATCCAGATGCGTGTCTGTCTGTCCCTGGCGCGCGGCGGCGGCAGTTGGAGGCATTTCGTACGTACGCACGCACGCACGCACGTAACGCCCACACCAGACCGACCCAACAGCAGCAGCAGCACCCCTTCTTCTCTGCTTGTCTGACCTGCAGTGTGCAGTCTGCAGAGACGAGGAGGTTGTTATTATGTGTAGTGTGGTTGCGTGTGGCTTGTATGTGTGTGTGATTTGTACGCGGAGAAGAGAGACATGGGGCAGACGTAGATGTAGATGTAGAGTACCTAATAGAACATGGAAGGAAGCTGCAGCCACTGGGACGACTTGCTTCGTTCTTCTCAAGCCCCTTCCCTTCCCGTCCCTTTCCTCACATGGCAATCTAGATTTCGCATCGTAGCTTCTTCTACCAGGGTGGTGGTCGCGGTGGTGGCTTAGTACCTACCTATGGCGGTCGCCCTTTGGTTTGGTACGGATACTGCAATAACGCTGTTGGTGCGGTGAACGTTGCGATGGGAAAGCCATCCCGGGCCATGCGGCTGCGGCTATTGCTGCTGCGGCGGCGGCGGAGGAGGATGAAGGGCGGCGGAAGCGGAAGCGGGAACCTGAGTCACGACACCCAGACGCCGGCCGCCGTCTGCACTCAACCCAACCCAGCCGAACCGATCCCTACCCAGCCCAGCCCAGCCCAAGCTGCTGCTGCGGTTGAGAGAAGCCAAGGAAGTGGTGGCCTTCTTTTTTCTCGTTCCCCTGTTTTGACGCCCGCTTCTCGGGTCCGTCCCCGTACGACACCACATGTCTCTGCGGGCCAGCAAGAATCAGACACAGATACCATGTATACAAGAGGCAAGTAAGGTACACCACCACACCACCAACAAGCGCATAGTCGCAGCGTGCTTCTTGCTTGCAGCCTCACTCTACTCCATGCGTACAAGAAGGCAGAAAATAGCATCACTCGGTCCACACCAAACCAAGCCCATCTTCTCCTCGTAGACGGGGGTTTGGGTTGGCAGCGGGCGGGCAAGGATAGTTGGTAGTTGGTTGGCCTGTGTGTGCCATGCCAGGTCGACGTTCGACGTTGGGAACGGAGAGCCGCAGCTGGCTGGGGGTGAGAAGGCAGCTAGCCGCGATGGGCTGGCTGCGGGCGGGCAGGAATTTCAGCTGCGGTTTCGGGAACAAGACGTCGTTGTATTCGCAGCCTACCTAGTAGGTCGGGCGTTGTTTTGGGGGGGCAAAGGAAGTTCAATGAAAGGAGCGTGTGCGTCAGCCGCCTGAAGCAGCAACAACGTCGAGTGATGGGATCGGGGACGTCTGCCGATGACGATGGCTTACAACCCCTGCGTTGTGTTGTATCGCGTCAAAAGGCGTGGTTGCGGCGCTCCCGCGGCCGTTGCTTTCGGCGGGCATGGGAGCTCAGGATCACAGGACAGCGACATGAACATGGATCACGATCCGCAAACCGTTGCATTACCTATCCCAACGGGTGGATAATCTTTCTTGTGATCTTGCAACTTCTTCGGCCTCCTCCATGAGCCGTTTTTCTCCTCGTCCGTCCGTGGGAGAGTGGATCTTGCTTTTCCCTTTCGGCGGCGGGCTATGAATAGGACCATAGGGTTGCAGCGGCATCGGATTCGCCTTTTCATTCCCGTTTTGAGGTGAGGAGACCCCGAAAGGACAAGGTAGGCACTCTGCGCAGGGTAGGCACCCCTTCGCTGACGATGGATTCAGCGCATCCTGAGATCAACACTAGGACGAAAGAGAGAGAAGGAAAAACTTCGAATCTTTCGGTCTCCACGTTTGGCAGAGTCAAGTCGGTGGGAGGTGGAGATGCAGACACACACACACTTTGGTCAGTTGGCGGTGGGAGAGCTGGCTGTGCTTCTTGTTGTTGTTTTGAACCCGCGCAAAAGCTTCCTCGCCCGTGTCTGAAGATCCAGGTCCGCTTGCACGTTGTGGTGGCCTCTTTTTGTTACCTACGTTCCAACACGCTGGCGATGCTCGGTCTGGATGATGGTCTTTGGGCCTTAACTGCGCGGCTGTTAATCTTCTCGAAATTCTCGCCTTCGAACACAGAGGGACTGTGCTGTCAGAGACAAGGATCGCCGGGTGGCCTGAGGGACAACAAAGTTTCCTCGGGCTCTCTTTCGTATCATGCCCTCGAACGTCTCGCGCATCCCATCTGCCACCGCCATGGCGCCGTTCTGTGTGACGCGAGCCTGTACTGCTATGCATAGTAGAGGCTACTAGGTGCCATAGTGTGTACCTTGACAGGTGACAGAGACGGGCGGCCGGACTGGCAGCGGCAGCGGCAGTGTCAAGCGGGTGTTCTGTTCTGGCGTCCCGTCCGTCGGCGGTTGCTGGCGGTCGTCACCTTGTCACACCAGTGACGGGACGAGCAGGTCGGGCGCCGGTTGGTTGGTGCGGCTGCAAGAGCGAACAGGGCTCACCCACGACAAGCCTTTGCGAGTGCCGGCCCTGCTCCCATCCTTTCCCCCCAACTTTTCCAGGGAGGAGGGAAGTGAAGGGGAAGGAATGGGGTGGTCACCGGTCCAGGTACGGACCATTTGTGGTACCATGTTCGACGTTCGACGGCGGACGGCAATGGCGAATGCTGATTCTCGCCGTTCGATGGGAATGGCACCGTAGCGTTGCAAAGGGACCCTTCCCGGGGGGTCAGGTACACTGAAGAGGAAGAGGAGAGGAGCAGACAACCAGGGAGGGGAGAGGCTCCTCGGTGTGATGGATCGTGGATACGCTGCAAAAATCCCCAGTACCTGGGTGACCGAGCAAAAAGGCCCACGACGGCGGCGCCTATCTGTGCCTATCGCAGAAGTGTCTTCCGTTCCTGGCGCCAGCAGCAGCACCAGCAGCAGAAGAGAGCCCCGGGCGCGGCTCCGTTGCCATCACCATGACAAGACGGAGCGGCGGCCCTTCCAAAACCCAGCAGCCAGCAGCGTTCCTGTGGAGAAATGCAGGGAGACGGCCGAAGACGAGATGAAAGAGGAGAGGACATCGCGATGATTTCCAAGGGGACCCAAACACCGCTGGTCCATGACTGCCAAGACTTTTCTTCCGTGTTGAGCGGGTTTTTTTTCTCTTGCAAATGCGGTGTGCGGATAAACGCTACGCTGTCGGTGGTGGTCGTCGTCGGTCGTGCCATTCAACACCACTCCTGGAGTATTTGGATTTCTTTGGGTGAAGAAGCAGGACGAGTTCGGACATGGATGCAACCCAGGACGAGGTGGAAAAGCAGGCCAAACCAAATGAGGCAATTCGAGAGAAGACATCCCTGGGCGCAGCAATGGTGCGGTTGCGGGATGCGGATATCTCGCCAACCATCAGACATCGGCCAGCGGGCAGCAAAAGTAAAATTCCCATCTTCGAAGCCGAGAGAAAAAAAGGGGTCCGAACCTTGCCTCGGGAAGTTTACTTTTGCGTGCATCCATTCCATCTGCCCATCTGCTCGTCTTCTCTGCGCGGTATCGGACACGGCACGGCCAAGGCGATTTCTCAAAAATACAAGGGACGTTGGGACGTTGGGAGACGCAAGGCCCGCCGCAGGCAGAAGGGAAGGACCACTGCCGGTGCTTCACATGGACGGGATCCGGGAGATGGTGCGATCGTGATAATTACGGAACTTGCTGGGTCGCTATGCCGTACCGTCTTTTCTGCCGCTACGGATGGGTACCGGGTTTTCTTCGCATCCAAGGAACAACAATAGGAGAAGAGCGAGAGCCAGCATCAGCAGCAGCGGCAGCGGCAGCAGCTTCTCCGCAAAAGACATGGTCTTACGTATCCGTCAACCCACCTATCCGTACCGCGCGCCGGAATGGTCCAGAGTGGTATTCGGTCGTCGGCGGTGATGCTCCGTTGCGATGGGCGTCCAGTGTCCCCTTCCATCCCGACCCCGGCCCACCGCACCGTTGCAACGCCGCTGCCGGGTTGAGGTTCTGAGGTTCGCATGCCTGCATCGAATCCGGCTAGGGGTTGGTTATGCAGATATGCACTCATTCATGTATCCGGGGAGGTGGATTTGTCGGTCCGACATTGCTAAGCCCCTTACAGAGGTAATCTTGTATCCAGCATCCAGGTACGTACTCCTCAGGCTAACTGGGGAGTGCTAGTGGCCCTATCCCAGCTGGCGCCGATCGGACGACATGTTGGGCAAGGTGGCATCCGAACGGCCAGCAGGCATTCCCGGCCCTTCCAAGGTTCCAGGACGGCGGCCCATCCGGGAACCTCTTCCAGCTCCTCGGTCACGGAATTACGCATAGCCCCGACAACGAGCATCACCCCAGTACAACGGCAACCGTAGTGCTCACGGCTGGGTCACGCGCTACGCTGTATCCGTTAAGCATCGCGGCAGCCAGCGACTATTCTAGCGCCCAACACGCACTACTGCGGTACGGATACGCAGTACACACACTCTCTCTCAGAGACAAGACGGTCCAACCTTGACGTCTGTTGCAGCAGGCTCTGCCTTACTCTTATTATCATGTTTTGCATAAGGTATGGCGCATTCTTTGCAAATTGCACTTTACCCTACCCGCTCACTAGACATGATTTGAAATGAATTGACATCGGCCGGGCCTTTGGGGACTTTCCCCCCCCCTCCCCCCATCGACTTAATCATCCCGTCCGCCGCGCCGCGCCAAAGAAAACTATATTTCGACGAGGGGGGAGTAGGAGGGGCGCGAGGGTTGTTCCGAAGAATAATCAGCCCTTTTAGACTTCACAACAAGAGATTCTAAGGGTCTTCGAGACGCCGATCCCTTGCGTGAAACCGAGCACCAGGTTTTGGCCCTCCCCTCCCCTCCCCCCTCGTCCTCGTCTTACCGCGGCGTCAAAATTCGCGAGGGGCAAGGCGGCGGCGTCCTGTCAACTATAGGGCCGCGGGTGTTGCTTTAAGTTACAGTTGCGGATGGCCGTGTGTACGCGAACCATCCGGACGGGAGCGACAAGCGCGAAGCGTGGTCGGATGTGTGTGTGTGATGTGATGCGATGGCATGGCACGTCTGGGACGAGATGAACCGAGCCAAGCTCCAACAGCCTTGCTTCGCCAAGTCATGCGAGGCTACTTCCAACGTCTAACCGTCTCAACACGCACTACACCACACTACGTGACTACACTAAGCGCAACGGTCAAGGCGACGCCGACGGCGAGAGCGAAGGGCTAGCGCGGCGAACTTGTCAACGACGACGACGTCGTGCGCGCGCGCGCGCCCGTCGTTGTCGTTCTCGTCTAACCAAACATCAAGACCCTCCCCCTTCCCCCGTCCCACTCCTGATTTTTCCCCCGTAAAACATCCTATCCCGCCCGCCCGCTTGCATCCCATTCCCCACGCCTCGTGATGCCTTTCTTCGTGAGATGAGCTTCTCGTCAAGAAAGTGGGCGCGTGGGCGAGCGCGGGCAGAAGAGTTGACTCGTGAGAAAGTTGCGGGCTGGCTGGGGGGGGGCGAACGGCGCCGACGCTCGCACTTCGCGATGAGACGGGGAAAAGGGACAACATGCGAGTGCGGGCCGGGACAACTCTCATCACGCTCGGAACAAGGAAGAAGGGGTTGAGTGGGTGGGTGGTTGGGAATGCGACGATGACGGGCTCTCCAAGGGAGGGAAAAAGTCTGGGCATTCAGAAGAAGCATTGGGCAGATTATCGATTGTCACCTATCCCACAACCCAGACACCAGACAGAGAGAGAGCAGAAAATGCTTGGCGTCGTGGAGCCCCGTTCCTGGACTACTTTCGCGTCGTGACGGGATCGTTGCGCGTATGGGTACCATGCAGCAGGTATTCCCGTCCGAGGTGCGGCGGTCTCGTCAAACGATCCAAACACGATTGAGATCATTCAATTTCCACGCTGGAGTTCCTGGGGCGGGCGAGCTGAATGAGGCATGGGCTCGAACCTTGGATGCGCGGCGACTCAGGTGCCTTGTCCGTTGTGACGGGACGGCAGAGACTGAGAGACCTCAGACCTGACCTCTTCACACTTCACACCCGGTCTGTCTAGCCCTGTCGGTATGGGTTGACATCCATTGTGTGTAAGGTAGGGAAGGTGTGCATTTGCATTTCCTCTTCTCGATGGGTCCCTCTTCTGTTTTCCCACAAGTGTCCTTTCGCGCTAGGCTCATCGGGTCCCTCGTCCCCCCCTCTCCACAATGGGGTGGGGTGGACGACAGTGGTGTTGAGTCGAGGCTCAGGTTGCAGCGCGGTGGAGAGAGAGAGAGAGATGGGTACTTTGTGCGGATACCCATCCCAGGGTTACTTGCAGCGAGCGAGCGGGATAGCTATTGCGGCCGGGGCAAGGCTTCTTCCTATGCTATCGCGAGAGGAACAGCGACGGGGTTTGTGGTGGTGTGGTATCCGTTTGACGGCATCCGAGGAGTCCTTGTTGGGGATTTGATTTTGATAGTGTTTGAAGATGGATGACAACACGGTTAGTTGCCTAGCGCCAGATTCCAGAAGAGCACCGGCCATTTCTCTCTCTTTCTTTCTCTCACCCTTCTGGGCTTGCTTTTTCCTGCGGGTATCTCATCGGCGGCGACGTGGGATGGCTAGTCTACGTAGTCTAGCTCTGTCCAGGTTCCAGTTTCCAGATCCCGGACCAACAGAGACTGGCTGCCGGCCGCCGGTATTAACAGACTCCACCAGTCGGGTTTGGCTTCACTGCCGGATCCTTTCTTTTTGTCTTGTTGTGTTGTTTTGGGCTCTGTTAGCTCCTTGCGTTCCCCGGCCGGCCTCATTTACTCTGCTTCTCGCCGAGTCTCGAAATTCTGGCGAGTTGCCGCGTCCTCGGGTTTCCGAATGTCTTCGGATATCAAGGTTTTGCTTTCGGGTTCCTGACATGAGAAAGAAAAAGCCACTCGGCGCCCCCTGCTGGTGTTGTATTCGTGTCACCCGTATGCGCCGTCGCCGTTGCTTCTTCGCGTCAAAGTGTGTATCTCCTGTTCCTGTGCCGCTCCTTGCAACGACCAAGCGAGAATGGACAAGACGGCCCCATGCGACGACGGGGTTTTCACACCGGTCGCGTCTCTGCCCAATGGCCTTACGGATACAAACGTGCTGCTGCCTTTGCCTGGTGGTTTTTCTTTTCCTAGGGGAACACCTTGGAAGAATGAACGAACCTGGGAAAAGGAAGTCTGCAAAGGGAACCTGGAAGGAAAGAAAAAAAAAGAGACACAGACGATGCCGTCTCCAAGTCCCCCAATTGGCCCTGCCCAATTTTACCTAGCGTCCCCTGGTCCCGTCTGGCCTGCTGCAGCGTGACGGTGCGTGCCTGTGCCTGGTGCCTTGTGCCTGGCCTGTTGTACCTGGCCTTACAGAGTACAGAGTACACCACCACCACCATCACCTCGTCGCGGGCGGGCGGGATGGCCAGCCAGCGGCCAGCGGCAGAATGAACCTCGACATTATGTGAGGGCGCAAGGTAATAGTTCGCTTAAGGATGAGCTGCGTTAGGGCGTCTTTCTTTTTAGACTCGTCGGCAGGCCCTTTCTCAGCCCTTTCGCAGAGCGGGTTCTTAGCACATCTTAACACCCCAACTATGCGTCGCAGTCGCCAGGCATGCTCCGGCAGAGCCAAGATGGTTGGCTGATCGGGTCATCCGCTTAACAGACTCAGCAGAGAGGCATGTAGTACTACATCAGAGTGTTGCCTTACTGCGTGCGGTAAAGATGCTTGGGTTTGATGCTCCAACAACCTTGCACAGTAGCAAGCCGCAACAAGCATCACTCGATGCATACTATTTCTAGGCATCATGGACAACTAACTACCGTACATACTTACTTGGTACTGACAACTGTTCAACAATACCTTACCTTAGTAAGGTAAGGTACATAGAATGATATCCCCCAAACATGCATCAAACCCATCCAGCCATCACCTGACAACGGGAACCTTAGTCAGTCAACTCCAGCTCTTGCTGACAAGGCTGACTTGAGACGACTAACGTCTGAAGACCACAGCCGTTCCTGTTTTACCGGGCCACACAATGGCACGACGGCATTCCCGTTCAGTCCATCTTCAACGCCACGCCCAACCGAGTCCAAACCTTGAACCCGCCGACCATCGATCGTCCGTCGTCCCTCGTCTGTCGTCCCTCGTCCCTTTGCTGCTGCGAGCTGTCGTTCATCCCCGAACCTGAACCCATGGCCCCTCCATCCACCCATCCATCCATCATCCGTCCCATCCCATCCGATCACATCGTGTGCATCCCCCATGTCCATCACACACACTCGCTCCATGGCAGCCATGCTCATCCCTCCTCGCCCCCATCCATGATCCCGCAATGCCCGCAGCTCGACGAGAGAGCATGCATCCAGCCCATGCCGAGCCCCAGCTTTTCGCCCATCGCCAGCGTTCGAAATAGCATCACCGGGCTAATTTTACATTCCCTCTGGGCCCCCATCTCAGCCCAGTCCAGCAACCCCTCACCTTGGCGGCGTCCAGGTCCCCATCCGTCATATCGGCGATGTCCATGGACCACCACCATCACCAACACCAACACCAACACAACACGCCCTTGCCATGCTATACCTGCCACTTGAACGGGAACCACGTGCCTGTTCGCCCAAAAAAAGCAAACCAACTTCAGATCAGACCCAATTCCACCATGACGTCCTTACCATTGACATCCTCGCCCGCGCCTCGGAAACCAGTCTCTGGCCTGCCTGTCAGTCTGACAGCGTTTGTTCTCGTCGCCCGTCCCCCTCCTCGGCTACCTGCCTATACACTATCACAGCCCCAAGACAAGAAGAAAGAGGTGTCATGCCAGACGACATATCGCCCGGGATGCCCACGCACAGCAAGTGTCAGAATCCGTGCGGCGCCCTCTGCCTAGGTGGTGAACATGTCCCTCTCCCCCTCCCTCCTCAGCCCTTTGAATGCGACCTGACAGATCGCAAAACTCGGGAGCGCTGCCAACGCTCTCACCCGCCCGCGCCCGCGCATCCATCCGCGTCCGTGAGGAGAGAATGCATGATATCCTGACCGAGTTGTACTCGATACCTGCCAGTTAAGGTTGCCCTTCCGGAGGAGGAGGAGGAGCAGGAGGAGGGGAGGTGGCATGCGTCTACGGCAACCGTTGAAGCGGGTGCTTGCATCCAGCCCGTTCATGCCTTCACTTCCGGTCAACGCCAAAAGTCCCATTTCGTGTCCTCTCTTGCCGTGTTCTTTGCTTTTTGGTCGCATCGCCCGTCGCGGGGCGGGTAGCAGTCAGCCTCCCCTCCTTGCCCCAAATCTCTCCCAACTTCGCCATCGCCAGGTTCACTCCCCGCAACGGGACAACAACTCGTCGCAAATTGTGCCATGAATGGATTCCCCTTCCCGTCGTCGCAAATCTCTGGGGGAACGGACGGAAGAGGCAGGCGTCGATCAGGTTCGCGCCCGTTAAACGCCTCTCAAACAACCACCGCTGCCACTGGAGAGAACAATGTACCCGCACCGCGTCTGGAACGATTCAGAGAGTCCTTGCTTCGCTATAGCTGTTCCTTTACTTCTTCCTTCCATTTTTTTTTTGATACTGCTACATGCGCGGCTGTGTTGTCTGGTCCCTCCTCCACCTATTGTAACAGACGTACGCGTCTCGCAGCCAGTCGGTGGTTCCTGCGTCGGCCCTCGCATCGTTCCCATCCATCGCAGCAGAGGGCGGGCCCCGCACCGTCGTGTTTCACGCCATGGAAAACCCGAAAGAGGAAAAACTGCGGCTCACCCTCGCCCTTCCACTTCCCTTCCCTTCCCTTTCCCCCTTGCCCAGGACCTAAGGCCACTGGTTCGGCATTTTCCTGCGTGCGAAATGTGCGAAGGGTTCATGATGGTCGGCGATCACTGGGCTGGGTGGTGCAGATTACAAACCGCAAGGGTGATTGATGTGTTGTTGTTCTTGTTGTTCCGGGGTGGAGTGGCATCATGACCTTTGATGTGCGAAGCCCATGAAGCTCGTGAGACGTGCGACCCGTAGCGGGATTGGTGGGTTTTTTTTTCTCTTGTCTGCGGCTTTTCCTCATGCTGTTGCTGCTTTTGACAAGGTTGGGTATACTACTATTTCCAATCCGCCGCCGCGTGAGGGAACATCTTTACTTGAGATGGTGATGGGGCCGCGTTCGTGGGAATATGGTACGTGTATCGTCGAACTCGGCCAACGTCTCGAAACCCAGAACGAGTCTCGGCAAGATACCGCGTCTAGAATAGAGAGCCGAGCGGGAAAAGAGAGTCTATCTGCCTAGTCTAGCCTTTCTTTCTCCAGTTGTTCCACTGCCGCGGCGGCTCTTACGATATCAAACAGGCATCGGCCGTCCTCGGGGTGGCTGTACACCAGCTCCAGAAACGCGGCACAGAGACGGCGGGATCCCGGCCTGCGGGCTTTGTCGATGTTGTTCTTCCTTTGCGTGTTATGCCCTTCTCTCTCCTCCACATGTGCCGTGTTCGGTTTCCCGTATCGCTGATGCGAAGCGGGCTCCGGTGTTCTGGTCGAACGAGCTGGGCCGCCCCCCGGCCGCGCGCGCGGGCTGCCTCGTCCGTTTCGTCTTCCCGCCGTCGCGGGTGTCCGATAGATTGGGGGCGTGTGTATGCCGTAGACACCGACGAGAAGAAAGTACTCGGGCGTGACTTCGCCAGAGACCATGTCCATCCCGTCTATCCTGTCTCCCTGTTCCCCGTGTCCCCGGCCGAAGGACCTGGACGTGGCGCGGAGCTCTTGTGTGTTTTGTGGGAATTGCTTTGCGGGCTGCCGAGGGCGGACTCCCGTGTTTGCCTTCCGGGGGTTGCAGTTTTTGGGCCTCCGGAGCTAGGAAGGCTCGGGTGTTTGGTATTTTTCCCGCGGGAGAATTGGGATTCGTGCCCGCTGTTGTCTGGCGATGAGGTCACACTTCTTGGGCGGGAGGAGACGGTGGACGGGGGAAAGGGAAGAAAGGGGTGGATGAGGGGATTCCGTAAGTGCTTGCGTGAGGGTTGTCGTGGAATGCTACCGTGAGCGGCACAATACAGGTTCTAGACCGGTCATGTTCGGATGGTATACTCTGGGCGCCTATGACGATCGCTTTGCTTCCCCTCGTTTGGCCCCTTGTTCAGTTGTGTTGGCCAGTAGGATGCGGTTGTTGCCCCCTGTGTATGTGATGGACCATCCGATGTTGAAGGTTGGCGGTCGTTGGTCGTTTCGATGATGGTGTGCTCGAGGTACAGAGACTGAGATGATCGAGATGGATTCGGGCGCCTGATGTTATTGTCGTCTATCGGGTTGAGGTGGATGATTGGAAGTCTCCGCGACAGCCGGTGGTCTCCTTTGAGGCTTGCCGGGTGTTTGATGTAGCTGCTTTCTGTGAGATGATATGCACATACGGGTAGTTAGTGATTACTCGCAATCGTCTCTGAGAACGGCAGGTGCCAAAAAGAGAGCTTCTAGATTGAATGAATTGTTTCTTAATAATCAAATGGGGAAATAGGTCGTGTAGTTGAAGATGTGAAAGCTATATTGAATGTCAAGAAGTATCACACGTCCAAAACCAAGCTATTCTGTCTTTCTGGAGTAACGGAGAAGCATTTTGTTCAAAAGCAAAGGCTCTGTTTTCTCCTTCCACTTGCGAATATTCCAGTCTCTCTCGGTGGGTTCCGTGTACGTGGTGACCATCATTTTGTCCAACATGCCCGTGAGCGCCTTTCTTGGGCTCTCCAGAGACCAAAATCCCACATCTAATATATGAAAGTATGAAGGAAGAAACAGAGCCTTTGAAATTCTGCCTGCCACGCGGTTCTGTTGCGAACCACGTGTTTCTCCAGACTCACTGAGACGTGATCCTCGACAACGGTCGACGAGCCCGTCAGATACAGAGACATAGCAATGAAGCCCACATGAATACCACGGATAAACCTGTTTAAGGAGTTTCTATCTCTTTCTTGTTTTGTAACCCAGTTGATGGTTTTGAGCGAAGGTGCTTGTATTTATAAATTTGGGTTGTTTCGTCTATATGTTGATTCTATTTACAATACCAAGAGACACTATAGCGTACTACCCACGTCAAAAACGTCGAAATGTTCTAGACGAAGCCAAGAAAATCACTGGGAGTACCAACGCACAGTTTGCTTGTAGGAACAGCCAGTAATCGAGATCAGCAAGGCCCATAGTGACAAGGTCGCTAGGTTGACCTGTGATGCTTGGCCATTTTCATCGTCGTGATAGTGTACGTGATGTTGAGCTGTCACACCACACGAACCTTGAATAAAGTCATTGAGAATTTGCACCAAAGAGGCTGCTTGTGTTCCCCTTTTGATAGAGTCTCCAGGTCGTCTTCTTCCGTCAGGTTTGTGATTCCAAAAGTCAGACTTCCGCCCGTGGTTTTCGGCGAGCCACCCTCATAGCCCCTGAGACTTCTTTGGATAGCTTCGCCACGTGCAGCTCAGATAGATGAGCTTACCCATAGTAACAAGGCTTAGGTGAAGGATACGCGCTAGGCGAAGTTGAGTCGGGTCGACTGATGATGTATTAACTTGACACTACTTCGCCAACCTACCCGTCGTCCACCTCACCACACTCAAGCTAACGTTTGACAGGCAGGGGCGACGAATGACATCTAGAAGCCGCGTCTCTTGTCAAACCCTCTCCGTAAGGATATAGCTTGTGCCTTCTTGCCTCCTCACGTCGTGGCACGCGGCCATCGCACGGGAGTTTCGCCCCTTTCGGCCCCCATTCTACCAGAAACGACACATCGAAACACGCTCGACGAAGGCTACTCCACGGTCCATGACCTTCAAACACCCTAGATGAACGTCTGAGCCGGCCCTGATGATCTTCAGGGAACTCCCGCAGGCGTTTCTGTCGGCCTGGGTCTCCCTCAGCACTTTGCCCCTAAGAGCTGCTTCCTACCATGACCTGGAAAAGGGGGGGAGGGGGTCCAGAAAACATGGAAAAGAGTTTCCGAATTTGGGATGAGTTTGCCACGATGATCTTCAGGGCCGGTCCCGTTCGACATGTCGCCGGTCTGGGTCGTCCAATTGTGTCTAAGCCCCCTGGACGCCGCCGCCGGTGGCTGTTGGTTGATAGAAACACGCCAGACGATGAAACTGAATATGCAGGTCGAGCTTGAGGATCCAGACGACGGCAAGGGGTGTCGAGCTATGTTGCTTGTCGCTGACAGCTTGACACGTCTCTTGTAGAATGCTTGCGCGTTGAAGCTTGCGCCGGAAAGCGTCGCCACTCAGGAGGTCGAACGTTGCTTCGCGGGGCACGACGACTTCGCCTGTGGGATGAGATTGTGTTAATTCGCTGCAATGGCATGACACACTGTTAAGGTGAGAAGGGGTGTAGAGGAAGGAGAATCATTATTTCCAATGACTCCCACAGCTGTAGACCCCTATTTGCTTGATAATCGTATCTCGAAGCAGAGAAGCTCCTGAATTGGCAATGAAGAACTCGCGGGGCTTTTGTCAGATAGTCACACTCTGGAAGCACAAAATAGCTACGATAACAAGTCAATTGCGATAAACAATGTACAGGACAGTCTCCTAGCTTTACTTCACATGAAGCCGATATACTCCAGTTACCTACACCATAAGAGACCAACTTTTGGTGCCAAAGTCTAATAGTCGTAGAAACCCTTTCCGCTCTTCTTGCCAAGCCAGCCGGCATCGACCATCTTGCGCAGGAGAACGCTTGGTCGATACTTGGAGTCGCCAGTCTCCTCGTACAGCACCTTCATGATGGCGAGGCAGGTGTCCAGGCCGATGAAGTCAGCAAGCTGGAGGGGTCCCATCGGCACGTTGGTTCCGTTCTTCATGATGGCGTCGATCGAATCTCTGTCGCCGACGTTGGTCTCCAAGCAGATGACTGCCTCGTTGATGTAAGGCATCAGAATACGGTTGGCGAGGAAACCAGGGGAGTCGGCAGAGACGGAGGTGACCTTGCCCATGGCCTTGCAGAAAGCGACGGCCTTGTCCAGAGTCTCCTGGCTCGTCTGCAGGCCGCTGATGATCTCGACGCCCTTCTGGATCGGGACGGGGTTCATGAAGTGAGTAGAGACGACGCGGGAGCTGGCGGAGGTGTCCGTGGGGTCCTTCGTGGTAGAGGCTGCGATGCGGGTAATGGAAATAGAGGAGGTGTTGGTGGCCAGAATGGCATGCTTGGGGCAGACCTCGGCCAGCTTGGAGAAGATCTCAAACTTGAGGTTGGGGATCTCCGGAACGGCCTCAATGACAAAGTCTACGTCTGAAAGATGGTCGATGGATGAGGCCGGGGAAAGCAGAGAGCGCGCTTGGTCAGCTTGTTCCTGAGTAATTCTAGATTTGGACACGTCCTTGGCAAGGAGCTTCTCTGCCGGCCAGTCAGCCATTAGTTTATGTGATTGGTGATGCTGCGGACTCACCGGCAAATGCCAGACCCTTATCAAGGGCTGACTTGTTTGCATCTACGAGAGTGACAGGGACTTGAGCTTTTTGTGCGGCCACCAGAGCAATGCCCAGACCCTGAGTGAAGCCCGTTAGTAGCTTGATCGTGAGTTTCACATGTCAACTGGGACCCTCATACCATCTGCCCAGCACCAATAACACCCAATCTTTTGACTCCTCCCGTCGCAGAAGCCACTCTAGGAGTTGAGCTGAAAGCCCGAGTCTGGCCCGGCAGCTTGGCTGCGAACCGTACGCGAGCAATTGCAGTCGCCATGGTTATTGAGATGGGGAAGACGCCAGAGGACAGGGATCAGTGGGGTTGAGGAGTCGACAAGAACAGGTCGGCTGAAGACGACTGATGGCCAATCTGTCAACAAAACTTGGTTGTAAGAGTCGGCTTGTAAATTGACCTTTCAGAAGCCAATGTTTGTTTTGATAGTTGAGAAGAAGCAGCGGTCGGACATCTGAGAGTACGTTGATGATGATCCAGGACGATGTAGCTCAAGGCCCTCGGCTAACCTCGGCCTCGGTCATTGGCGCTAAGGCAAGGTACGCCTCAGCCACGACTATCTTATCTAATCTTATCAAGACACTAGCCACGACAAACGTCGGGCTAGCTTGAGTGGTCTGCCAAATTGGAACGCGCTTTCTACGCGTCGAGCGCGTCTTGGTGTTGGATCTCTTTAGCTCTACACTCGCTATCGGCCTGGCGTTGCGCATGGGTTCAACATCACAACCACGGTCAATTCTGCACCCATCGTGAGCTCTCCGACTCCAGCAAGATGGAGATGCCAGACGGGACGAACGATGTCGTCCATCCCGAAGTTCGGGCACACATCAACAGTCTCGTTTCTGCTGTAAGTGGAAAAGCCGTCCACTTGCTCGATCAGCCGCTGACGGTGTGATAGCTTGGTGGAACTGGTTCCTCCGAAGATGGATCATACAGACTCGGCGACGACGCCACCGAAGTTCTCCGCGACCTCAAGAAATGGATTCGCTTTTACGACGAGAAGACGAACCGCATGGATGTCGCCCGCTGCATCTCGGAAGCAAACCTCGTCGAGGGCGATCTCCTCCCCATTCTCGCGGGGTGGCCCGAGAGTGCCACCGACAACAAATTCAGGGCGCGAATCGCACTTGCATGTATCGAGATGCTGGTGCCCATTACCTGGCCCTTGGAAAAAGACCCCGAGCGAATGACCAACAACCACCACCGGCACATGCCTGTCCTCGAACTCGCCCAATTAGGTTACAAGCGGGCAATCATCAACTACGATGCAGCCCAGATCCTTCATACCGCAGTCCGCGTCGCTCTACCAGCAATGGCCACACCGATCGGCGACCGTACACCCCGCGACCAAGGCATCATCAAGCTTGCCCTTTTCTTTCTGCGCAATATCGCCATGATTGCCCCATCGCCAGGCGTCAAGTTCGACGGCGACGAGACCATGATATCCCGTTCCACGACGATCGATGCATTCTCCTTCCAGGACATCTTCATGGTGCTTCTGATGATTGCATCAAATATGGGGGAGGACTTCAGGACCGAGGATGTCACCGTGATGGAAATCATCTTCCACTTGGTCAAGCAGGTTGACGTCAAGAAGCTGTTTATGGACGAACAGCAATTGAATAAGACCAAGGCCAAGGAGCTGTCAATGATGATGAGCAAGGAGAAGACCATGCGCAACTCATACAACAAGGCGCCGACACGTCACAATCGATTTGGCACCATGGTTTGGATGCAGCGCGAAGACGGAAAGGTGTCGACCCTCACTGGACAAGACGCGCTCGCCGATGCTGCGACTCGGCAGAAGAAGCTCGACGAGTCGAAGACATTCCGACCGGCGCGCAGGTCGAAGAAGGAGGAGACCGAATCCAAAGACCTCGGCGCCCCTGTAAAGCTTAACGCGAGAGCCAGCAAGCAGCTCCGGACTTTCGTCGAAGACTTCCTCGATGCAGGCTTCAACCCCCTCTTCGAGCATGTCCGCAAGTCTCTGGAACGAGAGGCGTCACATGTCCTCGGCTATCATCGGCGACAGTTCTTTTACCTCGTTGCGTGGTTCCTGGAGGCTGAAAGGGCTCGCAGGAAATCAAAACGTGACGCAAAGAAGCCGAATGCTCCAGATGAGGTTAGCAGTTTCAACCTTGTCGCCGGAGTGCTGCACCAGGAAATGTTCATTATCCTGATTAAGACAATGCACGACTCCTGGGAACACAAGGAATGGCCGACATTGACGGCCGCGTTCCGATGCTTCACTCAAATTCTTCTCACGGTCCAGGAAATGTCCGAATCTGGAAACGAAGATGACGAAGAGATTGCCGAGAACATTCTTAGCCGTCTCTTCTACGAAGACTCTACACATGACTTGATCGCCAACGTCGTCAGACAGTACAAGGACCAGGGCTTCGAATATCTCGATTCTGCCACAGAACTCACCCATCACTTCTTGCGCATCCTAGAGGCGTACTCGAAGCAGAATGTGGATATGCAGGTCCGATCCCGTAAGCGTACAAGGAAGAAGAAGAAAGCGGCTGAGGATGCTGCCGGCGTGGAAAATGCGGTCGATGAGGGAGATGAATCGGCCAATGACGAAGCCAATGCGGAGCGCGAATCAAAGGAGCGCAAATTCGACTTCCATCGATTCACTTCAAGATTCACGCCTCAGGGGGTTGTCGACACATTCGTTGCCTTCACGAAGTACTACAGAGATCTCGATGATGCTCAGCTGAAGCGTGCTCATCGCTACTTCTACCGTCTCGCGTTCAAACAAGAAATGAGCGTCATGTTGTTCCGCGTTGACATCATCCATCTCTTCCATGGCATGATCAAGGGTCCGGAACCTCTCAGCAAGAGTTCCGGAATGTACAAGGAGTGGGAAGAACTCTCTAAACAGATCATTAGAAAGTGCATCAAGAAAATCGGTGAGCGTCCAGAGCTCATCATTGAGATGCTCTTCTCCAAGATCAACAGCACGGCTCACTACCTCGAGTTCGGCTACGAGAAGCAGACGATCTCCTTGTCACATGCGAAACCTGCCGCAGAACTCGAATTCAAGTACACGGAGGACAGAGAGCAACAGATTGCTATTGTGGTTGGCGTCCTTCTTGACAAGAACCAAGCGGACCACATCGCTTGGGTCAAGAAGACGCTCGAGAAAGTGGAGAGCGAACGCCGTGCTTGGGCAGCAGCAAACGAGATCATACCTTCCGTTGAAGGCACTGACGTGCTGCCTGAGGGTGGAGCATCCAACGACCAGGCCCTGCCTGATGTCTTCAGTAAGTTAAATGTCTTTCCAGCACCGCCCGTCAACTTGCTAACATTCCTCAGCTGTTCGTTCGGATGACGACTCCCGCAAGACGGCAATGTTCAAGAACTCCCACTTGCGCCTTCTCATGAAGCTCGTTGGTATGGAAAGGCTTGCTCCAATGCTTGACGAGACATCACAGTCTCTTTGGGTTCTCCCCCCTCATGTGACTGCGGACCATTTGCGTGAGAGCCTTGACTTCATCAATAAGGCTGAATTCAGCCCGCCAACCTTTGACGATGGTCGTTCTGCCGAAGATCAGCTTAGGCGCAAGAAGGCGCCCCGGAAACGCGTGGAGTACGATGATGACGATGACGACGACATCTTCGATGACGGCCCGCTGTTCGACCCACTTGGGCCGACAGTTCACAAAGCAATCGATGCGCCTGCCAAGAAGACGAAGAAGAGACGCCGCAGAAAGGCAAGCGAGGACGAGGAGGCGCCCAACGATTCAGAACTGGAAGAGAAGGCCAGGAAACGCCGGGACCGTGAGAGAGAGAAGATGAGGAAGATCAAGAGTGAAGCCTACGTGCACGCCAGCGATGACGAAACAGACGAGGAGTACGACCGCGAGTTTTTCGCACGGGAAGAGGCTCAGCGGTCCCGCGTAGCCAAGGATGTGGAAAAGGTGGTCGCAGAGGTTTCCCAGACCACGAAGCGGGCAGCTGCGATCCGACTGGACGACAGTGATGACAACGATGACGATGTCCTGGCCATCACAAGAGACACACCACAGCCAACTAGACCCAGTGCTGACGTAGACATGGACGATGGAAGCGGCGCGGAAGATAACCATACTCCGCTGACGTCGAGTCAGGGTTCGTCGCAAAGTAAGAACGGAAGAAAACGGAGAAAGTTGTCACTAGAGGCTTATGCCACGGTAGAGGCTGGTAAGGAAAAGGGGGCGGACGCTGACACTGAAGACGACGATGTCCCGGCGGCTGCGGCGAGGTCGAGGAAACGCACCAGGGGGGGCTTTGTAATGGATAGCAGTGACGAGGAATAAGCTGGCTGGATTTGGGCGTTTGGATTGTCGGGTCTTGGGATTGGAAAGACCTAGATGCATAGCGTTGGCGGTATAATGTTGACAACACGATTTACGGTTTAATTCATGTCGTATCCGACTGCGGATTCATGTAGGTAGCGACCCTTGAGTGTGATGTAGATATCGAAAATCGAATGCCATACACCTCGCGTTGTAGTGCAAGAGGTTCCCTCGACCGTCTTTGTGATTCTGCGCCTGACAGCCAATCCCAAAGAGTAGAGGAACATGGAGTATGTCACATCCAAGGTGGTCTAGGAAAGGATACGCCTAGGTTGAGTGCAATGCCTCGTGTATTGTGGCTCGAGACTAGGTGAGCCGGGCTGCGAAATCCAGTGATGCTTTGCATGGCGCCAATCCTCCCAGAACCACAACCCATCTCGCCCTGTGCAACACCTTGCTATGGTTATTGGCGCGTTTATAGTCGAAAGCTCCGGTTTTCGTGGTGTCAAGGACGATCTCGGGTCGCCGTCGGTGTGTGAGAGTCGTTGGAGTTGCCACCACCATCGGCGTTGGAAGGATTGCTTTCCAATGAGGCTGGGGACTTGGTTTTTGCTCGTTCTCGTGAGCTGCCTACGATGAAAGACTGAGGGCGACTTCTTTCCTCCTGGGGAGTTCTGAACGATGGAGGTAAAGTCCTGGTCAGCTGTATGTGGCATCAGAGACTGCACGGCGGTGAATGCTATCACTCACTCAGCTTTTTTCCCAAAGGGAAGGCACATTTCGTCGATTTGTTATCGAGCCCCTGAGTTGCTTTCCGCGATGGCTGCGTTTCTCGTAGCAGCAATTTGACAGTTCTGCCGCCAAACTTCAGATTCGTGCTTTCGCACGGAAAATAGAGCCACAAGGTTGATAATACGGCGAGCGGGCAAGTTTTGGTAAATCGGCGCCTTAATTTATCACATCCACGAAGAGCTGTGCTTTCCGTGACCGAGCCCTAAACAAGCAGGGGATTTCTGATAAAAGCAAGGCTGCAAGAGCCATCATCCCTCACGCTCGGCGGCCCGTTTTGCACAGCAGTCCCAGCGCGTCGAGGAGGCTCTGCTGTACCATGGGAGATACTTGTGAGCCGGGGTCCTGGTCGAGCAGTGGCAGTGAGCGTATCCTAGAAGGTCTACGTGCAGCTCCTTCGCAAGTTAGCGACTGGGTATGGGCGGCCGAGGAATTATGGGAATTATGCATTTCTGCAGGCCAACATTGGTTTTCCCGCCCGGCATTGGAGATGGGAAGCTCCTCGGAACCCCCAGTCCCTGATTCCCCGGGAGGGGTTGGTGCCAGGGGACCTAGTGGCGAGTGAACTGTCCACGCTCTTGGTTGCGGGAGTCACACCAAGATCATCGCGTCTTGTCTGCCTTACAAGATGCTGATGAAACCTCTCGCTTCAGCGCGTCAGGGGAGGACGGAAGCGGACCGCACGCGGTACGCGTCGGGACCGGGGCAAGCGATCCTTGATAAGGGGAGCGGTTCTCCCTGTCCTTTTCATCGGCGAGCCGAGCCTATTTCATCCCGCCATACCGCCCGCTCGCCTCACCGGTGAAATTGAGTCTCGACTCTCGATCTTGCGGCCTCCACCGCCGTGCAGCTGGCCGAAGGCAGCGCCCCCTGATGCTATCTCTGATGCAGCCTTTGCTCGAGCGAATGTTGCCGGTACAAGCAGTTTGTGAGCTGCTGAGCCCCGGCGCAACGCTGCCAGCGCAGCAGAGTGCCGGGGTTGGGTGCTTGACCCCTGTCCGCCTGCGGTAACTCTTTCTCCTTCAGCAATGCTTTTTCCATTGTTGGAATGGCAACTTCTTTCGCTACTCACCGAGACAGTGAAGGGATTCCTGCAACATCTCTTGCGACTCGAAGTCGAGTCTCTCGTGCGAATTTCGTGGGTGTAAAGACGCGGCCGAACCAGCCCAAGGTGCTGATCCGTGGGTGCGTGGGTGCATGGATGCTGCAGACAGAACCAACAGCATGCCCTTGAACCCCCAAAACCAGCGAAGCCAGGCCACAGGTCAATCATGCCAGCGGTGCATCCGAGTCCATGGTGTTTCCAGGCTCATATTTGCGCTTGCAAATATTCTCTTCTTGCCCGCAGTCCCGTACTCTCTGAGTGCCATGGACGCTTGTCAAGCGACACTCTGAGTAGAGAGATAGATCATCGTGGATGACATTGAATGTCGTCGACTTGCTTTGCCCCGACCGGTTGACGCAGTAACGGACCAATCGCAAATGTTTCTGCCAGAAGCCGTTTTCGAATCAAGCATTCGTACCGAAGCCAAGTGGACTTGCAAACTGATCAAGAAATGAAGGCGGAGAGGAGGAATCGATCAAGAGTCGACCATAAAAAGGCTCGAAGTCAGCCTTTGGACCAGCTGTCGTCGGAATTCGGGGGATGCCGTTGTCTTATGTACGGGCGAAGCCGGCATGTGAGACCGGGTTTGTGTGGAGAGAAGGACCGAATTGCCAGGCGAGGGACTGGGGTTATCAAACTAAAAGCGGCTCGGGACGCGAGGACCGCAGATTCTATCGGGGGTGCCGGTTACAGCAGGTCACTGCGTCTGATGGAAATAGCCTTGAAGATGGGGCTTGCATAAGGGACCCGACCCCATCATCACCTGCCTGACCGGAGGAACTGTGTAACGTTCCTGTTGGGCATGAAGGTGTCGGGTGTGTGATGGCTTCTAGGTGTCATTGGCAGATGAATGCAAAGAAATGGATACCCTTACCCCCTTTCCCCCTCCTTTCGACTTAGACTCCAGCTTATTTTCTGCGCTCTTCGCGGACTTTATACCGCATGCATACCAGCTATCGAGCTGCCACTCACCCCCTTTTGTGCTCTCAGGACCAGCAGATGCTACCTCTCGCATCAGGCGCAAAGATTTGCTGGATGGGATTGGGCTTCCGCAGCTTTGCTCTTCCTTCTTCTTGTCAGTACTCTTGGACGCTCTTCCCTTCGCCCCCGAGGAGCAGTTATAAGGAGAACGTCCATATTTCTCCTTCCTGTTCATTAGATCAGACCGAGCATGTTGCCAGCGGTGTTCTTACTTGCATGCTCAAGTGGCCCCTTCCGGCTGAACGACGCAAATGCTTCCAACTGCGTTGGAGCAGACCATCGGGAACCTAAGTTTACCATCGAGCAGGCTAGGCCAGCTGGGAATTGGGCCTTTCGCCTACAGATGACAGTCTTATAGATGGCGCCTAAGACAACCTCGATCTTCAACAAGAGACCGGTGTGTTGGACGCGCTTCACACAAGCGCCGGCCTTGAACCGGTCAGAATGCTGCCCTATGCGCTGGAGATCCCGTGCATGATGGGCACCACGAAGCCTGCAGGAGGGCTGCGGACAGATGAGCGGCGCCTGCAAGATGACTCGCAGCCTCCAGTGCCCTACCATCTTTACCGCCATTCTTCCGGTCTCCAGCTTTGCCTCCATCCCCGTATCCACCGGCAATGAACAGTAGGTCCCTTTCATTCTGACATTCACCAAAGTCTCCCGCTAAAGACTCTCGACATTCACCGGTAACTATCATCCAGCTTGAGCCACTCCTCTCGTGCTGCCAGTAAACGAATTGAGGCATCATCGGTGTTCTGAAGATCACCCTTTATGGGTAACGCGACTGCGGAAACCAGGCAGCCAGTCAGGAGAAGAAGCTATCACACCATCACAGACCGCCGCGGTCCATTTTCTATTCTCGAGCTGTCAATGGGCTGCTTAAGGTTCAGAGTTGGGCGGCGCAAGATACTTGACTATCCGCTTACATTTCTTCGCCCTACACCCTCGTATGTTCTCTTTGGGGTCCAAAGACCAACATTTTGTCTCTCTTGACGAGAGCCTCGCCATGTCCACAGTCCGAACATATCTTGGTCGGCTTCGCTGCACCAAGGCCGCTTCCTGTAACACAGAACCCTTTTCATACCTTCCTTTGGATCTGCAGCACCATTTTATTCCATAACATTCCATTTCCAAAGTAAAAATGTCCGGTCCGAATATGATGAACCTTGAAGCTGGTTTGAACAATCGCAGCGAGCCATCATCGGCAATGCCTCCCAACAGACCGAATAGGGGCGGACCGAGTATAGTTGGCAGCAATGTACCCGGATTTTTCAACTCCCAGAGCCCTTCCCAATCTGTCACTCGTACGAGTCCTAGGTGCTCCTCACACATCAGCGGAGTTCTGACCATTCCAGATCCAAATCAGCAGACCCCTAGCGGTGTACCCGCCAAAATCTATCGTCATAATGGTAAGTCAGCCCGTCAACGAGTCTCGCGGTATTGTCACCGGCCGATTTAACGTGTTGAAAGTCGAACTCTATCCAGAGGGCTGGGCGCGCCTTGCCGCCGAACAGGATGAATCAGTCAACATAGCGATCCACCGCAAATTCAGCTACCTCGGAAATCGCTGCCTCCTGTACTATGAGCAGAAGATCACTCGCATGGAAGACCAACTTTTCGAGCTGGACTGGCAAATAGCCAATGGAGAGGGTGCACAGAGGCAGTCAGGCCAAACCGCCGTACACTCGGACGAAGGGCCTGACCCTCGGAATCAGAAGATCGAAGCAATATTCGAGAATCTTGCGCGCTACCGTAAGCTTACTTGATACGACTTCTCTGATGATTCTACTTTTACTAACAAAAGTAGAACAGGCATTGCTCAACGAGAAGGCCATCGCAGCGCTCTACGAGGTCGGCGACGCGGAACACAAGCTCAGGTACGACAAAGTTCGAAACGATGGCTATCTTGGTCAAGATGAAATGAAATACCTGTGCTATGTAGACGACTTCATCAGCACTCGACCCGATAAGCTGCGGCTCGCATTCGAGAGCCTGTTTTACAAGTTTCCGGACTCTTCCTTCACCGTCAGTAATAAACATCCATCACTGCTCTAATCCCATGCAGCGAGAAAACTGCTGTTCGGAATCCCTTGGTCTGACCGATTACAGAACATGCTGCAAGACAGGAGTGCGAGGAGTGAAAAGAACGCCAAGAGCCTATACTACACCGCCGTGGTATTCCTCTTCCGTGCTGTGCTCATCTGGTTTTGCGCGATTCTCCTGCTGCTTCCAGTGGCGCTACTAGGCTTTCTTCCAAACCTGAGTATTCAAACTGCGGCCGGAATCGTCCTCGCATTCTCCGGCCTCGTTGCTATTGTGTTGGTGTGGTTGGAGAACATCCAGACTGAGACAATTCTGCTTGGTCTTTCAGCCTACCTTGCCGTTCTCGTTGCATTCTTGACCAGCAAGGCGAGCACCTGATTTCAGGAATCGAACACTACCATCAAACGTCATGCGGCAGAATCATAGGAATCATAGATTATAAAGTCTAAGAGGCCGGTGCTTTTGTAGTAAAGAGACAGTATTATGATCCAGATACTAGTACTTTTTGTATATATTTTGTTTATAAACAAATGTCTATGTCAAAAGTACTTTTAACACCCTTCAGTCTCAGTATAGGTAGATTTAATTCCAACTTGAAGCTCCTCTCTAGGGTTGACCTACTTTACATAAATGGCTATCCCCTATTTTCACAGTATTCAAAATCACATCTCTGAATAATTGATTCCTTCAAGTCCATTTGATTTTCCTTTTGTTTCTTCACGAGTAGTTCCGGAAAATGTTGAATAAGATACCACAACGAAGATGAATAACGACACAGCCTGGCAATTTTGTTTCTAAACTCACCCAAAATCAGACGCACCCATCGAGTGCACATCCAGCCCATCGCCTCCGCTGAATCCGCCCTAGCACCTGGACCAACATGCACCCTCGTCCGGCCAACCAGGTACGGCCGCAAACTGTGGCACAGCACTACTGGTTCGCTCAATCAAGCTTGCTACCCGGCTCTGCAGGCCGACTGGAACCCAGCTTCAGTCGTCACCTGCGTCCCAACTCAGTCCCGCAGGTTACCTCCCCTGAAGGCAGGCTAAAACCGCAAAGAGAACGGCAATGTAGGCACAGGTTCCTACGAATATGACCGGCCGTGTGGTCCCTTGGTGACCAGCCATCATAGCTATGAACACGACGGTGGACCCAGTCACGAGGCATGCAGCACCCAACCTGCTCATGCCTGGAAACATGTAAAGGAACAGGATCGGCAGCAGTAGAACGGACGCGTAGGTCAATGAAACAATGACTTTGATGAACATCTTCATCCGTCCCGTCATTATAGGAGACGCAGACCTCTGCTTCTCCGTTCCGGTATCCTTGAAGAGGAACTGCGAACGCACAGGAAAAGTCAGTAAAGCCTGTGTTGATAGACTCCGCTGTCCTCGGAAGCTCACCAGCAGAAGCCACTTGGGCAGGAGGTGCATCCACCCCGTGATAGCCGGCCACAGCGGATCCGTTGCTGTGCTGATGAAATCTTCGGGGTAACGAAGGTACTCCATTTCTTCCTCGTTCAGGTAACCATCATCTTCAATCTTGTAATATCGATTCCAGAACTCGGGCTCCTGTACTTCGTGGAGTGACCCCAGGGCCTTCTCGTTGGACACCATCTGGTCTATACTTCTGTCAGTTAAGACGGCCTTGAAAGGTGTGTAGCTATGATGCGTCTTACAGTAGCTGTTCAGAAGCGGGCAAATCTCCTGCAGGACTTGGGATATCTTCTGCGGCAGCCTGTCGTCTTGTTCCTCGCTACCGATTGAGGCTTCATTGCCAAGGACTTGCTCAGTGTCTGTTGCGTCGTCTGTATCTCTGGCGTTCTCTGTAGCCTCTGCGGAACGGCCTGGTGCTCTGGTAGCAGCCATTCGAAGGTCTAACTCAAGAAGCTTCTTGGCCAGTGCCGAGAGCCTGTGTTGGTAATCTAGTAGACAGCGTTGTAGGAGATTGCCGAACTTTCGGTGGAGCGCAGTGCCCTCGAATGCCTCTTGCTCGGCGGCTTGGCGCGATAGACCTTCGGGGTACCGGTTGACTTGATACGTGTTAGAATTCTATTAGAGAGGACTCTCCTGACACTCATTCTTACTCTGGTGTCTATAGACGTGGTCTACAGAGGTGCCATTCGTAGGGGTTTCCGGGTCCGTCGCTTGCTGTGTCATTTAGGTATCCCCGCGTCAGGGGCAGTAGGAAACGCACGTTGTGAAGTAGCAGTGGGCCGTGGATAAAAGCCCAATTTGCGAAGAATGCAGCTAACGTTCAGGTACTTGAGAGGGGTGGGCGTCGTCGCAGGTATGCTGCGCTCACCGTGTGCGGCTTCGAGATCAGTAGAAGGCGGAGTCGTCATGGCAGAAAGGGAGTTAAGGTGTCTGTCTCTTCGTATGAATCCTCATCAAAAACGGATGACTGAGGTCTTGGTTTTATAGAAGGCGACTGAGCGTGTCGAAACCGGCATGACCGTATAGAGCGTGGGCGAAGACCAGATGCTGCAGCCTTGCCAAACGTTGGCAGCAAGATGGCGATGCTGATCGACTGCCCCCCTTTTTGGACCCCATATGATAAGATGGTGTAGGGAGAGAGGTCATAACGGGTGAAGGTAGACCTTGGGCGCTCTGAGATGATGAGCTGTCTGCCTTCTCTCGGGACACTTGGGTGAAGATGTCCTGTTGCGGTGAGCGATGGTGTGCTGGACTGGTGACCGATTCGTCGCCTTCTCGATGCTTTCGGGCGTAAAGAAGACGCAAGAGAAGCATTGCATGTTCACATGATGTTGAAGAAGGTTTGAATGTGCTGTTATTGTGATGGCAGAGTTTCCGACATTGGAGAAGGACGCTCACGGATCGAATAGGTCGAGACGGCCAGTCGGTGTGCACGAATTGGTACCAAGCATGTAGCCAGCAGCGGCGATAACGATCTCCAAGAAGAGGCAGTCTGTGAATCGCAGACTCTCACCGCTCTGTTCGCTCTGCAGACACCAATCTTCTCAGCCTCTATCGGGCCGCAAGGTGGTGGGACGATGCCCTATCAGCTCGGGTGGCTATGAAGAAGCACCCCATGAAGGATCGGCCCGGTATCCTGGGGAAGAAGTGAAGAACAGCTGGTCTAAGGAAGACTGAGGACAGCCATTGTCATTGGCGAGATCGGTTGGGTTGACACGACCCAAGGTATAGGGAGGCATTTGGGGTAGGGGGAAGTGCCCGTTCTCGTAGCTCTGCCAGTACCGCGGGGGACAACGCTGCACTTCGCTGTGATGACACAACAGCGACTACAAGCTTTTCAAGATCTATGAGGGGCGATTTTGGATAATATAAGGTTGAAGGTCAAGATTCTCGCAAGAAATGGAATTGACAAGGGGGACCCAGAGGGATGTATTGTTGGAAGAACCAGTCCGAACCGATCCACTGAGCCGGCCCCGCCATCAGATGTATCGCACATGGTCCGTATCTTCGCCAGATCCCCTACTTGCAGGACCTTTAACAAACAACAGCCGAGAAGGGTTAGTCTTTGTCCCATGCTGTACAACCAACACGCGATTCAGGGGATCTGTCTGCCGCCCTATTACGTGCTGAAATACCGCAAAGAGATGCTCACAAAAGAAAAACCTGATATTCTCAGATGTAGACTGCCGATTCGGACCAAAGGGATGCGTTTGGTCTGCCTCTCATTCGGTTTGGCAGGTTTCTGCCCATTCTCCGCATGACGCGGCCATCCATCGCACTCTGGACCCCCAGGGGGGGCAAGATATGGGCACTGCAAGTGGTGACGACCCATGCCATGCCAGACGCTCTCTAATACGCGCGCTTAGGCCGCGAGCCAACAAGAAAGCTCGTGTTCCAAGTGACAATGCAACCATGATATCAGAAAAACCGGGTACACCAACTCGACATGAGCAAACACGTGGATGCCTACGGCCGGAAAATGCTTAACTCAGACGAAGCCGTCCACCGGAAAAGCATGTGCAACGTTGGGCGTTCCTATTTATGGCCTAGTCGCCCACGGATTTGGCACTGGTTGGTCAATTCAGCTCTTGTCTCTGGGGTTCGCGCAGGCTCGGATCGAGTGGCCCCTGAAGATGCGAGGCGGCTTGCGCGCCGTCCCTTGACTACCTACATCAATCAGCCTTATGAGCGGTCACCTGATGGCAACGACATGTGTCTTTCCTTCTGTACAGATAGCTAATGTCGTTGTTTACCTTCAAAGCTTTTCATATATATCTACTAATTCGTCTAATAGTCGTTTCTGCTCGGTCAGTGGCATCTGCCTTGTGCACATCTCTACCAGCTATCCTCCCACATCTACCAGAGCGACGCCAGGTGCCATGTCGTGCCGCTTGACGAGCCTGTGCACCGGATGAAACTCTCGCGGACCATCACCTAGGCGTGGCGAGGGCATCGTCAAATTCCCCGAGATGGACAAGGTGGCGTGATTTGCGTGGCAGGATTTGTGGCGATCATCTGCCCGCGGACATTACCGCCAAGAGCCATCGGTAGATTGGCGTGGTCCTTTCTTGATCCAAGGGTCTCGTTTTGCCAGTGCAGAGTTCGACGGGCGAGTGGTACAATCAATCGCTCTGCCAGTCCCAGGTTCCTGACATCATACGCGCATGTTCGAACGAAAAGTTGGCGGGAGGGAAAGGGGGCTTCTGGCGAGCGCGGAAGCCATGCAGATCTAACCATCTACCTGTTCGGCCCCAGGTGAGGGGGTTCCTCTTGTTCCCCTGTCACCGGTTTCGTTGGTGCCGAGTACCCCAGGCCTGATTCGCTAGGGCACTCACCTTGACCGAACCAGGACAGGACACCCCAGCCTGTCATCTACGGTGGACTTCCAGGATGTTTGAGCTTCCGGCAGTCAGTCACGCGTTGCGTGCCCAAGCTGGGTGTCTCTGATCGGATGCCGGGAGCGCGTGTCGAGCAAGCCAACGCGTCAACGGAGGAGTTGCAGAGGAAGAGGGCTGATCTCCCCAGCGACAGAGATTTACTGGAGGGATCCCCTGCATGACACCAACATGCTTCTGCGCCTTGCTGAGTTTCCCGCCAACCCGCCAACCCGCCAACACACCACGGACTTGTACGTTGCAGTTGCAGTTGCAATTGCAATTCACAAGGTCTGGAGCGCCGCCGCAAGCCCTCCTCCCCCGCCGGAGACGGACTTCATCACTTCATTCACAGCGCGTGGAGACCGCAGCGCCCTGGCAGCGCGAACGTCGGAAGGCACTCGAACCTCCGGAGCCGGGCCCCCTTGAGCGCGCGTGCGAGCTGATCGCTCTGCTCCCAGGTGTGGCAATCATGGGTAAGGAACGCACAGGGGTTGGCAACGCACGACGCCGTCTTCTCCGGCTCCCCGCGGGCCAACCACGATGCCCGGCTCCGCGCTTTGGGGGTGGTGTTTTGCACTTTGCGACGCACCCCTCATCCTGCAGACTGAGTTATCACGCGGCGCAGTGCTCGAGAGACGCAGCTTCGTGGTCCTCGACAGCACCTGGCTGCGTCGACGGCCGCATGGGTTGCAAGGAGAAGCGAGGGCTAAGCTAGCCTCGTCTCTGTACATCGTGAAGTGTCGGGGTCTTTGGCATGGCTGGGCAAGCAAGCCGTGCAGAGGGACCTTGCTTGCTTCTTCTAGGGCACACAACTGAAGAATATAATGATGATGGCAGCAAAATTGACTCTTGGTTTCCTATAAATATGCCCCTTTCCGACCCCTCCAGCATCGTCAATCAGATAGCAACACACTTATCTCTTTATGACCCTCTGGCTTCAACTACCAACCTATCCCAACCACCGAGTGCCACGCGTTTTGTCCATTGCATAGCCCAACCTTGCTACGGAGACGATGGATTCTACTACGAAGTATCAGGGACAGTTGTGAGCACAATTTCATTGCTTCCGTGACCGTGTGGCCCTCCCCGAGGCTGACTGATGGCAACGGCAGGGAACCCCAGGGCTGTCTGCTTTCGAGACCTGCTCTGATCTATACCGGGCCCAAAACGATTCCGCCCAAGCCTAAGGCGAAGTCGACCCGTCAAGCACGAACCGAGCCGTCCAGCGCAGATGGCCAGCACGAGTGAACCCCCTGCGGCAGAAAGGATTTGCAAGATAACGGGAACTCGAACGATTGTTGCACTAGCGACTGCTTGCTTGCCACTGGGCTGGGACAGCAATCATTGTAGACTAGAACCAAATACACTCAGTTTCGTGTGAGACCATTGAACTTGATAGGGCTGTGAAGCGACTTGACGCCGGCCATGGCATCTTAAGCCCACGGCCTGACATCGTGTAAGCGGGACCGAACGTTCAGGGACCGAACCTTCCAACAGCAGCGTTTGGCAAACTGAAGCGAGAAGTTCCATCATACACACGGCCCGGACGCGGCGATCGTGATCGTGACTCTTACAACTGATAGCGCGGGGGAGCGGCCACCTGGGGATTGTCGCTGGCCCCTTCGCCCCCTTCACCCCTGTACCTTGCCCTTGTCCCTGCCCTTCCCGGGGAAGCAGGACTTGGCCTCCCGGCGAGCCTCGCCGCCCCAATGCCGGGCGAGATATCAATTTCTGAGCTGCACGAGACAGAGCTG
>JABGLZ010000870.1:11967-25735 GCA_014705045.1 Colletotrichum theobromicola | reverse complement strand
CCCCCCCCCCCCCCCCCCCCCCCCCGGCGGCCATCCATTCGTTACCTCTCCTGCAAGCAGATGCTCTCGGACGTATCCAGTGGCGCCAGTCGACCGGGACCCCGCTCACAACCATCCCCATGTCACCGCAGAGCCTTCTCGGTGTGCTGGCATTGCTGTGAAAAAACGGTCGCCAACGGGTGTGCTGTCGATTGCTGGCCACGGCCACAGTCACTGCGTCTGCCCTGCCATCAGGATGAAACCTCTCGCTTCCATGCTCTCGAGTATGGCGGAAGCGGAACGCGAGCGCTCCAATCGCAACGAGCTGTATGTTCAGCGTTTGCTGGCGGAGGTCACCTGGACAGAGGTAGCTGCGTTTGGCTACCTCGGCCGGTACGCGGCTCCGGCCGGCAGGTCCCACACAGGTAGGATAGGCGGACTTGCACAGGTTTACCCCCAGCAAGCTTGATTCCGGGGAGAAATGGATTTATGAGGGACGGAAGTGGTGAAGCATGGTTTAGATGGGCTGAGGCCTTGAGAATACCGGATTGAGTGGGAACCTCATCCTAAAAGAGCTTTAATTTGGTGACAAGGCGGACATCTTTCGCATTTTCTGCTATACCACTTGGGTTCTTCACTTGAGCCGGCCGTGACACCCAGTTTCCTGCCACCAGCCCGCAGGCTGTTGCTATGCCCAGACGCGTTGTAAAGGGTCTGGAGCTCCAGTGTTGCGTGCCTGTTCTCTTCCTCGTCAACGCAACCGACCATCAGGTTCTGGGGGCCTCTGTAATTTCTGCGGTAGATTGCTCTGCTGGGACAGTTTGCTGCGGACTTGAGGGGCGTTCCTGGAAAATCATCATCGGCCTCGGGAGGGGCCTTCTGGGAAGCCCGCTGTTGACAGACGAGGATGACCTTAGTCTTGTGAACCGCGACTCTAGCGTTCAGGGCGAATCAAGGACTCGTATCTGGCAGTTTGATCCTTTTTGCCTTTCTTTGGCCCTTTCTTTGGCATGATTAAGGTAGCGTATGCACGCTGCAGACTCGCACGGGGTTGCCTTTGCTGGTAGTGGCTGATCTAGGTTGAAACTCCGAATGCTCGCCGTGCCGGCATGGACCTTTCGAACGGATGAAGGACAAAGTTGCAATACGGCGCTGACTGAGAAGTATCCCGGACGGCGAACAGATATATGAGGGCGAGGAACCGTCAATTCCGGCATCTTTTGCTTCGGAACTCGCAAATGTGCGCCCTAAGGGCATGGCCGAGGGTGTTCTGCACGGTACGAATCCAACGAAGGCCTCATATGTGACCAAGGCGAAATATGAGGTGCCCTGGTCTTCGCTTCTGCTGGAGCCCACCCGGCGCCAAGTGCGTGAGAATACAGCATCCAAGGCTGTCTCGCCGTTGGGCAGTTGACGAGGTTGATCACCGCAACGCAGGGGCACAAACAACAACATCCGAGTGGCTGGCTCTGTCTGCATCCTGTGGGGTATCGCGTGTTGCTGGCCACGTTGTGTTGCGGCTGTGCGGCTGCCGAATCTCGAGGAAGCCTCCATGCCAATGGTTCAGAGGACACGGGGGAGTCGCCGCACGCGTTGTAAGCTTGTTCTGGTTTCGCCAGACGGATCATCGACGGGGGAGGGGCCTGTCAGTGGCGTTTTCACCTTGCTCGCCCCGTTCACCCTTCTCATTACGACCCTGTCCGGACCGGTGTGTCTGGTTCAGACTTGCGGGCGCGGCTTTGCGGCTGAAAAGGACTGTGAGCAACGGCGGGAGCCCTTCGACCCGCGAGGAAAGCTGGTGATCCTCGCTCTCATGCATGGAGACATAATGAGGACAGCTGAGCGCGGTCGGGCTCCATCACCGCATTCCATCCTGGCGAGGTCCATGGGCCATCACTAGGCGCTACAGTCAATCTCAATTGAATGCTTGGCGACGTTGTGAAGGAATCCGGGGAAGTCTTCTGACTTTCGCAGAGGCAAAGGACAGGCCGCCAGGCTTTTGTACAGCGAACGGCAACAGCCTCTGATGGTAAGGCACCCGCGCAGAGGAGACCCTGTCCGCTCATTAAAACGAGCAACACACCCTGGCGTTCAGCTTCATTTTCCGCCCGTCAATCCTTCATTTGCAGGCAATGCCGACTCTGCTTGTCTCGACACTTCCGGAATTTTTTCCCTCTCGCTCATTGCTTTTCTTCCCTTTTGTTTTCCCGTTCAATTCTTGACTTCAAGATTGATAGTCGCAGCTGACGCATTGGGAGGGGGACAAAATAAAAAGAGAGACTGGGAGAAGGTGACGCTGAGAGTACAAACTCGACGTATGTTGTAGTGGGGCCCACAGCTTCTTGTACCCGTAACCCTGCCAACATCGCAGAAGCACAGGCTCGAAGATGAGCGTGACAGCGTCGCTCCAAGTCCTCACGGACGCCAGGTCAGTTTGCCATCTTTTCGTGAGCCGTTTCTAACCTTATCACAGGCTTTCTGGCACTTGCCATCAGCGCAGACGAGAGGCACAGGCGATCATCAGGAACACTCCAGATTGCCGACTTTGAATCCCGTTTTCAATTCAATCGGCCTAAGATCACACCGCCGGTCGCAACCTAGGGTCTTTCAGACATCAACGACCAAAGAGTCGGGAGTAAAGGGGATATATACAAACACCAAGGACAACTGATGTCGTCAAAGTCGTCCCGTGTCGTTGGACCTCACCCGGACTGAAGTAGGACCGGCGGCTGTCGCTAGCACGGCGCCACGCGCGAGGCCGTTCTGACGTGCAGCCGCGGGGACAGGGAACGTCAGCCAATCTTGCTTTTGCGAAGACAGCTGACAAGGACAGATACGCGGACGGATCGCTGCATCCTTGGATTCGATTGAGAGAGGCCACCTGCGTCTCCTCTCGCAGGTAATGCATGTACGCGGGGGGACTAGGTGACTTGAGGATCGGAGAGAATTGCCGGATGTACGCGCTCTGTGTTGGATTTTGCTCTTGGAGCACAATCACGGGACACGTGGGGGTATCCGAGGCATAAAGCAACGGAACCCACCTAGGCTACCTAAGGTAATTGCTGTTCGGAGGTTGGTGGGAATTGGGCTATCTCCACAGCAGAACTGCCTGAAGAAGGGGGCGGGGCCTTGGAGAGCACCTTCCTCTTTCCATCTCTCCAGACAGCGGCCTCCAGTTAGGCTTCTCTCACAAGCCAGATCTGTCGAAATGACGGTCATTGGTCATTATGGCGAATTTCATCGAATTATGCCAGGAAGAACCTTAAGAGGAAGAGGCGTTTGCTTAGTCCGACACATGCTGGGGGACGCTGTTCAGCACGGTGCTTTTGGTATGATGAACACGCCTCCATTCATCCTGGCCTTTTTCCATCTATTTTCCCAGCTCTCGAAGCTAAGGTAGTCTTCTCCATATCGTCATCTACAGGTTGCTGCAATGGAATTTTGACACATTGTTCGTCTTGAAACCCGCACTGAGGATGGGCTTTGAACTCGCACCTTGTGTCTCGCTCGTCGAGTGCCCCTGTTGAGTTCAGGGGCAACTGTCCTGCGACTCAGGCTCGTATTCAATCGACACGGTATTTGAACATCTTCCGCCTCTCTCATCGCGAAGAAACGCAAACCTCAGCACAATCTTCTTCATCTCGGCCAACTATCGATGCTTCGTCATTGATAGATTCAATGACGCCCCCCAGCGGTAGTGCTTCCTGACTGAATAGAGTCGCTCCGACCTCGTAAGGTAGCAATCGCGTTGGTCGCAGCCCAACGCAGCCATGATCCCGTCCACACCAAAAGCCGCATTCCGGATGCTTCATTCACACTATCTTGGTTCAAGCGGTGAATCCTATTTTCGTTTCGTAGCCCCCAAGTATCTCCGATTCGTTGCAGAGGCCTTCATATCTGTCCAAAGTACTAGCAAACGCCGTTTAACTCGACGACTTATCCTCACAAGATCTGGCTCACAGTACCAAACGAGCCGCTTCAAGGCCTATCATGGCCATTTTGGCTATTCCAGCCGCCACTCCATCATTTGAGTTTCTTGTCCGTTGGAGGTCGTCGAGAAGGCTACGAATAGGCAAGCAGCCCATCACACCATGGCTCACCGCAACAGTCCGCCTCGAAGCAGCAAGCCCGCAGGAGGGTAGACAGGTCAGCATCTCGAGGCGCGTACAATGAGACCTTGCCCATCATATCCTGTCCCCCTACACCACTTCCCCAATCTGGGGTCCGAAAAGAGGATCCAACGACCAACATCGCCCACCTTTCTCATCATCGCCAGGCTCGCGCATCGTGCTGCTCAAATCAAGTTATTCGATTCGACTTGATCTATCAAACAATGAGCTATATATCTGACTCTATCGTCCGTACCCCTCGCGCCATTTTGCTCATGATGGCCGAAACCCCCTTTCTGAGTGCCCCTTTTCCGTGCCCAGTCGAATAATGACGGCTCTGCCAATGACCAATATCGAGGCTGGCCATGTCCGCAATGCCACCTCGCCAACAAGCCTTCCTCCCAAAGGCCACAAAAGTGCACTGAAATTACCTACGCGAGTCTTCGGTCAATGGCTATCGCGACGTGCAGATGATCCTTCTCCAGGTCCGCCTCCGTCTCCAACCGCGCGCGCGCAGGGGGGGCCAGCTAACGGTTGCTAAAGGCGGTTCAAGCAAGAAAGCCTCTGGAGATTATTTCTATCGCGACGAAAGTGAGTTCCATGATGTCATTGGCCTTGTTGCTCCCTCGTTGACAAGCCACTGCCACAGCTGAGAGATACCGTGAGGGCTTGCCTCGCCTCGCAGCCCAGCAGGAACACTTTGAAAACTTTGCAGTATACCGCAGGTTTGGCTACCTCTCGCGCCGATGCTTAATCGAGAATCAAATCAGGTTGGCTGCGCTGGAAGAGCATCTCTTCAAGCTGGAGCATGATCCAGCAGGAAACGGAATGCCGGCCAGTGATGCTCGACTCGCGTCGTCAAGTGGAGGAGAGTACAGCCGTTTCCCCTCGACTGTATCTGGTACCATCCAGGAGATTGGTTTCTTGCTCCCCAATTACCGTAAGTCCACCGCCGTATCGCTCCTACAGTAGATTCCGAAGTTGATTGTGGAAAGACCAGATGTTGATGAACGATCATGCGCTAAAGTCCCTCCATGAGGTCCAGTTCGACGAATACTGCAATATGGCCAGGAAGATCAAAGCAGACGGGTACTTGAGCAAGGAGGAAATGGCCTACCTCAACCACCCTTCTGACTTTGTCAATACGGGAACGGATCCATTATGGCTGGCTTTCGAAGCGTGGCTCTACAAGCTCCCGAGCTTCCTCTTGGTGGTGCGCCCTCCTCCGCCCCTTTTGTACCCAGAGACGGCATGCTGATCATTCACCATGTCACGCAGCCCATACTCAAGGACAGAAAAACGAGAAAAGAGAGAAATTCCTTATTCTTATCCACCGCGACCATGCGCTTTCTGTTCAAGACTTTCTTCGTGTGGTTTTGGGCGTTCTTATTGCTGATCCCGGTGATCTTGTTCTCCCTCATCAAGGGTCTGAGCAGACCAGCTACCGTCGGGCTGCTTGCTTTATTCACACTCCTGTTCACGGCCTCGATGGCTGTCCATCGGGGCAAGTCGGACAACATGCTCCTTGGCGTCTGCGCCTACGCGGCTGTTCTCGTCGCCTTCCTGGCCAATGTCTAGGCACGATCAACGGTGGGCGGGAAATCGCCTCAGATGAGTTGTGCCGGCTTGGATGTGCTGCGACATGTTGTCTTTGTCAATTAAGTACACATATTAAATATGCTACGACGCAATCATTTCGTAAACCCTGTCTGCCTCTATCGTGTTCATCGTCTTCGTGCCAGCAGAGCGTGTATATTGGTATCATCAAACAAAGCAAAAGTGTCAGCACATTGCCGACTGTAACCACCTTAGTTGCCTGGAGGTGTGACCACGATAGTGTCAGGACTAGCCTGATCAAAGTCGGCCTCCGCCCCTCCGCCGTCCTTCTGCGACTTATTAGGTGTCTCCGACGCCTCGCGGATCCTCTCGAGACGCCACGAGGCCTCACCTTGCGGCGTCGACGGCACATTATCACCTGTTCCTGCCGTCTTTCCCGGCTGTTGCGCTCCTTGAGAGCCATGAGCCTGGACGCTGACGCCCTGGAGCGGCGCCGTGCTCTGGCTGGAGCGTTTCAGCGTATCGTCGATGGCCAACAGCTCTTTCGTCAGGCCGCGGACTCCTTCAAAGATGTGTTCTGGGGCGTCCCAAGCGACCAGCCCCGGTGTTCCCGGTGCCCGGCGCGCGTGGAGGAGGTTGTACGAGACCTTCGCCCACGCCGGACACGCGTATGAGACCGATGCCGGACGGGGCGCGACGGCTTGCGCCTCGACATCGCTCGGCCCACTGGCTGCTTCGCCGGTGAACACCGTCATTGCAATCTTGGGCTTGGCAGCCGGCTTCGGCGGTGGCGCCTCCTCCTCGTGGGCGAGACAGTGAGCCCAGAAGCGCAGTGCGGCCTCGGGGCCGGGAAGCCACGCCGTCTGGGTGAGCGTGAGGATCTCCGTTGGCGAGAACTGCCTCTGCGCCCTCAAGACGCGGAGAACCTTGAGCACCAGCGCGAGGAGCCCGACCGGCGAGTCGCAGAGGGCGAAAGATGGCGTGTTCGGCTCCAGCAAGTCCGGCGGAGGGATCGCCGGCGGTTTGGACACCCGGTCCAGGGAAGCGAAGTCTTCGCGCTGGTAACCCAACACCGGGGCGCGGAAGAAGTTTGCGACGGACCACTTCATCCACTCCAGAGGCGATCTCTGCGCGGTTGGTGCCCTGATGGAGGGGTTGATGAAGTGGGCGCCCACGCAGCTGTTGGGGTAGAAATTGGCCAGGTAGCTTGCGATTTTCCAGTCGATTTCTGCGGGACTTGAGGTGGCCGAGGCTGTGTTCGTCGCGACATATGTCGAGTAAGACAGTCTGGTCATGACGGTGTTGAGAACCTCTGCCGTCGCCGAGATGACGGATATGTTACTCGGGAGCGCATCGCTGAAGCCCAGACCAGGCAAAGAGGGAATCACCACATGGAAAGGCTGCGTGTGGTCCGGATCCTCCGGTTGAGCGAGAGGTTGGATGAGATGTTGCAGGGAGAGGTTGGTAAAAGGGAAAGGAGGGATCAAAAGCAGAGGGACTGCATTGCTGTGAGACGACCTGACGTGGATGAAGTGAGACCGCACGGAAGCCTCGGTGCCTGGGATGAGGACCGCCGTACGGAACTGAGGGAGCTGTGCGTTGAAGAGCCTCTCCTGCTCTCGCCAGTCGTACTTTTCAAGCCTGATCACGTTCTATTGTCAACAACGCGCTTCTTTCAAGAGAAACTGATAACTCACCAATAGTCAACGAGAGGCTCGACCTGGGGTTTCGGCTCCCACCAGTCCTGCGACTTGGGTTCCGAAGTCTCATGAGGCAGTCTGGTGAGTTCCAGCTTTTGCTTCGTGAGATCGAGGTATTTGCTTGAAACCTAGGGTACACTGAGTCAGTCATCAAGTCCCCTCACCTTGCTTAGAATCTCTCACATGAACGCGGTAGGGCCTGATCTCATCACCTGCCAAGACTGCGCTGTTCTCAAGAGGAGTCACCATGGTGAGTGGGCATAGCTGTTGAAGGCCAAACTCTAATTCTTCTTTCCGTTTTCCAGAAGCAAAGAAAACAAACAAAGCCTCCAAAGAGACGGTGAGCAGAGCGAAGAAATGCCAGTGGGAAACAATCCGGGACGGGGCGTATTGAATAAGGGCATCAACCACGTAAGCAACCCAAACCAATAAGTGTTGCCCAACTGGGAACCAACGCCCTGCAAAGTCTCATTGATATCGCCGGGGACTTTAATAAGGTCCGGACCTTCCTCTTCCCCAAGCGAGCGCTTCCATGTTCAATGTCCGTCGTGCCGTCGTCCTGGTCGAGTTGTAGCATTGTGGCTTGTCTCCTCCCTACGTGTTGGAAGGCCTCTGAGTGGTCGTGGAGGTGGAATAGCAAGTCTAGAACGGGTGCACGCCGGTGGACATGTGGCGGTGCACACGAATCCCCGTCAATATTCGGAAATGATCACCGCTTTTTGCTGTCCTTGCCAGGAACAGAGTTGCATCAACCAAGCTAAATCTTGGACGGAACTTTGGAGCTAGTGCATCCATTGGCTATGCTTCATCCAAACCCCTGCTCAGTTGGGATGGTAAACTTGCCACATCAGCCACACCCTTTGAGTTTCCCATCTTTTTCAGATTCCCATCTGAGTGGTTCAACTGGTATCGGTCAGTCGCAGTCGCGGAGAAGGTGTGTGTGTGAAAAGGGCATTTCAATGTATGCATTTCTCAGCAGCTTGCTCATGCCTAGGTGTGATAGTCAAACACGCGTCCTTCGCCACATCTGATCCTCCCAACGCCAATTGTAACCTGATCACTAGTCCAGTACCACCCCGGCGCTCTTCCGGGCGTCTCTAGAGTCCCTTCTTGCGTCGCATTGAGTCTCGCTGCAAATGGTGCACCAACCTTCTCCTCGAAGAACTCGAGTCTTTTGAACATCTGGTGGCTATCGTTTCCTCAGATATCTCTTGGTCTTCATTACCACAAGTCCATTTGTCTGTTATGACAAGCTCTCTGTTCCGTTTGCCGCGACTGTGATTCTTGTGGGGTTGGATCTGTCAGAATCGGTAGACAGCCTGCTTCAAACTCTGGCCTCAAGAAGGGCGTTGTGGAGCACCTGGTGCAGCTCCTCCCGCAGCACCGCGAAGGTTCATGGCGCCGATACGGGACACGATGTTGCTTCCCACGGCGTCTACCGCCCCTCTAGGTGAGGTCAAGCTAGGCCCCTGTGGAGCTGTCTCCTGAACGCGGAAAAGTTTTATGGCCGTCCCGTTCCAGATCCCAACTGTACCCTTAGAGACCTGGATCTCGCTGGTGAAGACGAAACCCCAGAGGAGTGATTCGTACCAGCCCAAAGACAGCTGCGACCACTCGAACGAGTGGACACGAGGCGGTGTTGGGTCCACACCTACAAGCCTGATCTCCTGTATCTTTTGGAGTGTCTCTCGGTTCGCAGATTCGGCAGCAAGTGCTTGACGCGGCAGCAGAGCTGACACCTGCTGAATCACAGTGAGCATAGTGTGGAGCGGCAGCTCTGGGAGCCAGCTCTCGATCCACTGCGCACTTGGCTCAAACATGCCGGTCTGTGATTGTCCACTCGTAGAATAGCCGCCGAGACTTGTGGTGCTATTCTGTCTCGAGAAATTGCTTATGCCAGCAGGCATCTTTCCTCTAGCCTTCTCCGACATTCCGCGGAGTTGCGTGGGAACAGCATCCTCCGCAAATTCAGCCTGCGACGATGTGACGGACGGGTTCTCACTCGTTGTAGACTGAGCTGGCGTAGGGCGATGATCGTCATCGTCATCATCATCGTCGTCGCTGTCATCGTCGTCTCCGATCGCGAAGGTTCCATCCTCTTCTGGCACATCACTGAGGGTGGGTTGCCGGGCTTGCGAAGTCGTCGGGCTGCGGATGCTTTCAACTGAGCTTCTGACCGAACTTGGCTCCAATCCATCGCCGCTGGCCGCAGCCTCCTTGCGGCGACGGTTGCGTCTCTCGATCTCCTCCTGGCCACTTTCAAGTGTAAAGGTACGCAGTGCTTCAATGCGCTTCTTGTTGCGCAGAATTGCGAAGATCAACTCGGGATTCTCTGTCTTGTGGTCAGATGGACTTTCTCTCTAAGATGGGAGGGTGCAGGGCTGTGTCCTTCACTATCCGCAAGGCGGCAAACTTACTCTGGTACTGATGCTCGACGACTGCGTTGATAGACTCCATTAGTGACCTCAAGAGGTCGTGGTTGCTGTCATTTGCGAGAAGAAACGAGGGGGAAGACATGGAAGAGAACAGCTGCATCAACTTGGATGCAGATGCCGGACTGAGTCCTTCGAGGTAAGGGGCGATGTTGTTGATCACGGCCAGTAATGCCGGGTAGATGGCGTTAAGTCTACCTTGACTCGTCGTGATGAGATTGTAGATTGACTATTCATAATTAGCAAGGCTTTACTTCAAGCGCAATAGCGTTTCTCACGTGGATCAAGAAGTCGGCGTATGTCCCGCTGAATCCTGGTATTCTGATGGTCAAAGGTAGACTTTCTGGTCGCCCAAAAATGCGGTTGAGGTTGGTGCCAAAGTTCTTTTCTACACTAAGAGTTTGGAGCAAGAAGGCACACATTCGCACTACCCCTTGCTTGGACGGGTCGTTCTTGTACTCCAGAGCATAGAAAAGGGTCAGAACGAGAAAATCTGTAAGCCGCTCCGTATCGATGATGAATGAACGGAATCGTTTGTTGCACTGCGTAATTTCCCAGAAAAGCATGATGATTTCTGGTGCAAACTTGGCCCCCGTCTGTCCGCTGGGAATGTAGGAGCTCTTTTCCTGGAGCGGCTGGTTGAGGATCCGCGTCATGCCGTCGACGATGAACTGAAAGTCTTGAGGGCGATGGAGCCTTCCAAGGAAATGACGGTAAAAGTTCTTGGGCGTTGTGCCATTCTGCTCAGGTATTGGGTACAGCAAGAATACCAGCAGCAGTTGTAATGTGTAAGTCACCAGAATCTGCTTCTCATCTTTGAAGACGAGCGTGTTGTAAGGCACGCGCCAAGTGGCTGGATTATACTTTAGGGTCTGTTCCTGTTAGCGATAGTTCGGTTCACAAGCCCTCAACGTGCATGCACGTACAGTGTTCAGCAGCGAGCAGAGAACCGACAGTACGACCTGCTTGTCAGGGCATGTACAAATATGGGTCAAGGCCCGGACACCCTTCTGTGGAAGAGCGTTGGGTGACATGTACATGCTCTGACTTGTCATGGTCATGAGCAGGCGGAGAATCTCGCTGCGATTGCTTTCGAATTCCTTGGTCGTAGCGACTGCGGTGTTGCAGCCAACACCACTTTGCCAGATGGCGTACGTGACTTTCGAGCGCCCATTGGGTTGTTTGGGTAAGGTGAGATCGGAAAAGAAGAGCAAGTCTACGAGGGTGTCGATGAGCTCCTCGGCGAGGGGCTTGGCGTCCTCGAAGTCCTCGGGATCGTTCCTCGGCTTGGGTGATCGCGGGCCATCCTGGGCTCCGTCGAACAGCACTTCGTTGGCAATGGCGGATTGCCTCGTCCTCTTCCGCCTAGCACCCCAAAAGAATGTTTCTTCCCATTGTTGAAGGTTATCGGCCTCGTAGATGAAGGGCAGAATGCGCGTCAAGACCCTGATACAATTCAGGGCGTCTCGTTCGGGTGCGATCTCAGGGTCGGGGAACGAGGGATGATGGCGCAATATGAACAGTCGAGATGTGAGTGCAAGTATCAGCGTTTCTAGGTTTTCGAGGGCTTTGTCTCTGGTTCGACGGATGTCGGCGGGGGCGAAGAGGCTGAAGATGTCCTCTGAGGATTCGGGAAGCTCCCAAAACTATCGACAGTGGTCAGTAAACATCTCTGTGTGAAGATGACACGATGCAGGACTACGCACAGAAGTCCAGTAAGGGTCATCGGCAGGAATGTGACGCTCCTCAGACAACCTGAAGATGCCCTTCTTGAAGACGAGCTTCGAGTCACTGGCACCCATGTTGTCACAGAGCGTTCATATCTATCAGGATGTTTCTGACAGAGGAAGCTTGGAAGGCGACGGTTACTGGTTCCAGACCAAAGGGCGCCCGGGTGCTACGTAATGCCAAAAAGGCGGGTCGCAGCTATAATCCGGCCAATAGACGTTGGAAAGCGGGGTAGGTGTTCCCGTATCTTGAGGTCGCATCCTTCCCTTTCCTGATGCCGAAGTACGTACCTGCACGACTGACACACGCCCAGATTCCAGGCGTTGAATGAAGGTCCGTCTCTCGCAGCGTTCATTACCTAAACCTCAACTACAGAAGTAGAATCTGTGAGGTGAACCCAAACATGAGCAAGACGTCCTTCTTATCGGCGCGCTGCTTACATCGATTGTGGAGTGATTGGCTTGGCCTAGGTATGCACGTGTGTTTGACTGATCCGCGAATTTCTAGTCCCATTTATGACCCGCAGGTTCTGTAGATTGGCATCTATGTACAACCCTTGCTCCTCATGCGCGTCATCTTGAGAATCCGCTTGGTGGTATAGTAATCCCATTAACAGAGCTAGACATCTCCTGCAAAGACCCTTTGAGAGGCCCCGTAACGCCATTCTCCAAGCAGGCAGAGAAACCACAGTCTAAAGTCCCAAATACTTCGAATGCATTACTCCATCGTTTGCGAAGAACCATAATCATGCCTCAGTGCATCCAGGTGCCTCCCGAAGATCTCCTGCCTCTTTCATAGAGCCATTTGTTGTTCAAGCCGACACTAGTGCGCTTGCCCGTCGAGGGGCTTGGTGTTCCGGGATCAGGAAACAGAGAAGAGGCGGTACTGGCGCCCAGGTTGCTGTTGGTGCTCGCACCGAAGTTGGTGGACGAACTGAAAGATGCCCTCCGGTTGCTGTTCAGGCTAGCTGAGAACTTAGACGGGCTGCCGTTCAGAGGGGAGGGTGAGTATGACTGTCCGTTGAACGAGGACCCAAGCGCCGGGCTGCCCCGTCCAGAGAGTGGAGAGCCAGAGAAGCTTCTGTTGCTGGCGGGCGAGCCAGCCAGGGACGGCGTTCGTGAGTATCTCGGCGGCGTGCTGTAGACTGCATCAGGGGTGGCTGCGGTTGCGCTGGGCGGCAGTCCAAGAAGCTTGCGCTGAGCAGGAGTGAGTGGGATGTCGGCGAGATCGTCGGCAGGACGGAACAGCGGAAGCATAGCCATGCCCATGTTTACGAGAGGGAAGAGCTGGATCACGTAGTACGCCCAGCCGAGATACGATCGCAGGGAAGTACTCAGCCTACTGACTGTTAGAGAAGGGCGAGGCATTCAGGGCAAAGGGTCAAACATACCAAGACGTAGGGACGTAGGATCGTGCAACAACTTGAGAAAGCCACAGGCCAAGGAGGAAGGCAATGTTGTAAGCGATCCGTCTCACGTTCTTCTCGGAGAAGGTGGTCGCATTGCGCCGTCTCGTGATCTCGTTCAGACGAGGGTGTCTCCAGGTACCCGGGCTGTCAACAACCGCGGCGGTCTTCTGTGGAGTCGACCTGACGGGCGTGGTCACGGCGGCCCTACTCATTGAGGAGGACATTTTTTTCGTTGCTGTGTTGGGTATCGAGGGTATCGAAGTCGAAATCACGAAGCCGAGATCGATGTATACGGCGTCAGGGTCAAGGCCTGTTCTGAACCACGTCAGCCATGCTCAAGATTTGCACACCCGCCCGAGTGGGGGCAATCTTACCGATTCGTTTCTTTTGCAAACCTGTGATATGTTAGTAAGTAGTCGTTTCCGACGCTGCGCTGTCGCCGAGCGCGAGCGTGGTTCAGTGCGCCGCTTCTGTGGTCGAGTTGACGATGTTGATGGATATGGCAGATGCAGGTCGCAGTGTGTCTCGCCAGAAACGGCTGGCAGAAAAACAATGCACCAGCCACACGGACCACAGCAACCGGCAGAAAGCGGTCAAGCGCACTCTGGCTAAGGTAAAGTGGGTACCTGCTTTCAGCTGCGAGCTTCCCGACGTGGGGCGGGTGGCGCTCAGATTCCACAGGTGCCGGAGCTGTTGAAGGAACCCGCAGGCACTTTAGACCAGGTACGTACCTGTTTTAGCTGCGGAAAGGCGTGGAAGTTCCCCCAAACCCCGGGAATTTGCAGGCCGCGGATTGCGTAGGTAGCACCACCACAGGCAAGCAGAGCGCCTCACGCCTCACGAGTCACACCCGAC
>JABGLZ010000864.1:133511-155116 GCA_014705045.1 Colletotrichum theobromicola | reverse complement strand
AGGCAAGTATGGTTCGGCATATTGTCAACATCGCCGACAGATTGGACGGCAACGAGATTGCTGTCGCAAGCGATCAGGACACCGACGGAGACAATCATGACGAAAGCCCCAGAGGCTACATGCAAAACGCTCCTGACCATGTTAAGACTCATCATCGACCCATTGGCCCAATGGAGAAGAAACGGAGGAGCGGCATTGCCCAACTGCAGAACCAGCGTGAAGCTAAGAAAGAGAAGAAACTCCCCATTGTATCTTCTCCGGCCGAGAAGTGACCGGAATAAGAACCCCCGACAGCGGCTGGAGAGCAGCATCGCAACGAATCACTCGCATTCGCTATGGCTGACGTCTTACTTAGCACCGATGGGTTGCGGTATATACATGTTGGAAACGGGAGGAACTGAAGTTCAGGAGTGATGGGGGTCGAATATGTTGGATCACAGACTCGTGAAGTGGTCGTGTACGGATACGGATTGGAACAGTTGTTGGAAAGGTTGAAGCATGGAAGAAGAAGCATTTTTACGTGTTGTCGGTATACTGGCGAAGACCAGGGTTGGAGAACACAGTTCTGAACACAGAGTTACCATAGGCACATTCATGATAGCAATCACTCTCTACTCTACGAACATCATAAGTTCTAAGTGTGTGGACAGCACCCTATCCCACCTTTGAGCTTCATCTAGGGGATCCATGATGATTTGACTCTTCAGCATGCTGTGCACGTCTGCGAGGGCAAAAAGTCGACGAAAACTGAGTTTCTCATCACAAGAAACATCAAAAAGATTACACAGTGCCCAAGGCCAGAATCGAACTGACGATCTTCTCATTTCGGACCGGATACCCGGATACTAGTGAGACGCTTTACCACTGAGCCACTCGGGCTTTACCTGTGTGAGGGAACTGGGATGGAAAGTGGAATATCATGGCTGTGGGTGTGGACCCGGGCAGGGAGACGGAGCCCTAATCGATCCAAGGCGGGTGGATTGGTTCATCGTTGACTCGGGAACTTAAGCGGGGCACGCAGTTGCGGACGACAACCCGGATAGGCAAGTCAAATTCAAAGCCTTTGGAGCATGGGTCTTTAGTCGGATCCGAGAAGACTAACGAAATGGTAAGGCGAGGTATGTGGGAGGGAGGGCGGAAGGGCGGGATGCAATTGCGAGTCAAGTAACGGGCTGAAGTCCGATCAGCCCATATCAAACCTTAATACAGATCAAAGCCGTGCTTATGTTAAATTGACTGGGTTGCAGTGTGCTTTTTTGGGGGTTGTTGGGTTGTCTTTTGGGCGGGTAGGATGATTTGCATGGAACACTTCCAGAAACTGGCCCCCAAAAGAGGGAGGGGACCAGACCCTTGGATTTTTGCGAAAATATCTTGGGAAACGGAGTTGAAAGGTTGGAGATGGGAGGCATTGCTTTCCCACCAATGACAGATCAACCGAGCAATTCGACATTGACTCTGAGATTGAGACTTCAATGCGGTCCGTTCGTTCGTTCGTTGCTTCAACCATGGTAAAGCTGGAGCAGAGCGCATCCACCCATCAGACGCTTTCAACATCGATCCGTTCCCTCACTTTAAGGTGTTCTGGTTGTATGTGCACGACTTACACGATTCAGTTGAAGAGTTTCAAGACACGAGAGGGTCTCTATCCGTGAACCACAGTTCTTGACTCTTATGACTTTTTTCCCCTTCCCCCCCGTTTTGTAATTCTAGAATAGGATAGATACAGCAGAGATCAACGCGATTAATTCTCCAACGAGCCAACGTCTTGTATATCAACCAATCTACTCCAGACAGCAAAAGGAAAGACCCATCTGAAAGCTTAAATTCATGGCCTGGGCTATCGACAGAAGACTGACTTGCATGACCGCCCCACGGGGCGGGGAGAAAAGAGCAGGCGAGAGCTATGTGCGCGCCCTTGCTGCCCACGGACTGCACTGCAAAACAGACCTCTTGGTTGAATGATGGATGGGGAAAAAGAAGTGAATGAATCGAACGTGTGGGGTTTGATGGTTTCCCACCTCGTCTACGGATACTGATATGTGTGTAACCTCCAGAATATTCGAGTCTCACCATCATCACCGACGGCAACCAAGAAGGGGAAAAAAAACCGGTTACCATCTACAAGCCCATCTCCCATCCCGCGCATCTGCGACGTCTTGGCCCTGCGCTGCGGGCGAACACCACACGGCATACACGCGCGGGTGGCAGGCTGATCGCCCTTTGCTGGTGCCGGGCCTTTAATTTGCCATCACCACCACGACCACCACTCCCGGCGCGGCGCCGGTTTCTGTCTGGGCTGGAGCAATTCAGGGCAAGACATCAAGACGTAATCTGCATCTGTCATCATTGCCCGGGCTCGAACCACAAACCTGTCTCTCACCCTCTCTTCCTGTGTGTCTCTTCCCGCCCCGGTCCGAATCGGTCCAAATCAAAATCCAAATCCGTATCCGTCCAACTGCATCTCCCCAAATCGAGACATCCAAAACACTTTTCCCAAGAAAGCCTCGAACCAGACTAAACCACATCCAGCCCGTCCCAAAACCTCGTATTGTTCTTTTCAGACGCCCGGGAAGTCCTGTATCCCAAACATCCAGACGCCCCACCCGCCTGTGCCGTCCCGGAGGTAGGTAAGTAGAGACCCCCCTCCCTTACCACTCGGCCCTCCGCGCCGTCTCCGGCGCGAGCCAAACCTGCTCACCATGAGGTTCCCAACGTTCAACATGCCACACAGCCTTCCCGCAATATCCACCTCGCAGAATTTCCAACTTACCCTTTCAGCCCCCAAACTGACCACACCGGGTCTCTCCAACATACTCCTGCTCCAAAACGGGTAATGTAGCTGCACGATTTAGGTGAACAGTGAGGGGGATCCAAAGACGAGCGCAGAGAAAGACAGACAGAGAGAGCCCACCAGACTGAGACAAGCCTAAACCCGCACCTCCCCGCCGCACCCGAATACCACCCTCCCGGTAGGCCGCCGTCGCCGCCGCCGCCTCAACGGACGACAACAATGATGAACTCCTCGTGCAGTATGTGCATGTGTTTGACGTGACGGACACGACGTTGCGGTCGTGCCAAAAATCCCCCAAAACATCAGAATAATCCGAACTCGAACACCCAACCCAAACCCCCTGCCTCCCCTGCTTTGCGCAGCTCAAAAAAACGTGTCAAACGTACATCGAGAAACCGCACATGTCATTCGTATCAACCACCACCCCCCTAAACCCACTCACACACGACACCACAAGGCACAGCCTCCTCCTCAGCTACCTACGCTACGCTACGCTACTCCTGCCCTCCCCCCGAACCAGAGTTGCACAATCTCCGGCACCGATTGACACACTGGCACATTTTCACCGTTCGTCATCCCATCCCAATGGCCCCCGAACGGGGGGACTGGGCGGATCCCCCGTGCTTCTAGAAGGAAGAAACCTTGACGCGATCGACCTTCTTGGCAGCGTGCAAACGCGTAAGAACCGGCGTATCTCTTCTGGAGAGATCGTCCCTACTTCCTTCCTGTGGGCCGGCACATGAGTGGATCTGGCGCGTGTATCGGATTGTTATCCTCACCCATCGACCGACCATCCCAAAGGGTGCTCGTTCTGGCCTACTTTCTCTAACCTGCAGTAAAACGTATTGGCCGTTCACACGAGGTCAGGATGGCGCGGATTTCCAATGAATGGTGAATAAATAATGCCAAGAATCAGAAAAAGGAGCTCCCTTTGATAGCTCTCGCGACATGTCTCTTGTCACACGTAACAGCTGCCATCCTCCTCTTGTATCCAAAGGATTGCCCACGCTCCCGTCAAGTAGTGCTGTTGGTTACACGTTCGCTCTACAGCTGATCAGACCACCTCCCAAGCCAGTGTTGACACCGTACATCTATCCCCGCTTACACCCAGCGTAAGCCCCATCCATCCATACCCTAGATCCCCTTCCTCCTGCCCCTCCTCCTCCTCCTCCTACCAAATGAACACAAATATCTCAGCAGCTTCGAAAAAAGAATAGTTCCGGTAAGACGGTTCCCGGTGCAATGTCTCGTTCGTCCATGGCCCTGTGAGCTCCTACATAAAAAACAACATTGCTCGGATCCACGTTTCGAGTTCGGACAGCCCAGGAACAGTTGCGAGACGAAACACCGTGGAGAGACCCCGCCCAGTCGAACCCACACATTGTTTCCGTGACAGGTAATCCAAAGCAGTCGTGTCTTCCCCTCACGCAGCGCTATGCAGGTAAAACCCCAACTCCAGTATGCTCTGGTCCATTTGAGCTTGCAGCCCCGCATCCCACATACGGCTGCTTTTCCACTCAAGATAATTCGGATGGGAAATAAGTTAAATCATTGAAGGATAAGGGTTCGCGTCGATGGTGATCAGCAGTGGTATCGCCCCCTAAATGATACCACCTGGCGGATCGTAGCCAGATGCCGCTCCCCTTGCCGAAAGTCCGGCACTCCCTGGTTGTTCTGATGATACATCAACTTGAGCGTTGTTCGTCTTCCGTAACATAAACATGGGCTTCTTGCCCTCCTTATCCAGCTGCTTGAACAAGATGAGGGGCTTCTCTTCCAGTCCTAGACAGCGCTCTTGATCCCCGTAAACAATGTAAAGTGCGTACTGATCCCAAGGCGCGTTGATTTGGTATTTCTTGAGCGCGGCGGGCAACACTTTGTAGCACGGATCGTCCATGCTGACTCGGAAGGACTTGAAGATTTCGACGGATGCGTTACTCGTGCTCGGGGTGTCAGGGGCAGGCGTCGGCCCACGTCTCGGAGCCACAGGCTGTTCGCGGCCTTTGTAGCCTTGATCGTTTTCGGCGAAAGTAGACCTTGTTGACGGGGTCGGCACGTCGGAACGGTAGGATCGAGAACCGAGGGTCGCGCCGCCGAGGGTCGGAGGGGACGTTGGAGAGGGCATATTCGGGGACGGGTACCCAGGCGAAGTAGCTGTGGCCGAGCCATTCATGGCGGCCAGGTGCGACGAGGATAACACAGCCCTTTCTGCCGCGTTTGAAGGATCCAGAGACTGCTCCATCCTCTCGTGAGTTGTCTGCAGATGCGACGGCGATGTGTTCTTCGGCGTCGTTCCGAGCATGATTCTCTTGGTGGAGTACTGTCTCTTGAGACTCATGGATTGAGTGGAGGAAGGTGTTGGCGCTGGCGGCGAAACGGTCTCGTATCCGTAACTTTGATTGTTGGTTGACACATTCGGAAGCGGTTGTGACGAATCCTTTGCCAGCCTCAGGGCCGGCAGCATGTCCTCCCGCAAGCGTCTGAAATCGTCCGTCAGTCGACGCAAATCCTGCTCGACCAGGCTCATCCGTTCGTCGCGCAGACGGAGCTGCTCGACTAAGTGCTTGATATCTTTGAGAGTCGCAGTCGCGTATTGCGCCTCGGCATCGGCGGCTGAAGGGTTCCAAAGTCAGCTAACGGGGTTTGGGAAGGCGGCACATCGTCACCTACACAATGGCACATAGTGGTCGCTTTCTATGGGGATGTCTTGAGCCTTTTTTACATCATAGACGCTCTTTAAAATGGTGAGGCGATGACCAACACTGGCAATGCCCATAGACTTGAGGTCGTCATGCTGCAGAGCGACCAGAGCCTCGCCGACGATCTCGTTTTCTGTCACAAAGGTCAGTCAATTGTCACGTCACCCTCGGATGGCGACGAGACAGGATGGACTCACCAACGAAGCGATCGGCGTATTGTGGTAGGCCAATTGTGCCAATGAAATCGGCGCACTCGTCAGCGGTCCACTCGGAGATGATGGTCTCGGGCAAGCGGTCGGCGCTGCTGCGATGGCCGTAGGTAGTAGGGGTATGTTCGTTGGAGGAAGGCAGCTCGGAATCGATTGGCGATGCTTCGCTATTGGTAACTGGGGAATTGGGCCCAAGGCTGCGCTCGTATTCGTCGTCAGCGTCCGACTCCGCGTAGGCGGTGCCTGAATCGAAATTCATGGCTGATGTGGCCGTCGTGTTCCTCGTCGCTGCCGTCGTCGTCGTCGCCGCCAGCAGTAGAGATCAATGCTAGTGGAGGTGTAGGTGGATAATGTGAAAGGAGATTGGCGGTTGAAGAAGCAGCGAGAGGCTACAGGAGAATAGACAATGGAAAGGAGGAGAAAGGCTAGATGACGAATCGGGGTGGTGTCGAGAAGCGCCGACGGTGCCCTCAGCGTGAGGAGTCGGTCGTGGCGGCGGCTGCGGGGGCCCGTTGCAGAAGAGATTGGAAGTGTGGGAGCGACACACGTTGGAGGCGGCGTCGGGATGGCAGAGGGGGGATCATGAGCATCGATTCCTCGGCGTCAGGTCGTCCTCATCGGCGTGCAGTCGAGAAAGAGAGCGATGAGGGAGATGTCGCGAGGCTCGGTGGTGGAAGACACGCTAGGTAGACTAGACTGCAGAAGTAGGAGGACAGGTCAGGTCGAAGATGGGATCGTCGTTCGGGTTCGGGCTGAGGCGAAAAAAGGTGGAGGAAAGGACTGGCAGAAGCAGCCACGGGATGGGATTGGATTGAATCGGCTTGGGAGGAGGAGTTGGCGGGTAGGTACACGGCCGGTGGTGTTGGACGGCGCATGGAGCGAGGTACCTCCTGCTTCGTTCGTCAGGCACTTTTTAGTACTACGCAGTATGCAGTGGAGGAAGTAGGTAGGTACTTGGTAGAGGTACCTATCTGCGAAGGTACCCAAGAGGCAGGCACAGCCTACCTTACAGGTAAGGTACGATCTGGACTTTGTGGTGCTGCTGTGCTGCCGCCGCCGCTGCTGCCCGCGGCTTAAGGTAGGTTGCGCGGGTGCTACTGCTTGCTAGGGATTGCTTGCAGCACTGCTCCTGCTAGCAATGGCGGACGCTGAACAGCTCCCTCCGCTCCACCTGCTGCCCACCTCAGGTGCAGGGCAGGCCGCAGGCGTGGATGGGATCCAGTTAGGGCCCCAGCAGCACTTCTGCCCGCCATCCAGTGACAAGAGCGCCCTGGTGCCTGTGCCAGCCCGGTAGCAGCAGCAGTAGCGTATTAGATATGGATGGGTATGGGTACCTTAGCAGAATACGTTGGCCGAGCCAGGGCCAAGGCCATGACCATGACCACCCATGCCCAGGACCAAGGCCATGACCATGACCACCCATGCCCAGGACCATGGCCACGACCAGGACCGGCCCACTACTAGGATGCCACCCTCACAGTTCAAGTTCAGGCTTTGGGGGCCCTCCAACTCCTCACCCTCACTCACCCTCACCCTCTTTCTCTGATGTGATGCGGGAGCTTGGAGGGGACCCATTTGTCTGCTCCCGTGCTTGTCTCGAAGTAGCCGCTGGGAGAGGCACTCCATGCGTTGTGAAGCCGTGGTGTTGCGATGCTGCCGTGCTATGATGCTGTCGGGTGCCTTGCTGTATCCCATGCTCAGCGAGGCAAGTCTCCTCTTCCATCTAAAGTACCTGGCCTTTAGATGCCTCACCTTAAGGTAGGAATCATGCCAATATTGCTCACTTTTCCATAGACATATAAAAACCTCATCGGCCTAATTACACTACCCATCCCTTACCGAGCTGAAGAGAGGGGGGAAACTTGCAAAACAAAACAATATCCGTCCCAATATCATCACAGCCATGCCAGCGAGCCATGCACCACCCAGTCCGGCCCATTACCGCGGCCCCAACGCCTGTGTTAGCGCCCAAGGGGGTCATCCCTGCGGCCGCGACGCGATCCAATTGCTTGCTTGACACGCTCCTCCAGCCTGAGAAACTCTTACACAGGCCTCAGCCATCAAGAGGCAAAAAGCACTTAAGATAAGGTGGAAGCACATACAGACTGTCCGTATTATATGCTTCATATTGCCATGCCATGGATGTAGGGGAAACCTTCCCCGGCAACAACAAAGACAAGACCGTCAACCTAGACACGGACGGCTGTCTTTGCTTCTCCCTCAGAGACATTGACCTTGCTTAGCAAAGACACTGGCATCCATCCCAAACGCGCGTACCACCATCCTCTGCTGCGTAGTATTGCTGCATGGTATGGTCTTTTGTGGGAAGAGACGTCGTTGGCATGTTCCAGAAGCCAACCCAGCCGCCGTCGCCTCCATCCTATTGGATCCTGCATGTGCCACAGTAATCAAGTAAACAACGGAATAAGAAAATAAGGGGAATCTCTGACCCAGAGAAACAAGAGATTTTGACGGCATCCAAAATGAAAAACGGCCTGGTCACTCGGTAATTGGGACCGAACTGCCCAGCGGTTGCCAATCGCTTTCCGTCCTCCGGGTCCACCCTGCGCACCGCACCCGACCCCTCATGGGACAGTCGATATCCGTACCTTGCCTTGCACACGCACACGCACACATCCATCCCGCCTTTCATACCGTCCTTGGCCTTCCACTATTGCAAAGAGAAAGTGATGTGTCGTCTCCCTCCCGTCCGTGTTAAATGACGATTCTCCCATAACTTCCGGCTTCAATCTCGACAATTCGACAACCATGGTACAGAGTCCATTGACCGACGACAGACAGACAAAGTGGGGCCTCTGGAAAGAACAACCCAATGTGAAGAAACAGACTCGGCAGCCCGCTTGAAAGAGCCATGCAGTGAAGTCATTATCAGATGCTTTTGCCGTTTTCCTTTTGGTTTTACTGTCCAAGCACTCGCACCCCAACCAACCATGTTCGTCAGTTTGCAAATGATGCCAAGTCGAGGTATGGATTACCTCTCCATCTAAAGGGCTCGACCTGACTGACCTGTTTTTCCCAGGTACCTCGTCTCTGCCTGACCAGTCGCCAGGAAAGAATGTATCTTCTCAGGGTGCCCTTTGTGTCGCCCGGCAAGAGTCCCGACGGTGGCCTCCGCACCTCCTCTGCCCAAAACGGCGCCTCCGGGGTTGATACTGGTTGCCTTCAATATGCAAACCCTTTCCCAGAAACACGCCAGCTACCTCATCACCTTGCAAGCCCGCCGCTTAGTTGACCACGAGTAACACTCAGTGCTCCATTCATAGCTTCGCCCTTGGGATGCTCCCCCAATGGGAAAAAGAAAACCCCCGACTGGTTCTCTCAGCACCGCCCACGGAAGCTCCAGCACTCTTCCCAACTGGCTGGCCTCGACTGCTCCAGAGACGCACAATGACAGAACCGCGAAAGCGTTCGGGTACGCGGCCCTCCATCTGGCCAAACGGAACGGATTCCACAGTTACGTTTCGAACACGCCTTCAACGGGATTCCATCGTCCCACGCATTCTAGACCACCATCGCCCACGCTCTTACCAGCTCTTCCCACAATTCCCCCAGCTGCTCCATCTAACATCAAGATCGGGACCAAAGCCAAAACGCTAATGAGGCATTTTCCCTCAAAGGTCAATGAGGACGCAATCTCATATTGCACCTCTTCTCTGACGACGTGAGCGACTTATCAAGTCGAGGCCGTACATCATTTAACATTATGGATCAGCATCCACCCCGCCGCTGCAGCTTGACCAAGCTTGTCACCAGCGCCGCCGTCTTGGCACTCTATGGCAAACTCGCGACAACCACATCAGAGCTACAATCTGGACCCCCAATTTTAAAAACAGAAACCCTACAAGGCTGCTGAGTCTGTCAAGGTCTAATAAGCGGTCGCCGGCCTCGAGAATGACAGTGATAGCGACATCACCCTGGTTGACCCTGCGTCGATCATCCTCGGCTTCCTTGGTGTCTTTTTGCCCAGCTGCCGCGGTGTCGACTCAATGTGCGACTCAAAACAGACTTGCCATCGTCTCTACTTGAACCAAGGTTGTTGTTCATCGCAACTCTTTTGCCGCGGCACAGCCACTTTCTTGTTTCCTTCGTCTCGTCTGGACTTTCTCCCAGCTGAACCAACCTCCCTTCCTCGGCTGCAACGGCCGAGAGGAAAGGGAAAAAGTGTAGACGCTGCCCGTGAAGCCTGCATCGCTAGATTTCCGTCGGGAAACCAAATTAATTGAAGGCGAGGCCAAAGGCGCCCGTGGAGGACAATCAAACCGCCTTCAAGATGCTGTTTCCCAAGTCGTTGTCTGGGTTTCAGGGCCCATGCCGACCCATCCGGGTGAGACGTTCCCAAAAATGTCCAAGTAGGTCTTCTCACGAACGTCTCACACGCCAGGGCTAAGCCGTTCCTCGCCTGGCTCGCCCAAACCAACGTCGGCCAAAGACAAGCTCACGCGCGAACAACCGCCCATGTACCTACCTTAGGCAAGGTAGGCAGGAGACAGCCATCCACCAGCAGCGGGGTGAAGAAAATAAAAATAAGAAAAAAGTTGGGCCTAGCATCCAGTCTCTCGGTTGTCAGCCATCAACTTAGACCAAAGGAGCGACCCGAACCATCTTCGTCGTATGATTCCGGCGAGCGCCCTCCTTTCTCAGACCATTTCGTATCTGGACGTCTTCTCGGAGAGTCGGGTCCCGAAGCGACCTACTCTACCTCCCTCCTCCCAATCCCCAGTGTCCATGTCACCATTCACCTGGCCCATGCGACTTCGTGCTGGACAATCGCACGACGTCTCACAACCATTTCCAATTCCTGCCAGGGACCACAATACGAAACGCAACCTTATCTGTCTCATATCTCCCCATCTCCAGACGAGGAAAAAAAGGGAAAGTCGCGATCAAACCCACCAGATCTCAATGTTCATCTCAAACCTTGAACCCCCCGTGCAGGCACCGATCGCCGTTCCTCTCCCGCCGGCGAATAGGCAGGCGCACGATCCTCTGACACTGGTTCGCCAACGTCACGCCGTCTCCCAGCCGAACCTAAAATGGGGTTGCTCAACTTTCGCCTGCCCTTTCCGCAACAGGCAAAGACTCGACTCAACCGTCGCTGTCCGTCTACATGTTTGGCGTGTGTCTGTCCCCTTCGTGAAAAAGGAGGCCGAATCCTCCAGACCTTAGATAAACTTTCACGCTAGGAAGTTGCTCTCCGATCTGACGCCCGTCCTCCGGTCTTACGCCAGACTTACATTAGGATCCGAACTACAGTTCGCTCGGCCGAGAAGAGGGCTGCGTGGCGCCTCCACATCATCCTTCCATCCCCTGGAATCACGCTCCCTTTTTTTCTCGGCCATCCCACGGAATCAGAGATTACTTCCCGAGGATCGGTGCCTAGGCCCAGGGATAGTTTGGAGACGTAAAAGATGAGCTCGACAACCCAAAATCATAATATGCCCCGCCCCCGCTCTCTGATTCTTCATCATCGGTCATCAGCAATCCGACATTGAGCTGAATAACTCTGCCAACATTGGGCTGGGTTCTGCAGGAACGTGCTGGAGGCGGAACTTGCCTTGCTTTTAGAACCATCTGGCCTTTCAAATCGCCAACTTAAAAAGGTATGTAGAACGTGTGCCTTTCTATCTAGGAAGGCAAGCAGAGAGGCGATGAACCCAAAATGGTGGACGATCCTCGCCAGAATCATTGGCTTCATCCGAGCTCCCGGAACGTTGTCCCGTTCTAGTGCGCCTTACGATCTCTTGGGGGCGGCCTCGTCGTCATCGTCGTCCGCGCTTTGGGCCAAGCAAGTGTGGTGGTCTTATGGACGAAGAGCCATTCTAGATGCCCAACTCAATCCATCCGCGTATCCTCGGACGTCGTCATGGTGCGTATGTGTGTGTATGTTCGGCCCGGATGTTCCATCGATTTTCTTGCCGCGCGGGGTAACGATTCTGGGCCTTGGGGGACTGACAGCTGTCCTGGTGCTCGGGCCCGGCGTCTGAAGTCGGGAAAAGATGCAGACGTTCGGTTTCGGTAGGCGGCCGGCGATTGTTGACCGTTGGTGTGAGTGTGGTCGACGTCGCCGTAAAAGCTGGACTGCGAGGTATGCCAGGTACAGTCTTCGGAGGCCGGCCTCCATAGGCTATCTTTGTAAGCTTGGTGATATTGTCGACGACGTGATGGTGCGCTGTTATACGTTGCTATGGGCACGCAGAAGCACGCAGCTTCACTGCGACCATGTGCTCAATGCTCGCGGAAACATGTCCGGCAGAAGAAGCTGAGGTTTTATATATACATGGCTGGAAGATGTATCGGAGCGTCATCCCGTATATGTGTTTGAAAAGGAACAAATCAAAGTGGTGAGTGATGCTGTTGTCATGCCACAAGCCAGTGACGAGATTAGGGAAAGGGAGCAGTTGAATTTACTGCATCATCCCTAATAGCAGGTATGGTGCCGTCAATTCAATTGCTTGGGTCGTATCTCAAATTCCACCTGTTGTCTTGTGCCAGAGTGATGTTGTTGCTCCAGACTGCAATCGAGTAGGTGTCTTGACAAACTAATACAAGAATGGTTTTCCTTTTTACATGGTGAGGGGTTTGGAATGATCTCATTTGTGTACTTCCAATCTGAAATCTAAAAAAGCCTCCATTTACTTGGTGGTAAAGGGTTTAGCAAGTTCGGGGCAAGTGAGAAGTCATCAATGGCAGCTGGATCTCAACGATTGCAGTTTCCTTCCTTGAGCTGGAAAATTCTGACGTGAGCGAAGTCAATGGGCGAGTGAATCATTGGTAGACGAACACTTTCAACTGACCTAGAGGGAAAGAACAACCCAGAGGTGCGCCTGCCTCTTGGACCTGCCTCCTCCCATTCTACCTCCCAACCCTCAACCACCCTCCTACAAAATCTTTTTTGAACGTGGTCACTTCTCACCTTTTAGTATACCACCTACCCTTCCTTTCCTTCCCTTCACAACACCTCACGCAGGGAGCAAACAATATTCTTCCTTCCTCAACCCATCCCACAGAACCCCAAGGTACGCTCTCACACACACCCTCTCCACCCCGGTTCACTGTCTAATTGTTCTTCCCCTGAAGCTATCGCCTTCCGCGTAAAAAGAAAGCTGTTAGCAGTTTTCTTTCAATCTTGCACGAAACACACATCCCACCTTCTTCTTCTTGAGCCTTCTTTGGAAAGAAACCTCTGAAGGTTGCTAAGATGGACGGTGCCAATCCTCCCTTCAACTTCCGCTCCGGCGACGTCCAGCTTGCCCTTGGAAACAATCCACATGCAGACTCTGTTGCATTCACCTGGGACCCCCCTGACAAGAACGACAAGAACGAGGACAACCACAACCCTAGCGCTAACCTGGCCATTGTCCACCCAAACGTTGATGGCAATGTTGGAGACGACAGTAATGAAGCCAGTGCCGAGGGAAACGACCGCAAGAGACGCCGCGTCCACGTTGAGATCGACAATCATCGCATCACCGTCCTGAAGCTTGGATCAGACATAGCTTTCGACTTCAAGTCCATCTTTGCTGAATCTGAGAAAAAGCTGGCCAATACCGTCACGGAGCGCGATGAGAGTCAGGCCCAGCTTGCCAACCTTATTGGTATCCGCGACAACTTGCAGCTTCAACACGACGACTTGAAGCGCCAGCGCGACTGGTACTATGCCGAGCTCCAGAGAGTCGGTAAGCAGCACACAGAGCACAACACCCTGCGCACCAAGCATGAAGCCGCCTTGGCCCAGAATGCTCGGTTGGAGAACAAGCTAGAAGCCTCCAAGGCCAACTTTCAGGATCTGCTCGAGAGTAGTTGCGAATTGGCGTCTCTGAAGCGACAGCACATGACCCTCAAGAAAACCCATCATACCCTCAAGAAAGACTATGCGACCCTCCAAGAGCAGCACGCGGAACTCAAGGCGGACTTCGAGGGAAAAGAACAAGAATGGGAACAATATCTCGGCAGCTTCCGCATGGAGCTCGATCTAGAGTACAACTTCCAAGACCGGGCCGAGGAGGCGGAGAATGAGGTCCGCAGAGTCGGAGACGAGATGAACAGTCTCAGACGTGAGCAGGATCGTGTCGAGACCGAGAGATTCTTAGCTGAAGAGCGTCTCAGACATGCCAAGTCGGACTTGCAGGAGGCCAATGAAGAGATCCAGAACCTCAAGAACAAGCTTGACGAGAAGAAGGCGGCCGAGGAGTACGTGCGCGTCCTTGAGAATAAGGTTGAGACCGAGGCAGCTCTTGCCGCTGATTACGCTTCTCAACTCCACCAGCTGCAAGGAGCTGCGGACCGGTCTGCTGCCGAGGACATTACCAAAAGCAAGCTTGAGGTCAAGGAGCTCCAGGACAAGAACGCCGCAAAGGACATTGAGATCACCGCCCTCAAGGCCGCCCTCAAGGAAGCTAATAAGAAATGCGCGTGGGCGGACAGACTGAGCCGCCCAGTCAAAAAAGGCCTTCCCCGCGCCGCTGACAACATCAAGAAGGAGTCTCCGAAGACCCGCGCCCGAGGTCGCCGCAGCACTGATGACGCCATCGAGGAGAACTCGGCTGAGGAGGTGGACGATATCTGATCGGGAAGTATGGCACACGTTGGCTTAGGTTTTGGGCTTGCGCAGGAATGGCATGAACAAAGGACAACCACGGAAGGACTCAGATAGCACATTGGTGTAGCAAGACGGCCTTCGTACATACAATTCAATCAGGATGATTCTATATTGCTAAAACCACGGAGTTGAATGCGAACTTGCTCCTAGACTAAACAGAGTGTGACCATATGTCACCCTTCTTCATCTCCTACTCCTCCTTATGCCCAATCCTGGGCAGGCAAAGCCACAGCCCAAGCATGATCCCCAAACACGCGAGGACAATGGGCTGCAAGACCTGCACACCCTTGGCCTGCGCCAACACACCAACAGCAAACGGCAGGATCGCCGCGCCGCTCCCTCCAAACGCCGCCGCGAACCCGATGGTGCTCACATGCAGGTGCCTCGGCAGCAGCTTCGTCGCGGCCACCACGACGGCCGGGAAGAAGGGCCCCAGGAAGAAGCCCTGCAGCGCGACGGCGACGGCGGACACGTAGAACTGCGGGACGAGCCAGAAGAGCAGCTCGAGGCCCATGGCGACGGGGATGTAGATGGCGACGGCGAGCTTGACGCCGAGTTTTGGGGTGACGAAGCCGAGGAGGGCGCGGCCGAGGGTGATGCCGAGCCAGAAGCCGACGGAGGTCATGCCCGAGTCGAAGGGGTTGGCCTTGCGGACCTGGATCATGAACTGCACGATCCAGCCGCCGAGGGAGACCTCGACGCCGACGTAGGCGAGGAGGAAGACGGCGCAGAGCCAGGAGACGCGGGCGTAGGGGCGCTTGAAGAGGGCGGCGCGCATGGTGTTGGAGCCGGGGTTTGTCTGGGCGATGGAGTCGCGGTAGACGGCGCCGGTCTGGGTCCAGAAGGCGGAGGTGCACCAGACGAGCTCGATGACGGCCATGCCGAGCTGCCGTGTCGCTTGTTAGCGGTCTGTGATACAGAGGACGCGCTGAGATGGAGGACTGAGACTCACCAGGACGTAGTAGAAGGTCCACCAGCCGAGCTTCCCCTTGTCGATCATGGTGGTGGCGATGAGCGGGCTCATGACGCCGCCGGCGCCGTAGAAGGCGTGCAGGAAGCCGAGGACCTCGTTGGCGCGGTCCATGTTGCCGATGTAGGCGTTCCACGCGGCGTCGGAGATGCCGTTGCCGAAGCCTGCGAGAATGTAGACGACGACAAGGGCAGGGTAGGGCGGGTGCTGGGAGATGACGACGTAGGCGGCGATGTGGCAGGAGGAAGCGATGACGGCGATGCCGCGCTGGCCGACCTTGAGGTGGATCCAGTTGTTGAGCAGGGCGGAGAGGACGTAGCCCACGAACGGGGAGAGGAAGACCAGCGAGACGACGATGTATGAGAGGTTGTAGTATGATTCGAGCTGTTGGGTTTAGTGGTCAGTTCAGGTTTGGTGGTGGTGGTTTGGATGAGCTTGGGGTGAGGAGCTCACGTAGGGGATCAAGGCCTGAGATATGTGTTAGTGGTTTGAGCTGTAAGATGAGCGATTGGAGGTGATGACTTACACCGTAGGCGGCGTCATTTGCGCCCGAGACGAACAGGCTCCAGAAGCAGGAGAGCACCCTGTTCGCGTTTGCCCTGGGATAGTTCCATTTCTGGGTGACGGTGGTGGTTGTCGTCGGCGCCGGGAGACCGCCGGTGACGTCCTCGTTGGAGCCCAGGCGGTGGCCTTCAGAGTTGAGGAGCGTGGCGTCCTTCGGGGTGGGAGGACGGTCTAGCGGTTGCAGCTGGATGGTCGAGGTGGACGACGTGGCCGCCATTTTTTCCAATGCCGAACGATGGCACGGGGGGCACGGTCGAGGGGAATTGAGTTCAATGGGAAGTTGTGAGACTGGACCAAGCTCCTGGGTTGGGATGGATGAAAGCGAAGGGGAGAGGCAGATTTTATACGGCCAATTGACGTAGGACCGACTGGGGGAGAAAAGCTAGCAAACCATGTACGCAATTAGATCTATCTGAACGGTGTGTGTGTAAAACATGCAACGGGCAGCATGTGGGACATCTCAAGGCGGCTCTGCGAGAAGCTCATCCTTCTGCACCCCGGTTTCCCCAGCTTACGGTAGAGTAGCCACCAGCTGGGATTTCTCACACCCCTACCTAAGGTCCCCCGGAATATATTTCGCTGTGGGTGGAGCGGTGATGCAGTTCGGGTGACCGACCTGAGTCAACAGATACCGCCCGACCAAGAATGAAAAGCAAACAAACCACGAGGTCAACTTTAGGTAGGTCGATCCGCCGGCGGTGCAGCGGCAGAAGATTTATGCAGGCCGCTGAGATGGGCCGAGTCACCGGCGCGGTGTTGAAGCACTTTCATTCAGCCGGCAAATCTCCGGGTCTGGAACTTGCGGGGCTTACATGCTGCGCCAGAGCACCGGAAGGCAAATCCCGCTTGCAAATGGGGGGGATCTGTATCCGGATTGGGAGCATCTGCCAACTTGCTGCCCCGGTGGACAGCTCCGCTAGGCTCCGCTGCCCCGCCCGTTGCGAACGACATTCCGCGCCGGTTCTTTTTGTTGGTGGCACGGCCGTTCGCACCACGAAGCTCAGGAACTCCGGAGTTACCGAAATGCCGAGACATTTCTTCGAGTAACGAAATGCTATATAATGAGCGGGAGATTCAAGCTTTTGCCAAGCTGAGGGAAGAATTCCAAGTATTTGTGAAGTTGCGATCGAAATCACACGCTGCGTTGTCAAAATGTCAAGGCCATGATTGGACAGAGGCTTGAAGGGTTTCCTACATTTATGATCAATGGTCCAAAATCAAGCTACGACTGTGAATTTCAGCTTCAGTCCTACAACAATACCTTTTGGCCCTCGTTTTCTGCTCTAGAATGACCTCTGTGGTCGTCCCAAGCCTGTAGCCTCTCACAGAGAAAGAGAAAGCTGGTCGGAAATTTGATAGCTTTCAAAACGTCCCTGTAATGGGGTTTTGCAACGACCTTTCCAAATGTTGTGTCCAGGGGCCACATGACTTCATTCTAGACATTCTAAAGATCATTGGTGTAAAAATGTGTTATCTTTCTTTCCATTCCTTTTCTCTTCCTTTTATCGTCGACATGCTATTGAGGTTTTGCGCTGCCTGCACACAAACTACTAAGTCTGGCAACAAAGGCACCAACTATAGTAGCAGCCATGAGAAAACAATGAGACAGGGCGCAGACCATAGGCAAAGACGAGAGCAATGCTTGCCACAAGACATAAGGAGAGATACGCAGCCGCTTATCTGGATCGGTCTATGCATCAAGCTCGGTGAGAACCTATTCAATACAAAAGATTGCAAATATGGTTGCGGACGACATAGCATGGGGGGAGCTACGAACCAAGCTAGAGCAAAGAATCACCCTGCTGAGGCAGAGGTATTCAAGGGAGCAGGGAATCAAAATAGCACGACAGCGACAGAAAGGAGGCAGCCCATACAAGAGCACCATCCAGTTATTTACCATCTCACTGGAATGACTATGACTGCCTCAAGCGAGCTCAGCCACACCAGGCACCGGCGGATAGGGACTACTACTACCCGCCCTACTTAGTGATCACCGACCCAAGCTTCCAGATCGATCGCGTCCTCCCAGGCAGGGATCCTGCCCAGACCAAAAGGGGCCCCCTCCTTCAAGCGTCCCGCCTCAACAGTCTTCGGCACTGCATGAGCTTCGGGCCGTCCCGCTGCTCAACGACATCCTACAGCAAACGACCCCGGTGGACCAAGCACCAGGCCGTTGTGGGCATGAGTGTGCTCTGCTCGACACGTTGATGCCAAGGCACGCGTGGTAGCGGGTCGTTTATTCCGCATATCGTCTACTTCGATGCCGTGCGGCGGATTGTGGTTTGGACATCCCGAGAAGCTCCGTAGGGGGACCGAGGTAACGACGTGCTGGAGATACCTCGGCGTCCGCGCTGCCAACATGCCGAGGCTCCTTCTCACTTACAGGAATATGGTGGAGGTGAGAGATGCCGCCCGTTCCCGAATCGAAGTCCAACTCACAAGCAAGATTCATGTGTCGTATGTCATCGTTATTCGATTCGCACGCAGCAAGCGTTGCCGAGAATCCTTGGAAGCAGCATTGTACAGGTGTTATTGCGACAACTCATACAGGGTAGTCATATGTTTCCCCCCTTCTTGGAGGGATGATCGTGTGTGTCCAGTCTACCCAGTCTATCGTTCCGCGCCAGCCATTAAGCCGATCGATCTATCGTTTCGCTCCGGCACCATACACAAAAAGAAGCGAAGAGAGACAGTTACACAAAAACAAAGAAAAATGAACAAGTTTCAGTTCCCAGTGCCAAATGAGGCAGTAAACAATCGTAAACGCCTAGAACGACCTAACTGATCCTCGTACTTATTCTCGGGAAATGTCACGGCCAAAGACCTTGGACTTCAGCCAGTCGTTGATGACCAGGAGACGGTTGCGAGCTGAGCGTTGTTAGTCTTGCACATTCTCAATCAGTGAAGTGATGATGTGGACTTACTGCTGAAGCACATGGAAAGGTAAGCGGAGCGCCAGAAGAGGTAGGTCATGCTACCACCGCTGGCGATGTTGCCGTTCCACCAGCTGACATCGGCGACAGCCTTTTCGCTGCCGATGTAGGCCAGAGAACCCTGGTGAGAGTAGTGGAAAGGCTTGATGTCCTTGATGCGACGGAGCTGACGCTCGTGGGCCTCAATCTCCTTGGCAACCTCGGCAGCGTTGCCGGGCTTGACGTTCAGGTTCGTGCTGAGCTCCTGAACGCGGGCCTCCAGAGACTCTGTCCTGGCCATGTTGTTGAAGAGCTTAGCCAGGAAGTTGCCCTCCTGAGCGGCGACCTGGGCAGTGGGAGCGTAGCCAGCAACGGCACAGTCACCAATGGCCCAAATGTCACGCGCGCCTTGGACAACGAGGTACTCGTTGACAGCCAGACCGCGGCGGGAGTCCTTCTGAGCGGGGATCTTGGAAATGAGGTCGCGAACGATGGGGCGGACAGCGTTACCAGTAGCCCAGACGAGGAGACCGTAGGGGATGGTGAGAGTTTTCTGCTTTCCGTCAGGGCCAGTAGCGACGGCCTCAACGGTCTCGTTGGTGACCTTCTTGACCATGGTCTTGGTCAAGATGTCGATCTTCTCCTCCTCAAAGGTCTTCTCCGTGTACTCAATAAGCTGCTTGGAGAAAGACGGCAGGACATTGGGAAGGGCCTCGATCAGGGTGACCTTGAAACGGTCGGCGATCTCGGGAACCAGACGCTTGATGTCCTCCTCGAAGAAGTCCTGAAGCTCACCGGCGAACTCGACACCGGTAGGTCCTCCACCGACGACAACCATGTGCATGAGACGGCTGATGTCCTCGGCGGACTGGTCCTTGAAGGCGGCGGTCTCGACGCAGTCCATGATCTTCTTGCGAATAGCCTGGGCGTCGCCAATCTCCTTCAAGAAGCAAGAGTTCTCGCGCACACCCGGGATACCGAAAGTGGCGTTCTCAGCTCCGACACCGACAACCAGCATGTCGTAGGAGACCAGGGTCTCGGACATGGAGCCCTTAATTTCCGAATTATCGACGACCTTCACAACCTTCTTCACGGGGTCGATAGAGGTGGCCTCGGCTTCGTAGAACTTGACGGCGGCCTTCTTGTGGCGCAGGATGGTTCGGATAGGCTCCATGATGGAGCGGTGCTCAATGGTGCCGGTCGTGCATGAGGGCAGCAGAGGGGTGAAGAGGAAGTAATTTCTAGGCGAGATGACAACGACGTTGTAGTTTTCCGTGTCGAGCTTCTTGAGCATGGAGACAGATCCCCAGCCAGTGCCTGGCAAGTATAGTCAATATCAAAATGTCGCATGTGACGGGGGCGGGCCGAGTGAATGTACCCAGGATAACCAGAGTCTTCTTGGTGGGGTCGAACTCGACCTGATCCTCAAAGTGCCTGTCCTCGTAGACTTCGTAACCGACGTAGGCGAAGAGACCGAGAGTCGATAGGTAGGTCAGGCGCCAGACCCATCTGAAGGTCTTGCGAATCTTGCCTGGCCTCTTGGGAGCGGCATCGGCGTACTCTCGGCGGAACTGGCGCGCGACGGTCCTGGAAGCAGCGGCAGCTGCTGGCCTCGCGGCGACGGTGCGCAGACCTGTTCTCGTAGCAGTGGTGAGGGTTCTGCGACCGGCGCTGGCAGCAGTGCGCGGAGCTCTCGGGGCGAGCTGGGCGGCCGCGCGAAGGGAGCTCATGGCTCTGGCGGACGAAGCCATTGCTTCAATTGTCGATGGGAGGGAGGTCCCCGGTGACCGTTTAGGGAATGAGGGATGGGTGAGGAAGGCGAAGATGCAATGGGAGAGAAAGGGAAGGGGGAAAAAAGAGCAAATCGAAGCCGGAGGGGAAGGGCAACGATAAGGATGACCGGCTTCCCAGGTTGTGGGCGTTGTGTGTGTGTGACGCACCTGGCAAGAGAGATTTAGCTGGCGGCTGGACCCTCCCAAGTCGGCGGTATTTTTTTCGCAGCTTGCAGAAAATTTCAGGTGCTACGGGGGTGAGGTCAGAGATAGCGCGCTCCGCCGCCAGCATCGAGGGAAGCTTGGACGCAAACGAAGGGCTGTGATTGGGCCGACTCGGCGCGGAAGTCTGTGGCCGACTGCGCTGTCGCTGACAAGAGGGAAGGTCTTGGCCGAATTACAGGGGAACCACTGCGTGGATACAGGGCACCTCAGGCACCTTGGTCCTTGGATCCCGTTGTTGGCGGGGAGTATTCCCGCGCAAACTGCTGCAGCCGCGTCTCCCTCTCTGCCGCTCTCTCTCTTCCCCCAATGGAGCGCTTGTTTTTTCCTCTATCAGAGCCATCGCGAGGTGGATAGTGGTTTTTTCGGTGGGCCATCGGGGTTCACTCACCCTGATCCATCATCCAGCAATTCACTAACACGCCGAGGTGAGTGAGTCTAAGAGAGGAAGCCCCGCGCAAAGCAGTCCGCCAGCGCCGCCGCCGCCAGCCCCGGCCGAAACCCGGCGTTTTGTCCGATTGATGACTTTTTTCTTTCTTTCCACGGGCCGCTGTGTCCGCCGCATCCTCTTTCAATTCCACAAAGTACAAATGGGCCATTCACCGGGGATCTAAAATAAGACTGATGTCGTGATAGAACAGACTAACCCCAGATGACCCAGATTCTCCATTGCGCTCTTTTTCCGCGCATATGCTCGCAGCTCGCCCGGCGGCCATGTTGCTGTCACGACACATACCTAATCATTACTTTACGTTACACACAATCGTCACTAATAACGCTCACGCGGCCCCACCTTCACATCTGTCGCCAGCCACTCTGTCGCAGCAGAGCCGCCAATGGTGCTGA